>JAFIDM010001028.1:22468789-22517771 GCA_023159025.1 Thereuonema tuberculata | reverse complement strand
AAATTCTTTATTATATTTTACGAAGAGTTTTTTTCCATGTATATTATGCCTGATGAAGCAGTTAAAAGTAATAAACTGCGAAATATAGCGTTGATAGGAAGAGGATGTGTCTTATATCATTATTAATAATTAATTCCATATTATGTTTGAATATTAGAGCATAAAACAAACTATAAAAGGACGATACAATACTAGTTATATAACAATAAAAAAAATGATGCTAAGCTCTATCTATTATGTAAGTGAGGATCTTATTTTAAGTGCGTAATAAATAAAATAAATAATAATAATCTGGTTTGCCGTGGAAACGAACTACAGTAATAGGCCTAATAATAGGAGTAGGGAAAATCTCCTTAAAATGAATAAATCTGTATTTTATATAGAGACAATACGTTCAACAATGTAGCTTTGATAGTTACTCAGTCGATTCCATTATTTTTTCTTAATTTACAATTTTTATTATAGTAAGAAAGGAACTTCATTTTTGTATACATACATATATCCGTACATAAATACCTAGGCGACATACAGCAATACATTCATATATATATTAATCTTGAGAATCAAATTAATCTTGAACCATTAATTTCAGGGTCTCATACAGATTAAACAGGGAAAAAAAAGGAGGAAAAAAATGGTTATTACAAAGCCAAAATTTAGATGTTAAATTGCGTTTTTTTAAATTCTAATATGAATCCAATAAACGAAATAGTAAGTCGTACTTAAATTACTTTAAGTTAATATGTTAAAAAACGAATTATTTAATCTTTATTACTAAAATCTTTTATTTCTCTGTCTGTCCGGCGCAATTGTTAATTATTAGTTTCCCTTGCTGAGAAAGTCAGATTATAAAATTTTCTTTTTTTTTTCGCCTTGCACGGGATTCGAATCGAGGACCAACTACTGGGCTGGTCCCCCAATATCCAATCCTACTCTTAATGTATTAGTTCGCGCGCTATCAAATAATGAGTTCATTCAAAATGGAATAAAATATCACTTTTTTGCCATAGCCGCTTGGAATCGATTCTTCTTGGGTTATCTCATACTTACCAGGGGGAGACAGGGATTCAGAAAAAAAATTAAAAAAAGTTTTATATTATTAACATTTTCAAAGTTAATTTCGTTGATTTAAATTTAAGTCTATTTTTTTTCCAACATTGATATTTTATAATAGAACTTATTGAAAAAAATAGTTATTAATTATTACTTCTATATTTAATTATTTTAATTTCTGATAATTATTAATTCATTTAATCCTTTTTTTGTACACACCTCAATAAAAAAGTGGATTGTAAGAAATAATTAAAAACTATAATAATAAACAAAGAAATAAATAATGTGTTTAGAATTGGCCTAAAATGATTCGAATTTACATGGAAATAACCCACATTTCTGCTAAATGAAACATTCTTTTTTTATTTTCTTTTTCAATTAATCAAACTTTCTTAGACTTAAAAAAAAAAGAAATAACAAAGAAACGAAGACCAAGAAATATTTTAAAGATTCATTAAATCATGAAAAAGGCTCATTTCATCGAAGTCTATCCAAATCCCTGAGGTTGCAAAGACAGTTTGCAACAACATTCTAGTTTAAAAATTTATCTTTTTTTTTAATTAATTATTTTAGTGGTTATTTAAGTAACATCATTATTTTTAATAAAACAATTTAATTTCATTAATCCGGACTCATCAAAATTTTAATAATAATTAATAATTTAATGTAAAGATTCTCTCAAATACATATTTCTTTCGTATGTTAAAATTAAATCTTCTATAAACTAGAGGCTATGTGACTGTTTTTGATTCTTGAATTCCATTGGTTCATTTATGTAAATTTCATTGGGTTTTTTTTTATCTAAGATAATTTTCAGATGAGGGTGAGTCCATGTATGTTTCGAGGGGGTGGGGATTTCTCAGGCTCGTTTTGGCAGTTTCTCCTACAATGTTTTACGACCTGAATTGTGTAATGACACCGTTAACGGAATTATCCGTTTGTGTTCAAAATAAAAGGGATGTTCCAAAGTTAAAAGCCTGAGAAAAACCTAAGTCCGATGAGTTCCACCAAACACCGTTCATTTCCTCTTACATTCCATCAATAGCTTCCCTGAAAATCTATACTGTTGCAAAGGTTGCGCCCTAAACAGAGGTAGTAGCCTTATGGGTAATTACACATTACTCGTCTACTACCATGGTTATTTCTATAGGGTAGCTGCGCTTACGGATTATAGCTCTAACCTCCCTATAACGAACAATTGATTTCTCAAACATTATTTTTACAAGAAATAACTATTTTGGATCCGGCAGAAAAAAAGGCTTTTTTTTCAAAAAATACATCTACCTTACATAATACAATTAAGTAAAATTATCATTTTTAAATTACTTTATTTTGTTCTAAAATCCTATGAACTATTCTTTATTGTACAATATAAAGGTATTTTGTATTCTGTTATTTTTCTTTTTAACTAATGGTATAAAATGACAAATATAAAAATATTTCTTTTCTATTCTAAGTCGATTTCATTAACAATTGAGATTTTCTGTAAAATTATTAAAAATTGAGTTGTATCAGTTTACAACTTCTCCTCTCAAAAGAAACAATAATCCAAAATAACATTTCTTTAATTCTTCTTTTTCTTTTATTAATTTTGTTTTAATTTCGCTAAGAAATTGATTTCATACAATAGCAACATTTTAATAAATTTTTTTTCCATTCAATTTCGAGTTCTTCCAAAAAAATAATCATAAAAATAAGCATTTTAAAGTTTTAATTCTGATTGGAAAATCTAAATCCTCAATCTGCTCTTCAAGGAGATAAATTTACATTTCTCCACTAATCTTAATGAACTGTGATATTTAAAATCTATTAAATATTATTATGATCTTAAACGATATTAAAATTGAAATCCGCAGTTTTCAAAGGTGGAAAATATTTAGTTTTCTTTTTTTGCCAGATTAATACCAAAATTCAACTGTTCTGTTAATGATTAATTGTTTTATCGAATGTTGATAATAATGTTAATGATGCTTTAGAAAAACTTTATTATTTTAGTACTTATCGAATTACAAAATTCGAATTACAAAATTACAAAATTCGCAAAACATTAATCAAATTATGCTTTCAAATACAAAAAGAAGAACTTCGCCATTTTTACATTTTATCATTTTTATTCAAAAGAAATGAAAGCTTAGCAAATCATTAATGTATTATTAAACGTTAATGTTTTATTAAATCCGCGAATTTCTTATAATTTATATTCATTTATAATATATATAATTATCCGTTGTTTTTCATAGTTAAAATAAAAAAACATAAAATTCAGTTACGATAATACGTTACGATGACAACTGTACAAATATGTTTTGCATCGAAATGTTTTATTTCTTAACAAAATGAAGCAATTTCCTATTTATTTGTTTTAAATCTTCGCAATTTGTTGGATTTTCCTGCAATATTTGAGTAATTGCTCATTTCAAATAAAGATTATGTTATTCATCCACCTACAATAACACATGGTGCAACAAATGTCAACAGAGATTTCCATGGAATTAATTATGAATAAAATTAACATGAAGGTTATTTTTTTAGTCTTTCAATCTATTTGTTTAAAAGAATCTTTGTTATATCTTGTCCATTATTACGAAAATAGCTGTCAATGTTTATGATATATCCTATTTACAATTACTCTATTATGGTGGGAATTTAGTAAAAGCTTCGTTGTGAGTGAGTTCTAATATTTCCAAACTGTACGACCGACAAACCAAGGTCGTTGGTGTGTTGATAGATTCTTCACGCGTTTCATTATAGTAAGGTTAAGAGCTGGGCCGTTTATCGGTCATCGTAAATGGCCACAGACCCCTTACTTTCGTGGCCCCGGCCAAAGGCTGATCGTCTGCGGCGGCGCCGTGCCGTAATCACTATGGTCACTCCACAACAATTATGATGGCCAGCTTGTTCTCGGACTTGGTTTCGGAAAACGGGAACTGTTTCCACTTCAAAAAAATAAAATCCTACCCCATTATCCCCTCTGCGTTCTTTTTCCCTCCATCTGTAATTCGAACTGAGGTCCGAGCCAGGGGAGGAGATAACACATCATCCGTAAATTGATATCCCAACTGATTTTTAGTTGAACTGGGTATTGGTTTGCAATGCGAAGAGCGCCGCCGTTCTCACGGAGGTCTTGGCCGACCAACGCCGCAGCCACACGGCGGCCGACCGACGACGAAGGCGTCCCGGCATAAATCAGAAGCCAAAAACGGAGCCGCCACTTATAGTTACTGCTAAATATTTCCGAAAAAAAGCAGGTTTACGAAAGACAAAAAACCAACAACTCACAGTATCCCCACAAAAAAGAAGAAAAAAAGAAATTCCCACAGTCTTCCTGGATACGAGGAATAACCTATAACGATTACCTTACAGGCAAAAGAATCCGAGAGTCGTTTCAATTAGATTATAGACATTATGGGCTGTGAACGAGAGTTATCCTCCATTAACTGATCTCATCATTTGGAGAAGAGCGGATTTCTTTCATTTAAATTTAATTTACATAATTTAATTATTAATTTTAAATATAAATCATTAATACTATGTTTTTCCACATTTCCTGATTTCTTTATTGCTTTAACCTTAAAACTAAATTAATATTATAGAAAGAATTCCGTGAATTTTCAAGGTTTTTTTTTTAAATTTATTTTATTGTTGATTTCTTATGAATTCTTTTCAGTTTTAACTTTTCTGAGGAAGGAAGTGTATTTTCTTACTCTCCATTCTCTTTGCAAGAGTCTTAAATTCTTTATTTATAATAACTCAAGTATATTTTCTTTTCCTTCCTTTGGTTAGTGAAATTTCGCTTTAGTTTTAATCTGAGGCTTAAATATCTTCTGTATCTTTATCGTTTATTACCATAGCTTTGTTGTGATTTGAAGTTCAATGATTAATGACATATGTTTCTCTGCCTTTAGGTGATTAATAACATTTGCTTGTTAGTCAGATATTCAATTGAAGGAGAATTTTTATTTTATTTGTTTTATTTTGTTATTTATGAAATAATTTTTAATCAATAGAAAGATGTAATGATTATACTTTGTAGAAAAACAATTGTATTTATTTATTAATAATGTTTCCTATCATTCAAAATTTGTAGTCAGGACGATTTTACTTCAAAAACCATGTATGTACTGAAGGATAAAAAATAAAAAATAAAGAACACCACATAGAATACATATAAAAGATAAGTGAATTTACCACATGATTTCAATATTTCACAAATCTATTCTTTATTTAATTTATACTTTATTTAAAGACAACCTGAATAGTGTCTTCCAAAGTCGAATTTGAAAAGAATTAAAAAAATTTTATGGACGCATTATTTTATCATGTCCGTCCAAACAATGTCAGAATTTAGAGAGAACAAAACATTCTTGGTACAAGCTTAAATTCTTTAACTTTCTTCTTGTATTTGAGTGACAAAGTTTCGTTTGCCAAGAGCAACAGAAGCGGACAATACAAAAATATCATAAATGCTACAGAAAAAAACGGAAATAAATTAAGAATTCGCTAGAGTTAGTTCTGAAGTCAAAACCTGTTCTGTAATAATTGCTTCTGAATACTGTTGTTGTGTATCTGTTGTAAAATTTATAGTTAGGCTTTAAGTTTTTTTCAGTGGTTAAATCTAAAATATCACTAAATTCCAAATAAGTTATTAATTTCTTTTTAAATATTCAATAATCAATCTTGAAATTATCGATCAATATTACAGAAAAAAATGGAACGCCTAATGGTTTTTCCGTGTCGTTGCTATGTTGGAAACTATTGAAATTCTGGATTTTCCAATAGTTTGACTTTTTAATTAATTAATTCCATCCAATTGGCCATGGATTTGTTGATTTGCTTTTCTGTACGTTTTCCTCCAACTTGAACTTCAGTTAACACACTGCTGTTGCAATAACCTTTCATTTTCAGTCATTACCACTGATAAACAATGGAACCATTTGTTTGTCGGTATTTGATTACGTGTTTGAAGTTAAAACAACCTTGTCCTATTTTGGTTGAGTCTTCATAGATAGCAAGATGTGGTTTTTGCGGCTTTTCTGGCAAAAAAACAAACAAAAAAAAAATCCTTTATGAAACCACAATACCAAATTTTCTGCCACCTTTTCCAACGAATTTATTTTTGCAACTCGCGACATTCGTCCTTTGATTCGTTTGGTGAATTTTGTGATCGTCATGAATCATGACCCAGTGCATCAGAATATCTGTCTACAAACAATATTGGCGCTTTAGGTATCTTCGCTTTCACCAATCGCAAATTGAAATAGAGATAGATAGAGGTTTTATAAATAAGTTCTGCTAGAATTTCAGAAAATTTTGTCAGTGTCTCTGTCAGAAACTCAAACAGATACAAATCCTTAGCTGTATAAACTATTGTTCTCGTTTGTTTTTGCTTTTATTTTTTTCTACAAAGTAATGTGTTGTACAATAAAACAAGTGAATATAATTTTGTGCTAAAGCATAAATTTAAAGGCGACTCATAATAATGATAAACATTAAAAATTATAATAAAAAAAAGGAAAAATAAAAAAAAAAAGTTAGGAAAACAAGAAAAACAAACAAAAAAAAATCCACGCGGACATTGAGAAAAAAATTAAGAGAAGAAAAACAATAGTAGATGCATGTATTCGAACCGACAATAGTCAGTATATAAATCCGAGAACTTACCGACCACGCTATAGCTGACAACTGAAAATAGATGGGTTCCATTTCTGACATTTAAGCTAATAGTGGAAATCCAATCAAAACAATCTATATATCTCGAACATGGGGGTGGGAGGGCGATGGCCACTAAAAATATCTTATTCCTATGTTGTTTGGACCTCTGAAGACGATGGTGAAATCAGTCTATCAATCCGACTTTCCGTTCGGGAGCTGTTAAGAGGGTGCAATGACAGCAATGCCAAATACCTCGAACATGAGTGGGGGGGGGGGGGCATTGGTCCCTGAAAATACCCATTCCTAAAGTGTTTGGGCCTCTGAATACGATGGTGAAATCCGTTTGTCGATCCGACTTTCCGTTCAGGAGTTGTACGGGTGGACAGACACGGACGGACGGATAGAACAAATGCAATAGCTACCGAATGGGTCGCTAAAAATTTGAAAAAATTTCAACTATGGTCATTTCGTGTGATGGTTCGAGTTCCCGATAAAAAAAGGATATCAAAAGGGATTTGCCAGTCAATGAATCATTTAATTAGTCAATTATTATGGATTGCTTGACTGATTTTCATCACTTCATTTTAAACAAAAATAAAAAAAGAAGAACTGAAATATTTAAAAGTAAAGGAGGGACTGATTGTAGCCCATTGGGTTAATCTCCACCGTCTGGACAGTGTACGGAATTTCTCTGACCATATAAAGTCCAGTGAGTAATGGTTAAAAACGAAAAAAAAATCCATCAGTTTCTGTCTGAGAAGATTGTTATTAATAACAACTACTTAATAACCCTGACTTACAAAGTTATGTCAACAAAGCATCAAATCATCATCTGAAATGACTTAAAGTAAAAATTTTAAATTCTAACTTGTGATTTGCATAATAAGCTTAAAATATTTTTTCTTTATAATGAACGAAGCTAATGTTAATATTTCATCATAAGGTCTATAAAAGTGAAATGGCAAAAAAAAATATATATAGATCATCCTAAAAATATTTTCAAAAAAAAAAAATCCCTATAGCGTGTTGTTGTTTTCATGATCTCACAGAAAATAGCGCACGCACAACATATGAGTTTTTATCTACCCCCCCCCCCCCTTCCCTCCTTTTTTTATTTAATTTTTTAATCCGTCTCTTTAATTTTCTTCCTCTTTGTGTTCTCAATATTTTACTAACATGTTGTATTGGTTGATTTGAACTGACTTTTCCAGACGCTGTATTTTTTTTTAGGTGCCATAGTTTTTTCCTGAACCATTCTCTTATATGACCATGTATTTTTTTTGGTAAGTCTGTTCTTCTGCCGTGTGGAGGAGATATCTACAATAATAATAATGATAATATGCCCTGTAAGAATTCCCATCAAAATCTACGGCTATTAAATAAAGTACTAATTTGAGACAGTGCACGAGCCATGGTTATGTTGTTATTTTTTGTAAACAGACGAAATCAAAGTCATGCAAGAACTAAAAAAAAAAAAAAAATAAAAATAAAATTCAGGAACTAATCTTTCTTTCCATAGAACACAATCATTTTCCATCATCACCTATTCCTTTCTATCCTTTTAATACCAACCATTGGAACATGGGGATTGTGGGACTTACTAATGAAACAAAAGGGAAACTACAAACGTTGATATCTTAAGAAAACGAAAACGATTAAGAAAAACATCTTCATTTGTTTCTTCCATTATTTGAAGATTTTTACTATTGCTTTTCCAATATATTTCCTCTCATTCCTAAGGCTTACAAATACATTATTGAGAATAAAAAAATACCAATCTATTTAAAGGCTTAGGTAATGTAAGCTTTTTATAATAATAATCAAGGATTTAGATTTTAGTAACTCTTCTTTAAAATTAATAATTTTCATTTAAATAACTTTATGTAGGAAATGCGAATTTCGTTTATTTATGATGGATAAAATTGATGGATGGTTTCCTGGTATTTATAGACGGGAAAAAACATTATCAGATTGATATTAGAGCTATTTAGAAGTGATACCAACAATTCGTAAGACGGTGAATACTAATACAGTAAAACCCCGTTATTACGCTCGTCAAGGGACCACGACCTACAAGCGTAATAAGCGGGATAGCGTTTTAGACGGGAAATTATTTATGAGATGGGGAAACATTTAGACATCATTTTACAAGAAACACACTTGATTCTGCAATAGATATAGTGCAAATATGAGCTTATTTCCTATTGAAAAAATCTTTGATTGTGGTTTCTCGTGTGTGTGTGTGCTACTGTTATGGATTATGACATTTTCAATGAGTTCAAGTAACTATTAACATCAATTGATACACCACTAGGAGCAACACTAATATATTTTCGGAGCAGATTTAGTGCACTGCCCGCTATTTCACGCGCCTTTTCTTGAATGATTGGGCCACTTAATGGCACTGATGCATCACGGGATTGATGAATCCATTCGATTAGAATCTCCTCGGCATCTTCATATTTTCCACACTTTACTTTTTTACGTTTGCAACTACCCTTCGCTGCATTGGTAATTCCATTCTTATTTTTTATTATTGTTCTCAGACTGGATGACGGAATTCCTAGAGATTCTGCGAAATCCTTCTGACTTAGTGTAGAATTCTCGTCGTACTTACGGAGAATTTGCAATTTTTCACATACAGAAGGGATTTCCGCTTCGACATTTTGCACTAACTTACTGTATCACAGACCCGCACTTCAAAGAGTTGAAAGATTCCCTCCTACCAGGGAAAGAAAAGAATCTTTACTGGGTTACATTTCTTTTCCGATATAAAAAAAAAGCGCTACAAGCGGGATTTGAAGCGTTATAAGAGGGTAAAAGTATACAGAGTTACATAGAAAATTCCAGGGACCGTAGGAAAGAAGCGTAAAGAACGGGATAGTGCTATAAGCGGGAGCGTAATAACGGGGTTTTACTGTATTATATATATAAAAAAAAATCCACGATACAATCAAAAATTAAACTAAAATATTAAGTGTAATTAAATCATGACGACAATTAAACGAAGCACAATTACTGAACCAATAAAAAACTTTATTTAATTGTAAAGATTAAGTTCAGAAACATTTACTTAACTAAAACTTTAATTATCGTTCAATTAACAAATTTTTACAATGTATATAAAACAATAATTAACAGTAAATCAATTTTAATCTACCTTTCAATAAAATAGTTAAGGTATTCTCAAATCTTTGCCACCGAGGAAAAAAAATTCACATAACTTCAAGAGCAGAAGGAATAGAACTGTTAACAGATGTTTTTAGCAAAATACTGAATATTTATTACAATTAATATATTATTAAGTATTCTCAAGTCTAAACAGCGAAAATATATTCAATATGTGAAGTTTGGTGGGGTTTTTTTGTTAGTAAGAAGGCTACGGAAGCAACTTCTTTGAGACATTGACAAAAAAAAAAAAAAAAATGGTGCTTTTTTTAAAAAAAAAAATTATTTACCAACTTCTTGTAATGCTCAACACCTCCTGAACAAGGCTCAAGAAATCGGGCCGAAATATCGAGTGATGAAAAATCCCTCATAGAAGAGTATATTCAACTATCCTGGCCCACTCCTCCTTCAGAAACCAAGTTATAGGATCCTTTTGAAATGTTCGATGTTCCTTTATTCCATTTATTTGTCTCAGAATACTTTGTCTTATGTTATTAACAGTTTGAACATTAACTGTATTCTATAACATTTCTTACAAAAAATAAACAATCATATCCTGCGTAATAATTATTAGTAATATTAAGCAATCAGGGATGTTTAATATATTTAATAGGTTTCAAAGATGAAAATTTATTTCGATATTATAGATATACGTAGATATTCATGCAATAAACTTATATCATCAAAATTAATAGATTACAATCGTTTCACGAAATTCTTGAATATGTTCTTACGTAATAAAATTTTCAAATGTCTAAATGTCAAAGTTACAGGCCCGGTAGCCGAGTGGGTAAGGGCGCTTGGCTGCGGGTTGGAGGTAGCAGGTTCGATTCCCGGCCTCGGCGGAGGGCGGGAATTTTTCCACGCTCCATTCTCCTCCAAACGGGTCCTAGGGTCTACCCAGCCCTCTGTAGAATGGGTACCGGGTTTCTTTCCCGAGAGTTAAAGACGGGCGGGCGTTGGGCTGACCTCCCGACCTCAATCTAGTCCCGTTGGTCACGAAACGCTGGGAGCCTTACCTCCCGCGCTCCCGTGGGCCTGCACGGCCTGTTTATGGGATTGCTTTTAAATGTCAAAGTTACAATGTAAATCATACTTTGTGGTAGGCTATATAATTATATAAAATAAGTAAGATTTTCAAATATATCTGCGGCCTATTTGAAGACAAAAAACAAGAGAGAAATTAGAAAGTATGATCTACATTCAATAAAGATAAAAACGCACAACAATTAAAAGATCCACTGAGCTATTTTTGCCATTTTTGTACCGGCAATCAATACCTGCGTCGTCACTAAGACATCACTTCTCACCTCGGGGTTCGGTTCTCATGTGAATATCGCCGATCAGCGCTGGGCAGGTTTTCTCGGGGTTCTCCCATTTCCTCTGTACTTTTCCCACCACACTTTCTCAGTCTTTCTCTGCATCTGTCCTCATTTCCGTGGTGCCTGGCTTCCCTCCACCCACATTAATCACAATCAATCAATCAAGCATTAATAAAACAGTTCAGTTCAGAGAAAAAGAGAATTTCAAGGTTATGGATATCAATATTTTAATTTGATAGGATAGCAGGATTTGATAGGATTAAAATAATCCCATTTAGTTTACTTGTAAATTTATGTCATCCAGACAATGATTGATATTCTTGAACCTTCAAGAAAGATTCTAAGAAAGGAAGCAAACAGAGAAGGAAGAAGATAACAGCAAATCACAGACTACATTACATGAATATCAAGTCAACTGATGAAACCTTATTCCAATAAATGAATCCTTATTATTTGGATTTTGATTAAATGGATCTTTCTATCAACAAAGATATCAGTCGGCAGATGATTAAAAAGAAATGTTAAAATTGTATTGATTCTATATAGGTATATGATTAACAGGATGTTTTGTATTTAAAGGAAATACACGTATAAATAAATAAGTATTTTATTGGAAAGTTTTCACTGTTTTGCAAATAAATGTTAACCAGGCCGTCCGCACTTAATGAGTTTTCATTAACCGTGTGTCCGCAGTTACGTGGTTAAATTATTGAGGATCACTTCAAGCTACGGCGTGTGGTGACATTTGATCACATACATGTATTATCAACACGACATTCAGTGTGCATGCGTGTGTCACTGTCCCATATGAGGAATTGGCATAATTAGATATAGTTACAATTGAAGGAACTAAGACAATGATGAAGACTTGGATGACATGAAAAGGAAAGGGATTGTATATTGATGTCTTATGTGAAGCGAATGGCTTATCTTGCTACAAAACAAATTAAATTCCCAGAAACAATTTATTTAGAATTCATTTTCTTTTGACATTACAAGCCAACATAGAAAATCATGAAACTCATACAGGCCCTTCTGAAATTCATTGTAAACAATAAACATGTATGGAAACAATTGTTAGTTATTTATAAGCGTATAAATGTGAAAAATAAAAAATTACTTTTTTCTTTATATTGAGGAGACCGTTAGGTACTTCCTCATATTTTTCTTTGAAACGGATTCAGTGAATGTAGTCCTTTTGAATCCCAATCATTCACTTCAACGATCTTCTAATCTACAACGAAAAGAACATACCGGTATTTTAAAAATGCACGATTCATGATTTGTATTAGGATAGAATGTCTTAGATTTATTTTTACCATCAATTTTAACAATAGGGCAGTGGAAAGGATTGAAATTTATTTAATGGAATCCATGTTTTATTTTGCCTAAGTGACAAACATTTTAAAAAAGAAGATAAAAAATTGATTTAGTATTTACTTTAATTCAAAAAATTAGGAGAATTCAGGTTATTTAAAAAAGAAAATTTAAAAAATCGTGGATTCGACTTATGTACACCTCAGTATTTACAACTACGCGTGAATTGTAAATAATAACATTGAAGTATAAAATACGGAAAAAAGATGTCAGGATTATCTGTGAAATTGTTAACATTACCTTAAAAGTTTCCAATAGCTAAGAGATGAGACAGACAGACAGACAAACAATTTTCTTAAATGCATGGTTCGATTCCTTCTAAAGAAATCTAAGGGAGGAGGTTAGTTTCAATCCAGGATTTCGATTATCCTGATGTAAATACAGTGGCTGAAGAACTGAACAAGAGAAAAAGCTATAAAGAAGCTCAGGATAACAAGGGAACAGTTAAAAAGGCCCTGGCCCAGACCGCCCTCTGGTTTGCCCACGACGCCGCTTGGGTTGGCGGCAGGAGGGTTGGTGGACTCCGTCATTAGCCCAGGGAGGTAAATGGTGGTCGCACTTGATCGATGGCCCCCTCACCCTGATTACGTCCGAGTTTCTCATCAGCGGGATTTTTCGTAAGACCCACAAACTTATGGTTAGTGCACCGTTTTCCAAAGTAGCTTCTGTTTGGGCCGAGATCTCCGCCCACTCGGACAAGGGGAGCCACTTCGACGGACAGGAAACGAGAGGGTTTCCAACAGAAGGGTTTCGTCGGAATTCAAAAAGATTTTTGCTTTTAACTTTTTTGAAGAAACTTGTAAATAGTCATAAAAAGAAAATGAAAATAAAATTCTACTTTGTTGATTCTTAAGAGAAAAGAAATTGAAACATTTGACTAAAAAAAAGGTATTCTTGATAAAAATTGACAAGATTTTTAAAGATTTTTTTTTTTCAAATGCTTAAAAAGTTTAAAAAATAAATAAGTGAAGTCAAAGATTAGACTGATAAGAAGAAACCAAAGATTAAAAATTAAGAAGAAAAAAAAACAGAGAAAAAAAAAGTCGATTTTTAGTTTTAAAACAACTCAAGAACTTTACTCAGATTATCTTCACTTAAAATTAATGTAAAATAAAATCAAATAAAAATTAAATTTTTATAGAAGACTGTACAAATACAAGTACAAAAATAAATGCAACTATAATCGGGCAAACTGATTTTGATGAAAAGTGATCAAGAAAAACTTATCCTGGCAGTGAAAGTTCCAATTGATTAAGATTTTCACTTTCATTCGTCAATAAGCGTAAGTTCATTAAATGAGATTCCCCCAAAAACAAAAACTGTCAGAATTTACTGTCTTCTGAAGCTTCACATTGCAGAGATATTTGTTTGACAAAATGGTATATTTTGGATAAAATCGTGCGATTTATTTTATAACAAACGTAAGGAAAGGAAGAAACAAAAATTTCATCACTGAATTATAAATAAAATCAAAAATAGTTCAGAATTTATTAGATAAGTAATGGCCGAGAGATCGATAAATCTTTGCCCAAAATGAGATCAAATTTTCCATAGTCTGAACCAGTGGCGCAACCACGGGAGGGGAGGGGGGGTCTAAGAGGGGATGAAGTCCTCAAACCTTAATTCTGAGTGCGCCACTGGTCTGTATATAAAAACTTCATAGAATCGTTCTATCATTTTCCCGCTAAGTTATAGCTAGCTGTCGTTATATTCACTGTTTTCGTCGATGAAAATTTATGTGGGTTCCATTTCTAGTATATAATGATAAATCTAAGTTTATTTATTGAAATTTTTTAAGTGAGAAACGAATCTTCTTCTGGGGTGTGGCTTGAAGCAAATACAAAATTATTACAGGGAAAAATAATTCAGTTCTTTTTTTAAAATTCGAAAAACTTCAATATCTGTGGTTTTAAAAGATAAAGTTTAAAAAAACACCAACAATGTTTTTGATCAAATAATTAATATTAACCACGGAGGATAATATTTGATGAGAAAAAAAATATTTTTTAAGTCAATAAACAAATTAAAATGAAGTTTTCAAAAAAGAATTTGCACTGGTTCTGATTTTAAATATTCTGTAATTTTGCATCAGTTATACGTACAATGTAAACTAAAATTACTAGGAAATTACTAGGAAATTAATATTCAGCGCTAACAGAGAAATTAGGATTTCAACTTAGATTTCCATAATATTCAAAATACTCAGTGATGATTATAAATATTTCACAAGTAAGTTTTACTTAGCAAAAAAAAAAAAAAAAGCATTTTCATAGGTAATCTACGTATAAATATTCTAAAAATACATCACTGGAGAACAATTATAAGTTACTGCTTGAGTCTATCTTTATTCAATAAATTACGAATAATTATTTTATTTTGTCAGTGGTTTAAGCCCCTTTCCTTCTCCATTTGCCATTGAAGAATTTGACAGTACGTAGTTCTACTCTGTTCTGAGAAGCTTTTTTCTTAATAATCCCTGTTATGACGTTAAAGCTATGGATTTCACGAGAACACCGAAGGATTCTCCGATGGTGAGAAAACAACTTCCGGATCCCAAACGAAATGAGAAACAAGGAGAAAAATTTCTCCACCTACTTTTGGAACGGTGCGGGAGGAAGGCAGTGAGTGAGGAGAGGGGACGAAGTGCGCCCCCAGGTGTGGGAGGACAGAGGAGGGGTTCCATGAAATATCTCATGTCGTACGAGCTACTGTGCAATTCACTGTTCACTGCAGATCGAAAAATCTCAAAATAAGAGAACTACTCTTCCCCGCAAAAAATTACAAATAATCTTCCTTTATTTTTATATAAAAATTATCTTTAAAATAATGAAGTAAAAACAAATAAAATAAATAGTATGGTTTTTTTTTATTAATTATTTTATTTTTCCGATTTTAGATCATTTTCTCAACATTGAGGGGAGGGGTAACTTCCCTGGATAATTAACACAAGTGATTAGATGGAGGAATAAACGCAGACTAAAATTCAGCAATAAATTGTCTCCCTTGTGGCTTCTTTTAGAAGAGAGTTATTCTGAAATTCAAAGTTAAAATAGATTTACAGTGAATATAATTTTTTTTTTATCATTGAATTTATCTTTTTTCTTCTTAAGAGACAAGTTTTTGCCGCCAACTACAATAAATTTACCTAATTTTGGGAATCTCAAAGTAAAAGACATTTTGATTTCGAAGTAGTCCTTCTATAAATGGGCATTGATAGAAATGGTAACAAGGAAAATCGAGAAATGAAAGTTCGTAGTAGACCGTTCGTTAAATCAATTTCTTTTTATTGAAAAATTCCTCTTTTAATATTTATGGATTTAATATGATATTTTTGTTTCCTTTTCAACAAATTTGAGCAAATGAGTTACTCAAATGATAACCCAACTTTCTATCGTTTCCTGTACTTTACTTTGAAACATAGAAAAAAAAAACAATTCCCTTAAATTTAAAAAGAAAGAGAATTGATTGATTGATGAAAATAGAAACAAAACATTCGAATAAATCAACAAATAATCGACAGCTCCATTAGAAAATTTTGAATGGGAATAACAAACGAAAAATGGATACCGGATTTACTCACATAATTCCCCCCCCCCCCTTCTTTATTTTCTTCTTAAAATGGGGAAAAAAAGAGGGAGGGGTGGGGGAATTATACAATGATATCACTGGGAGTGGGAGGGGGTACAAATAACTAATATAAAATTTTTTTTTTTTATTCTATACTACACTATTTCTGTTCATAGATACGTAATTTACATTTCAGAAAAAGTCCTATTTTCTCAGTGCAGTAACACTTCATGGTCATTTGTAAGGTTAACTGAAGAGTATTGGGGGTCATTTGGAACTTTTCCTCCGTGATCACCATTTCAGTAACGTAGTATCTTCGCCATCTATTATGGAACATTTGAAGCACTCCATGAAGCATGAAGTACTTAAATTGTTCTTTCTGGTTCCTCGTATTAAACCATCTGTAGCATTACTTAAGAAACCATCTGAACTCTATTCTGTTCTTTTTCCTGCTTCATTTTCAAATATTGATTTTCTTTTGTAATCGGTAGCCAAGTGGTAAATCGCTTGACTGTGGCCTGAAGGAGCCGGGATTTTCCAAGCTAAATTCTTCTCCATACGGGTCCTAGGATCTACCCAGACCTCTGGGAAAAATTAGTACCGGTTTTCTTCCGGGGAGTTAAAGACGGGCGGGCATTGGGCTGAACATCCCAACCTCAACTTAGTCCGTTGATCACGAAACTCCGGATTCTTATCTGCTACTATATAGGCCTGCAGTGGAATACTTTAACTTCTTAATGATTTACTGTGGCATCGTTATTTTATTTGATATTATTAACAAGCTACTTTACAAAACAAAAACCTGATTGTATTTCTATAGTTCAATCAGAACAAGAATTATCTTAATCTATTCATTTTGTTGTTTTTCTAATATGAACTACCATCCTTTAACTTTTCTAAATAACCGTTACAAATATTTTTATAACAATAGTTAAAAAGAATCCTAATAACTGGAAAAAAAAATATGGATTTATATTTGTAATCATTTCTGTTGTAAAATAACTTTTCGCTTTCTTATTCAGAACTAATTTCAATCAATTCAAAGGGGGCTGATTTGTATTTATTTATTACTAGCCGGGTACCGTCGCTTCGCTCCGGAACCCTTGCATACATTGCATTAAAAACAAAAACTTTATTTATTTAGCAAATTAATATCGAGATCGGAGAATACACGACTTCCCAACCAGTTGTAACACAAGTGTATTGCGGGTTGGCGCCACACACCTGGAGTTGTAAAAAAAAAAAGCATGTTTTTACCTGTCATAGGTGTGACATCTATATAATAGGTATATAAAAACGCGCGCGTATTCGAATGCAACGTTGTCAAAATTTCAGAGCAATCGGTGAAGAACTTTCGGAGATTTAAGATTTTGAACAAACGAACATTTACGTTTTTATTTATGTAGATTACTTTCAATTGGAATTACACAATGTGTGATTTGTCGAAATACAACAAGAAATTCTGCAAAGAAGTTAAAAGTCTATAAAATAAAAATTAACGTTCCTGTAAAACAATAAACCAATGAGATAAATCATAATTAATGAAATAAATTATAAGTTTCGTCTGTGCCTGTCGGATTCGCAATCCAGGAACTGAAGCTTTTTCTTTTATTTTGATTTTTTGGTTGTGCTTTATTTTGTTGGGATCCCACTGTCCAGTGGGAGTGAGTGAAATCCCTAACCTGGTTTCACGATCTGAGCTTTTCATCGAGGGTTTGTCTGACTAATGAGCCCAGAAAGAGGACGCAACGGCCGTCTCAGACGCCCACCGATGATAGCTCAGAGGCGAAATCTTTTGATTTTCTTTTGTGCTATTCTGGCTGATTGTTTATTAACTTAAAGTTTACTTTGCCTAAAATATCGTATCTTAACATTTCTTTTCTATTTTCTTTATTTAGTTGAAGAAACGACACAAACTAAAAGCATTTATTACTTTTCATTTAAAAATATCTGTTTAATATAAATAGTAGAAATTTTCTATTTAGTGAAAAAAATTAATGAAAACTATTTTGCTTATTTGGTGGCTTAAATTTGATTAATTGTAATCACATCAAATCGCGCTTATGAGGATTAATAAAAGGATTAATATCCGTCATTAGACATCCACTGATGTCTTCACAAGAAATTAGCTAACACTTAAAGATCAGAAAATGTCTTATGCCATAGATGTGAATGCAAAGTTTAAGATGATCTTAAATCATTGTAAAAGTTATTGGGGAGACCATCGGACACACAAGACCTACTTACATTGACTGACTGATTTAATCAGCCTACGAAAGTAAAAACATCAAGAAGAAAATTTATATAAAAACAAACAGTGCTGGATCCATTGTAAAACTCTTCATATTGACTAATTTCAAGTAATCTCGGAAATTAGTTGTTTCAATTATTGACTTTACAAGGATTTAGTCCCTAAACAAATGAATATTCCCATTACCTTGTCTAAACCAAAATGTAATCATGACTTATTCTGTTAAATACCAAATATTATTTATATGTGCATGAGCTACATGTAATCCATGTAAAGCACGAAAATATACACTATCTAAACTCTTAAATGTAAGTTTCATAGTCAATGAATTATTTCTTGAATATTTCTGGGTATAGTTTGTTGACACAAACTAAGTAAAATGGATCACGCGATTGTCCTAAAACATCAAAACCATTTTAGAGACATGCAATGTGCGAAATCCTCCAATTTGAAGCTTGGTATCATGTATCTATTGTTATCACATTCATTTATCAGGTAGCGATAAAAATGAGTTGAAATTGACACTGAAAATTAACACTTTACAAAGTAATACAATAAATATAGCTGTTACCTTACAAAGAAGTTTTGAGAAATTAAAATGAAATATTAGAAATAAAATTGTAGATTTCGTCAATACATTCTTAATTACTGTAACACTGAGAACGAAACTTTATATAAATCACTGTGTGTAGGCCTATCAGAAATGCAAATGTAGGATTACAGACATTATATAATTTGGTCATTACGAATGCCATATATTTTTATTACGTAATGATTGTAAGTATTTAACTTGAACTTTATTGTTAATTTGTTTGGAAATTGAAGTTTAACAGTTTTAGATCTGTCTGTGAAAGACACCATCCGTCACCGAGGAGCCTTTCTTTTTGATTCCCTGGCTCCTATTGGGCTGTTCAATACCAATTGCAACACGAACATTCTATGGGAAGAAGGAGTAGAAACCTTTCGTGACACCACTCGGGTCTTTCGTGTCTCTACAGAGTTTCTCACGAAGGCCACAGGAATTTGAGTCGAATGAGTGATAATAGGAGAGAGAGAAGCTAATGATCATCCATAAACCACTTCATCATTGCCCCTTTTTTTTACCACTTGATTTTTGGAAATCAGTCTTTATAGACAGCGATTATAGACAGGTGGGGGGCGGGAATTATCCGTCTAACACGAAGTGTCATGATAGACACGATAGATCCAATGGAAGACAAGAAACGACCATGAAATGTCCTTTTTTTTCTGGTATTATTATAAAGAACCTCATTCTTTGGGAAAATGCCAACGATGGTAACAACAAAATAGCAATTAAAAAAAAAGTCCAATTACTAACATTAATTCAAATTCGTTCCTTCATTTTATTTAATGGTTCTCCTCCTGCAGTTAATGACAGTTTTGCTTTATTCGAATCTTATCGTTTCCAATTCTAATAATATTACTTCGTTACATCAGTTTATGTCCACCGAATATTCTTGTATATTTATGGAAAATAAAATGTTTACAAACAAAATTTTTATTAGACGATGTATATCTAATATTCAGATCCGAATGTATCTAAAATGATACAATATACGTTGTTTCAGGGTAAATTCGTGTCCTAGTATAAATTTTCTAGAACGTAATCATTTCTAGAAAACTCAAGAAGTGTTTCTAAATTAATTGAAAGTTCCAAATTTCCTACATCGAAGTTACAGGGAAAAAAAAATGTGTTTTTCAAAAACATTTTAATTGATCCTTTAATTTATAAAAAGTTATCACTTCTAAGTAAGATTTGTTTTGAGGAAAATGTTAATTTTGAAAAAAACAAACAATTTTTAGAATTTCAAAAAATGATAGATCTTTTCTAATAGTTTTCCATAATTTTAAAGAATAAATTCTTTATCATTTAGGGTAACTTCAATATCTTTGAAGAAATTTTAAAATTAAATGTTTCACAGTATTTTATCCAAAGCCCAGCAAGATGAAAGTAAATACAGTAAAACCCCGTTATTAAGCTCGTCAAGGGACCATGAATTACAAGCGTAATAAGCGGGATAGCGCTATAGACGGGAAATGATTTATGAGATGGGGAAACATTTAGACACCATTTTACAGGAAAGATACTTGATTCTGCAATAGATATAATGCAAATGTGAGCTTATTTCCTATTGAAAAAATCTTTGATTGTGGTTTGCCGTGTGTGTGTGCTACTGTTATGTATTATGACATTTTCAATGCGGTTCAGATAACTATTAACATCAATTGATACACCACTAGGAGCAACACTAATATATTTTCGGAGCAGATTTAGTGCACTATTTCACGCGCCTTTTCTTGAATGATTGGACCACTTAATGGCACTGATGCATCACGGGAATGATGAATCCATTCAATTAGAATATCCTCGGCATCTTCGTATTTTCCACACTTTACTTTTTTACGTTTTCAATCACCCTTCGCTGCATTGGTAATTCCATTCTTATTTTTTATTATTGTTCTCAGACTGGATGAGGGAATTCCAAGAGATTCTGCGAAATCCTTTTGACTTAGTGTAGAATTCTCGTCGTACTTACGGAGAATTTGCAATTTTTCACTTATAGAAAGGGATTTCCGCTTCGACATTTTGCACTAACTTACTGTATCACAGTCCCGCACTTCAAAGAGTTCAAAGATTCCCTCCTACCAGGGAAAGAAAAGAATCTTTACAGTGTTACATTTCTTTTCGATACAAAATGTCCGATATAAAAAAAGCGCTACAAGCGGGATTTGAAGCGTTATAAGAGGGTAAAAGTATACAGAGTTACATAGAAAATTCCAGGGACCATATGAAAGGAGCGTAAAGAACGCTCCCGCGTAAAGGAGCGTAAAGAACGGGATAGTGCTATAAGCGGGAGCGTAATAACGGGGTTTTACTGTACTTATAATCTTCACAGGATAAGTAGTTTTATTTATTTATTTATTTATTTTTTTAAAGAAAATTTCTTCCTTAATGCAAGGAGATATTCCTATATCTTTATTAAGAAAACATTCTTAACCAAGAATAGATAAGGTCTGAATAGAAAACCAAATTTTTAGTAATTTAATCACAGTGAAATGTAGGCTGCGAAATTCCCCCATATTTGTATTGCACTGATGTATTGAAGGAAGGAAGGATTAGTAGAGGGTTGTAAACCTCTCACTGCATCCGAAAATGGAGGACATTCAGCAATTTCTGCCTGTTTTTTTTTTGGTTGGTAGTTTTGCTTGTGATCTCAGGACATGATTTTTATTTATTTATTGTTGAACCATTCTAATTCCTTCTTTTCAAATTCATGGGCAGGGCACTGATGCATTGAGATCCATTAATTAAAATATCAAGGAATTCTTTATTGGGTAAAGGAATAATTTGATGTAAGTTTCCATCAAAAACAACTAGAGGATTCGAGAATGTTAGAATTGGATTAAAGAAGCCAACCAATCTGTAGAACGCGTTCTAGGTTCTTGTCAAATTAGGATTTATCAAGAATTCAATACAAAGTCATTGAGGAAATGCCATCACTCTATTACTAAGGAATCGATTACCAATCGATTACTAACGAAAATCTTCACTTTCTTTAAAAACATATAATAAAAATTTAAAAATACGTTACTAAAATTCAAGAGCTTTCGAATTTTAGTAATGTATTTTTAAATGTTTATTATATGTTTTTAAATCAACTTGTGTGTTTGTCGTTTCTTTTATTCATGCTCAATTTTAGGAACACGTTAAAATATTTTAAACTCCTTTCTTTGTATAGTCAGTAGCTTCGTTTGAGGAATCTTTGCTTTTCAGTCTCGATTATTCGATTATTTATTCGATTATTCGATTATCTATTTGATTACTCGATTATTTAATCTAATGGTGGCTAAAGGATCTCCAAGTGATAGTTTTCAGAGAAGACAGTAAGTCCATCTAATGATACATCATCCAAAACCGACAATAACGTCTGGATAATAAAGACGGAGTAACGACAATATTCAACTACTTTGTAAAGCATTTTAAAGTTGTTTTTTAGTTTTGCTTTTATTATTTTATCTTCTGTATATAATTTAAAAGTAAATTATTGTGAGAATTTCGTATCAGATTATACTGTCGTTTATTTATATATTCTATTATTTACAATAATAATAATAAACAATAATTATTATTTTAATTTTACATGTTTTAAACTATTTGAATTTCAACAATAAATAGTTTTCCAATGATAAGCGCTGAAAAAGGAATTTTACAATTTTTTATTATTTTTTTCTCTAATAAAAATTTTTTTATTAATAACAGAGAACTTCAGAAAAATCTAAAATTTTCTTCTCATCCTAAAAAAAAAAATTCTTTTACCATTTTTGTTTTTCCCACCTAATCATTACTGGAAAACATATGGTTAATAGTTTAATGTCCTTATACAGAAAAAAGAGAAAAACCTTCAGATATATTAGTGAACCTTTTTTTTAGGGGAGACGAAAATCGTTAATAAAATGGTCTGAGATTTTTTTTAAGGTTTCTTTTTCTCTGGTTTTTTTTTTTTTAATATGTCTGAACTATTTTTTTGTTGATCGATGACACTATGTTACCAATGTCGTAATTCGGGAGACCTACCATTTGTGGTCGATAACGAGGCTCTGGGATTCGACTTTATTAAAATAATAGTAGCACTGGGCGAGGGGGGGAGTCCCCTCTGCTGTGACATGTAGTTAAGCCAAATCCCCCTGTTTTTTGGAGGTTTCTTTCGTTTTTTTCAGCTCATTTTCATTGGAAGCACTTATTCTCAAAGTGAACTTTTTTTATTATTATTATTTTTCTAAGAAATATTATATTAAAAGAACACCACAAAATAGATTTCTTATTTTTTATCAATGGATTTGTTAATCTTATTTCTTGGCTTGTTTATTGTTAACTGAATAAAAATTCAGAATTGAACCATGTAAAAACTTTATTTATCATGTTATATCTGTTAATTTGCAGTATAAATCACTTAATTAAAAAAAAAATATATCAACTAAAATTAATTTATTATTAAAACTTGCTTCTAATCTATTTACTTTAATTATAAGATCAGTTCCTTATACTTTATAATA
Organism: Thereuonema tuberculata; assembly: GCA_023159025.1. NCBI lineage: Eukaryota > Metazoa > Arthropoda > Chilopoda > Scutigeromorpha > Scutigeridae > Thereuonema > Thereuonema tuberculata. The sequence goes on along the minus strand of JAFIDM010001028.1, from coordinate 22,494,305 downwards.
GAGTTATTTGATTTGAAAAAATTAATTATAAATAACTAATTAACCAATTGTTGTTATTATTGAATCACTGCCATTAATTATTAAATAATAACAATAGCAATAATAAACTTAGCTTAATTTACAGCGAATTATAATTTATTTAAAATATATTTGTTTGGAAGCATTTCAGAAAAAAAAATAAAACAATCAATAACATAAAAGTAAGATACAATTAAAAATTGTTACTTATGATTTTATATAAAATACAATATAAATTTTCTTATGATTATAATTTTTTTTTCTTTTTTGTGATTTTTTTTCTATTTATTTTTTAAATTATTTTGTTTTAAGTAGATTTTCTTAACCTTGTCATTTTTAAGATTTTTCTTATCTCAGATTTTTTTATTTTAAAAATTAATTTAAAAATTAAACATTAAATCAGTTGAAACAACAGTAATTATGTAATATTATTTTTGAAATTTTAATGTTTTTAAAATGTAAAAGAGTTGTTTATTTCTTTGTTTGTTCTCTACAAGGGATTTCTTTCCTTTTTAAAAAAAAATCCATTGAAATCTAAGAGACAAGGGGCTGCGAAATGATATCATCGGTGAGAGGACGAGCTTTGATTGGTTGAATCATTTCGTGCTGTCACTGCCGCTAACATCAAATTATCAGTAGGATGATGATATTTTCTTTTTTTTTATGGAGGAAGCCCAGTAGCCGATGCAATGACTCGATTACAATCCACCAAACGGAAAATGGAGGACTGCCTTGTCACCAAATTACGGTTTGTCCCCCCTTTCTAAATGGACACCCCTGCCTCTTCACAGTCGCGTGTCTGACACGAGACAGTCCATACACGACATTGGATTACTTAATTCAATTACGACTTTTCAAATCGTGGAAGAAATCTTTTTGAATGACTTAATGAATTAAATCAAACTTTAAAAAATAATAATTATACTTCATTTAACAAATTTCTGAATTAACAAATCGTAACCATAAAAAAATATTTGCTTCAAATTTAAAATTATTAAAGTAAATATAGCTTATTTAATAAGCAGAACTTATAATCAATTAAACTGTAATATAGATCTCGATCACAATCAAACATAATCAAAGTTAATTATTAGATTTTGCTAATTTTGCCTAAATAATTAAAAAATAAAAATAACGTGATTTCATCAATGCATTTAAGATTACAAAAGTGAATTATTGATTAATTAAAAAGAATTCCATTATAAAAACATTGTAAGAAACTCTTAATTTCATTGCAACTAATTATCTTAATATAAATTAAGTAAATACTTAAGTAGATTTGACTATTTTTGCTAAGACTGATTGTGTATTTCTTACAATAAGTACACTGTTTTTGGATATAATACACATATATGTACTGAGATAATAAATATTTCTACTTATTCTCTAAGTATTTTTTTTTTCCTTTTTGTCTACTGCGAAAGTTATTTACTCATTATTATAAATAATATCTCATTATTCATTAATAAAAATTGTATAAATTCGCAAATACATAATTCCACTATATCAAATCAAAGCACGCTTAAAACAGAAAAGTTTTAGATGTACTGGTTACTTCTAAAATGTGCTTCTAGAGGTCAAAAGCAACTCAATAACTTTCTCTCTTAATGCTTTTCCACGGGAATTTTGTCACCTTCCAGTGTAACTTATATCTCCACACGAACCCACATAGGAGAACTTTTCAAATGCAGAAGAGGTCGTCTTTTGACAGTTTATTAAAGCTTCAAGAAGAAACAGTTACTGGTTCAAATGTCACATGAAGGCGAGCTAAAAAAAAACATTGAGTTTTGGTCTTTCGCTTTCTCATCAAAATAGGTTAAAATCACAAATTACTGAATACTAAACTACTTTTCCTGTAAGCTTTATTTCTCAAACCATAAATATTGAAATGAAAAATTCTCTTTATTGATTTTCAATCAGGAATAAAAAATGTTCTCTTGAATGGAAGCGAATGAAATTTTACTTAATTTACTTGGGTCTAAGCAAAGATATTTAAGAATATTTTATCTAACGCAGTTTCATATAAATAATTACTACGAAAGAACGTTTAAAATTCAAATTCTTTTTTCTTAGACCTTATAGATATTGTAACCTCTAATCTTGTTCATTTACTAACAGCGCAATCTAAGATAAACTGTCCAAATTATTACCATTGGTGTTTTTACTATTGGAGGGATTCTGAGCCTTTGTTAGATCAGACATGGAATGATGAAAGTAGAGAAAAAAGAAGGCGGGAAAGAGAATTCTGGAATGCTCGTTGCTAGTCTTTTAGGCGTCTCCAGAAATCCGACAAAAACAGGAGACTTGCGTGATGCTTTGGCAGATTCACATCATCAGCAGATCTTCTCCTCCCGCTTGAAAAACCAGCAAATTCTAGGGTTTTTACCTGGAAAAGAAGGAATCCAGGTAAATACAGGTCGTCCAAACATGACCCTCCACTTGCACGACAATGGCAAAGGACTCACGCGTGAATTCCACATCACGAAAACAGAAGGATAGAGTCCAGAGGGGATTTCGGTAAACGAGCAATAAGCCAATGGGGGTGGGTCTCTGAAAGAAATAAGACAGACTGGAAAAATAAGAATGGTAAACTCCCACCTCAGTTCGTAAACTATATTTCAGCTTTTACAGTAAATAATCCTATAATTAGAATACTTGTGTTAATGCTGTAAGTCAGTCTTGCTTGAGTTAAATCAAATATTCAAAATTCTTTGAGTGATCTTCAGGGAATGTTTTTGCATTGTTTTCTTTGGAATTGCTAAATAAACATTAAAACAAATATGCTTTGTTGTGACTTAAAATCAGAATTACACAGTATGAACTAGATTCAACCCAGCAAATATAATGAAGTAAATGTTAATCTCCTGCATTTCAATCTCTCTACTAATCTCTTTCTTAATCGGGGGATTCCAGGATCTTTTCTTGCAAAATTCCTTAAAATTACGGTTCTTTATAAAAACCAGGAGAAATTATTACCTCTTGTAAAGAAATTAATTGAGCATGTTTTCATGGCTTCAAGGTAAACAACAAGTAAATGCATTACACAATAAGAAGGCGTTCATGAGTCACTCGTTTTCAGCCTTCATGGTAATTCTACGAAACGTCAGAAAATGAAGAAACAAGGAAAAAAAAGCAGTCTATAACATTATAAAACAAGATGACGTCAGTATTCTGTGATACGATTCATAAAATAACACCATTTAAAACCATTTAAACTAAAACTGTATGTATGTATTTATTCTACTAAAACAAATCTCATTATCTTATGAAATGAAATAAAATCAAATCAAATACTACAAATCGAACAATTCTTGTAAATTTTATTTTGAAAAGGGGCCTAAGGATTTATGATGAAATGGTGGGAATCCAGCCGTTTCGAGTGCGAGAAAGCGATTTAGCTAGGTCTTCACTTCGGCAAAATTCATAAGGGAGTAAATGATTGACCTGGGAACTGAGAACTTGATTATCTACAGTTCATAACATTAAATGAAGTTTTCTTACTTCATTTCGTTTTATTTTATTCTTAATAAATTCGTGTTCTGTGCGCTTTTAAGTATAATAAAATAATAATCTGTAATATCTGTAACAAATACCTGTAATAAAAATAATAATTTTACTTAATAATTTTTAAAACTTTTTCCTTTCAACTTCGCATATATTCACTGGGGAGCTGTCCATTTCCCCGAAAGGGGTTAAATAACCAGGTTCTTACCTACAACCTAAGAACCTACCATGTTCTTACTATATTTTCTTATTTTACCGAGCAAAGTTCGATCATCCAGGTACTTTCAATTTAATTTATTAGTTCAATAAAACTCTATAATAGTAAATGTTAATAATACGGTGAAGAATCAAAAGTTGAATGTTTTTAGATAATTATAATTTACTGATTTTTAAAAAAATTTCGTTTTTGAATCTAGAGATGGAACTTTTCCTTATTTTGTGTCTTTTCCAGAACAAACTTCAAAAGTAGTAAGTTTTTAACCTAAACAGTGGAATCATTGAACCCTAAGTCTTTAATTGGGTCCATTTCATGCCTTTCAATGTCTGGAGACTTTGCCAGGTTCTGGCATCGTAATAAAAGAACTTGTAATCGTTTCATGATCAAGAAGACGTACTTTTATTCTGAATTTCATTCATGTATTTATTGACAACGTGTAGATCACAGGAAGATTAAAGTTCAGAAAGGAGAAGTAAAGAAAAAAAAAACTTCTCAAAAATTAAGAATTAATAAATAAAAACTTATTTATTTTAAAATAAATAAGTTCTTTGTTCAGAAAAAAAATTCTAATGGGGGAAAAAAATCTACAATGTTTAATTAGAAATGATTGAAACCAAAAGTTGATAAATGTAAGTGTTTTCGATGTTCCAATGATTGATAATCATTATTTATTAACACAATATTATTAATTACATTTCTTTACATTCTACGTATTATGTATTACAACAAGCAATTTATCAATGGCTCGATATTATATATTTATTTATTTCGACAGTAGCTTCTTTGTAAATTCCAAGACCAAAGCAAAAAAAAAATAATGATCACTTCCATTAGAAGATACTGGAATGATTCCATGTGATCTGTTGACTACTTTCCTTGTGGTAGTTCCGCTTATGGTGTCATTATAGTCTTTTTTTTTTTTTTCTCTTTTCCTTCTGTAAAACCTTAGGGTAACAGTTTCACCACCCTACAACGCTAAATATCTACCAGAAAGAAAAAAGGTCTTTTCTTGTCTTGATGTGGTAGCACCACCGAATAATGACCCAACGGAATGATATCGGCAGCCAACCGCCACTTTGGCCAAACGACACCTGTTTACTGGCCACCGCAATCTGTTATTTGCCCGATTGCTTACGGGTAACAGACGGTAATTTGCCGCCCGCATTTTCTCCTAAACCAAGTCCACACGCAGACGACACCAATGATTCGATTCAAAGAATCTCAAAGTTTTTGTTTTTATTCTTTGATTTTGTTTTGTGGTTTCTTCGGTTGTCTTTTTTTTTTAGTTTTCAATAATTGATTAAACAACTTCAATCACTGACTGTAGTTAGAAGCCATTGATGCTCTGGGGGGGAGGGGGAGGTCTTGTTAAAAATTGAGCTTTTAATTAAGAAGAGTTGTTCAGTTGTTGTTACGAATAAATTATTTCATTTGTATTTTAAAATACAGGAAAAGTTGCAGATTCCAATTCTTTTGGAAAATTCTAAATGAATTCTACAGTTATTAGTGAGGTGAGGATTATAGAAAATTTTCCTTAATGAATTTTAATTCAGGAATTGAGGAAATATTCATGTTATGTAATATGTGAATGTAAGCTTATACTAACTTAGGAAAGGAGGTTTTTGTTCAAATGACGTCATTAATTTCCTGGTGAAATTAACAAAAATTACAAAGAAATGAATCGTTAATTAGAAATTATGAATAATTAGGTCATCTGGGTTGGGTAACCTTGGAATAGGCTAATCCTATTTATTAATTGAATTTCGGTAACTAAATAACAAACAATGTTCCAATTTAATGGATTCTGGAATGAAAATCCGAAAACCAGTTGCGATAATTCATTTATACGAAGGCACTCTTTCTTTTGTATCATTTTTCTCGATTTTACTCGAAAGAAAAAGAGAAATAAAAAACCGTACATTTTAAAGAAAGCATGCTTTAGGTTCTTTGCTGAAATTCTTGGTTTCTTTTTGCGTCTTCATGTATCGGATTTTATTTATTTATTAACTTATTTTAATAAAAATAAAGTAAAAAACAGAATTTTGTAATTCTCTGTAGACAGTTACGTAATGTATTTATGGTAATTTCAATTAAATTGATGGTTGTATACAATTCCAATCTTAAACAAATAAAACAACATTAAGGTTAATTTTGATGATTATTTCAAAACTTTTTTAAGACGGAATTTAATTCAAACTGAAAATGAAAAATAAAGTTCGAATCCTAATAAGGGACTTAAAAAAAAAACAAAAGAGAGAAAGAAAGAAAATAAATAAAATAACGTAATTCTAGAGATTAAACAAGGATTAAGCTAATTCCATTTCTGAAATCTTTATGTAAAAGAAACTTGAAGTAACGTATTATTTCTGGAAGTTTCTGAACAGGGATCTAAACTTTCTAAAATAGCAATAGGTGAGTTTAAATAAACTGAAAATAACGCTGAAGGTGGAAGTCTCTTCTTAAAAGTTAATTATAACTAGTTATGGTTAATAACTTGGAAATATCGTTAGGAATTGAAGGTTTGTAAAATTGAATTACCCGTATTTAATCAGAAATATATTCCCTAATTTCTGTAATGTATTCGAGAAAAAAGACAATTTATCTGAATTACTTAAGGTATTTTAATGAATTTTTCTGAACGTAATCATAATTAAGGTTAATTCCAATCAAAATAAACATCTTCAAGAACATTTCAGCCTAAGAACAAACCATGTTAATGAAAGATTAAATGGTGATGATTTTGGTATTCGTACAAGGTAATCGTGTCCTCTGATCGTAAACTGCATCCGCCTGCACTTAAAAGCATCGCAGCAGTCGACTTCATCAATAAATCATGTAGTTATGGCTAAAGCGCTTGACTCACTCAAGGTTTTTTTCAAAATTAAGTAAGCAAGCTTTTATTAAGAGAAAATGCAAACACTAAGAAGAGAAGATGATTTTTATTTGTTTGTTTTTAAATTTATTTTTGTTTTTGAAAAATAAAAATCTAATTTAATGATGTATCGAATTTCATTTCTTTTATATGAAAGGCGATAAGAAGTAATCAATTAGACGAAAATCAAACTCCGATTAGAAAGTGGATTAATTTTAGAAAATAATTTTTGAAGCTAAGGTAACGCGGATAAATCTTAATCACTTGTTTATGAAAAGATTCCATTACTTTTGAATTGCTATATCACAGTTGCTTCAAATATTACAACTATATAAATATAGCATTCAAAAGATAAATATTTTTAATTTTTAGGTTTTTGGAATAGTTTTAATATTTCATTAAAAATCCAGTACAGGAAAACATTTCTTCCATTATAGGAACACATTTAAAACTTAAAATAATTTTAAGCTAAAATGAGCTTGTTTATTTATATAATGTCAACTCTTGCTTCATAAAATCAAAATTTTAGGCAATCTAAGGCCCGGTCTCTGATGACTTTGATGTGGTGGCTTTAGCCAAATACACTATTGGGTTAAACAAACAGTAGAAGACAGAAATACACCCTATGGGGATATGGAATGTTTCACTACAGTTTGTTTTGCTCAATACTATATAACTTGTATTATTTCTAAGTACATCTAAGTTATTTTAATTCTGTCTGCGTATTAAACATACGAGAGTCATTAAATAACTTATATTGCATCAGTGGTTGAAAGAAAAAAGATGGATGGTTTGTTAATTTTTATTTTCATTATTACTGCATCTTTTTAAATAGTTGATTTTTTTTTTTTTTTATTTGCTATTCTTTTGTTAAACAAAAAAAAAAAAAATATATTCACTCATATTTTATAAGAATTCAGCATAAATTTTATTAATGAATGAACCTCTAATCAATGTTAGTAAAATTAATGAAATTCTGCCATGAAGTTATTTTCATGTGGTCTTACATACTATGATCAAGTACAATAGATCTTAGGTCGCGGTGCTGGATACATTTACCACCCATCTTCTACATTACATTACATACTATGTAGTGACTGGTCTTAAGCATTTACAAGGAGGTTTTTTTACCTGAAATAAAGTTTAGCGAAAGTTAATCCAATGATTAAAATCTTTAGTATTTGTTTGTATTTGATTTTACTTTAATGAATGAACTATTTAAAATTACTATAATTAAACCTAAATTTAGTCTTTTTTCAATTAATTTGTTCAATAAATAAGTAATTCAAGATGTTTCAAAATTTTAAATTACAATGTTTATTGAATTAATTATTCTTATTGAATTTACAACTGAAAATAACTAATATTTATGTCTTCTTTCGTTGGTTTCACAAATTTTCTAACAAAAAACATTTGATGTAATCGATAAAAGTTAATATTGATCAGTGGGTCTAAATGTTTTGAACTCTGAACTCACTTTTAATTTCGTTATTTTTTTTGCATGAAGAATCTCTTCACAATATCCAAGCTTTACAAAATTTTAATCCTACCAGGTATCTCTAAAAAAACAGGTAACTTAAAGGTAGATTATTCCTGTAAGAATTTCAACATGCTTCAATGTCAGCAGAAATGAAGTTCCATAGAAGACTGACTCATGGAACTCAGGATTTCAGATTATTATTCATAGATTCATGTTAAACAAAGATAGATCCCTTGTATGTTGAACTGTTATTTCAAAATCTCTGTAAATATATTTCTATCATTTAATTGGTAGACTTGATTGGTAGATTAGATTGGTAGACTTTGAAATGGAAAAAAACTTTTTCTGAAGTACCATTAAGCCGTACATCGGATCAAAATCGACCGCTTGGATCGCTAGTGACGGGCCCCAAAGAACCACGTGACTTACTGCCAACAAGCAACAAGCAAGGAAAATTATCCTGATACTAGTTTTACGATAATCTCATGGTTACATAATTTATTTTTCCTTTGTTCTGGAAACTCTTAGTTATAAACTTTCCCTTCATTCAATTTCAACTATTTATGAACTAAACGAGATATAACAACTAATGAGAAACGGACCATAAACCTTAACAACCTTTTTTTCTTCTTCTTTCCCAAATGGAATGGTTAATGTGGAACGGTATTCTGAGGCGTGGGCCTTACTGAATCATAAATCATTTTCTGATCTCGCATCCTCTGCTGAGACATCCGTAAAAAGTTTTTCCGATGTTTTGGGCCAGTTTTCCATTTGAAATTCCTGCCCCATAGGGGGCGCCTGCTGCGCCGCACGCTCCAGGGACACCCAGGCCCATAGCATTCACAGTGAGCGGTGCCTCCATGCAATTATGTTTCCACTGTTCATTCCCTCTTTCTTTCTCTTCATTCCTCCTTAACAAACAACTTCTCTTCAAGTTGCTGATTATTATTCCGAATTGTGTGGATGGATTGTGTGGATGCTGATTCTCAATCTTTTCAATTACATTCAACAAACCCAACATTTCTGATCTCTGATAAAACTGACATCTAATCAAATAACAAAGTTCTAAATCTATTTTTCATTACGAGGGGGAAAAAAAAAAACCCTTTTATATAAGCATTAGATTGATGTTTAAAAAACATTCTTTTTCTTAACAAAATTAGTTTCTATTAAATTTGAGAATTCTGGATAATGGCTGTCCAAACTCTGTTCATTAGTAATTTTGTTTGGTTTACTTTGATTCTATTACTTTTATTTTTTTAGTTATAGTTTAACTCGAAAAATGTTTTTTTTATTTCAAGATCACAATCAAGATCAAATGCTCATTAAAAAAAAAAAATCATTTTTTTTTTTTAAACTTATAAATTTATTTGCAAATTTTGTATTATTTCTTGATGAGAAAAAAATCTGTTAAATATTAAAAAAAAAATCAATATTTTTGCTTTTTGTGAGAAAAGTCCACTCAACATTTTTTGGGAACTTTAATAAAACAACTTATTTTCCAGTTGCGTTTAAGTAATTTTGCTTAAGGAAAACAGATACAGGTTGACATTCAGAAATCCAGTCATCGATAATCCGGTTCCTTCAGATATCCCGTTCGATTTAGGAGCGCAAATTCTGTAATTTTAGTTCAACTGAATAAAATTCAGTTTTCAGTTGAACTAAACTTCTGTAGAACTGTTTTATTTCGTTGGTGAACGTTAAGATTTTAATTGCTTTTCATTTAGTTTAATTTTCTTACTTTAAAGGACTATACAGGTAGTCATTTTCTGTTAAAAATATACAGCATGTAAAAAGCATAAAAATCCGGCATTTTCAAAAATCCAGCACTCCTCAGGTCCGGAGGTTGCCGGATTTTCGAATGTCAACAACCTATACTTTCAAAACCAACTTCCGGATGATATGGGAATAACTTTCGGATTTCGGATTATTTATTGGAAGTTTGATAAACCAGAAATATTATTTAAACTCTTTCAAGCATATTTAACACGTAGATATTTACAATACACAAACTATATTGAACTGCTGTGGGCAAATTTAAAAAAAAAAAGAAGAAATAATAGACTAACTGTTGAAATTATCTTAAAGTATAGTATATGTTCACGATGTATACAGTGACCCCTCAATCACTAAAAACAAGTATTCTTATTTGTATTGATTGCTGTCCTTTTACGCCTTAAAGAGTTTTTTTCTTTTTTTCCGTTTTTCCTTTTTTTGTGGTCAAATAATTTTTGTGGGAGCCGGAGTTGTGCCCAAGGATTTGGATTCCACGTTTTATTCTTGTTTTTTATTTTCTTGGTTTTTGTCGTTGAGGGTCACTGTTTACATCGCGAATTCCCAATTCTTTCCCTCGTTAGCCTTTTGAGTCTTGCACTGGCTGAGTAGATGGGCCCGGTAGCCGAGTGGGTAAGGCGCTTGGCTGCGGGTTGGAGGTCGCGGGTTCGATTCCCGGTCTCGGCAGCGACGGGAATTTTTCCACGCTCCATTCTCCTCCAAACGGGTCCTAGGGCCTACCCAGCCCTCTGTAGAATGGGTACCGGGTTTCTTTCCCGGGAGTTAAAGGCGGGCGGGCGTCGGGCTGACCTCCCGACCTCAACCTAGTCCCGTTGGTCAAGTAACGCCGGGACCTTACCTCCCGCGAGCCCTTGGGCCTGCATAGGCCTGTCGCGGCATCCTTTAACTTTAACTGGCTGAGTAGCTCTGGCTGAGAAGAGCTCAACAAGCTCGAAACGGCCGTCGCAGAGTTTCAGCTCGACCCAAAAGGAATTCTTATTTGCATAGTATATGCTTGAAAGACTTATTATCAATGGATCATTGTTTCTTAAGATTTCTGTAATTTCCTTTATACTATAAATCGCAAGAAAATTGCAGCCAATACTTACATTGCAGATGAAGAACAAACATCCATAGAACTAATTCAGCAAATCATCTGAAAATATAGAAATGATATCATTATTATAAGTGGTTCTTAGATCTCGATCGAAAAAGATTGAGGAAAAAAACAACCTTCCTTTGCGCTACTCTTTTCAGAGAATTTAATTTCCGCAAAAAGTTTGAAGAAATATTTCGTAATGTTATTAAATACCTTTCAGTCAGTCCTAGAATTATTTGTGAATTGAACTGGAATAATTTGAATTTTATCTTCGTAGAACACTAGAACATAAACTTTAGCTGTTTTGAAAGTGTTCACGCAGTCACTGTAGGAAAATTAGATCAACTACACCTTCCGAAATTATAGCAAATGAGGTCCAAGGTTTCTACAGGACCACAAGAAAACAACTTTTGTTTTTACTGTCAAGAAAATGGAAGCACTTGCGAATTTAATTGGCTGCCAAATTCTGCTGTTAATTTATGCGCTACTTCCGAGTTCAATTCCCATGTTATTCCTTGGGGAAGAAGAACAGTAGAAGAAGAAGAGAATTGTGGTGAAGACAAACTCCTTTGCCAGCCTGTTACCATGTTAATTTATGGAAATGCGAACTTGTGAACAAAAAAAAAAAGAAGCGTGAAGAGAAGAAGATGAAAGATTCAAGTGAAGAAGGGTCCACTGCTGTAAAGGTCCACTCAGTATTACTGGAAAACTCATTTGGGGGGATTCGATTTTGCAAAGTTAATTTCTCAGACCCATTCATCAAAAGAAAAAAAGCAATTGGCCAACGCCGGTGATTATAAGGAAGCTCATTTACAACAAGAACGTGGATGGCCTCCATAAAAACAAAACGTTTATTTATAGATTCATCCCCCGAATTTGGAAACACACGAAGAAATCACCTGCTGCCAATGGTTATTCAAAAACTGGAAAACAAAAGAAAAAAAAAGCACCAATTTGTCGAAAATAAAACTATAATTTTTAGATTAAGTAAAATCAATATATTATTATTAGTATTAGTATTACTGTGCTGTTTATTCTGCGAATCATCAAGTTTTACTTCCACTGCAGTAACGTATTGACGTTATTAAACAATTTAAATTTTGTTTGTTCTTAATTAGACAATTAGTATCTTATTATCTGGTTATTTTTTTTTAGTTTCATGTGTTGTTATCATTATTATTATTTTTTCAAATGTATTTTTTTTTTTTTTTTTTTTTGAAGTTCGGATTAAAAACAGCACGGTACTTCCCCAAAATTGGTTTAAACAGAATTGTCGAAGTCATCTAAACTAATGTGATTTACTTTAAGTGCTGACGTCATTAACAATATGTTATTGTTGAGCTCGAATCAAATCCCAGCTGTTTATTGCTTTTTTTATTTGTTTATTGTCTTTGTCTTTCATGTAAGTAAGAAAATTCGAAAATAAATATACTTTTGTGAACTATTAGAATCGTTATTAAAAAAATAAAAACATTTAAAACTGATGTTTGTCAAGGCATTTAGAAAAGAAAAATATATAAATTCTGGTATATTAGAATCGATCACAAAAAGATTCGAATGCCACTGGTTTTATGAAGTATTTTTCACAACTTGTTCAATGAAAGCAAAGAGTTTCTTAAGGATTCTTGAAAAGAAACTTAGCTATTTATTTTCTTTTCATGAATCCTTCACATCATTTAAATTGTCATTTGTTTTCAGTTAGAATTTCGTCCTGAATTCAAAGATTAGAGAGATTGTTCAATACTATTTTTATGTTAGGCTTATTTTTAACTATTCGGCACAGAAAAGACTATCTTAGCTTAAAAATATTGTATAAAATTTCAGATGTCTCCAGATTAATTAATTAATTTTGTTTAATTAAAAAATAATCATTAATCAAAATTAATAATTTTAGAAATTCTTCTAATTAAGTCATTACATGAACAGCTTAGCCATTTGAAAAGATAAAAATTAGTAATAGTAGTTGTTTAGATACAAGGCATTGCTTTCTAGGATTGCTGCTTGTATTATATAAGAATACATCCCTGCCGAAATACCAAACCCACAATTCCTAGGTGAAACAGAAGACGAACGATCAATTAATTGGTGACTCCCCCAATATATCAGGCAGTCCATCCATCACTGTAAACTGTAAATTATTTCCTTGCAAGCGTCACTTGTAAATTATGAAAAACGACTGATAATTTGGAACTAATTCCTGCGTCGCGGGCCTTGACAGTGGGCAGTGGGCGCGGGCATCCTGCTGCTACCGAACGGGCTTCGTGCAGCGCAGGGACCGTTCAATTTCCTAGCGGACCTCATGCAGTCGCCTCCAGGCAACCCTGCGAGACATCCCGGAACCTCACCGGCCTCTTCATCGACAAATGCACCTGCCCCAATCCAGTAGCAGAGAGAAAGAGAAGACATCTTCCAATAAGTTTGTCAGTCGTCAGAGAAACACATTTGTTTCTAGAAAATCACCAAATATGAATAATTATCCATTGCTTACAATAACATGAGTCTTTTTTTTTTTTTTCTTTTCATATAGGACTTTGAAGAAATGAATATGTTTGTGATTGAGATCCGATAACATCTCGGATATTTTTATTTTTATTTTAAATAATATAGCCCATCCACATTCAAAACTCAGAAAGATTGGAGAAATTGATGAAATATCAAGCTTGAAAAATCTATCACCAATTACAGACCCACAAATTCTAAGTTTTACAAACTGCTTTTTTGAATTTCTGAAGTTAGTCTGCATTCGAGTTACATTAGAACTATGGTATACATTTTGGGACATCAATTTTACAGACCCATACATTCACGGAAAACAAATATTCTTATTATCTTTCATTTGTTTTCCGATTAAATCTATTGAAACTCCATTGGAATGGACTGTTCTTCAAGCAAGAAGAAGGACAATTTATTTATTTTAAATACTTAAAAGAAATTCAGCAAATTATACTCGATGAAATCAAAGAATATTTATTTTCTGTTTCGACGAAAAAAAAAAAAAATAGGTTTCATTTCTTTTCAATTTTTATTTTAAATCTCACAGAATTAATTGAATTCTTCAAGAATCAATAGAAGAGATAAGTTGAATATTAATTTGACAATAAAAATATTAAAATAATAATAAAGATAAAAGATAAAATGAAATCTACGGATATTTAGAAAATTCTTAATTGAAAATTTGAAACTGCTGATAAATGAACCCAAGTAATTTAAACTAAATGATTGTTTTTAAGAAGCATTTTGATTTTTATTAATTGAACTAAAAAAAAATAATTGATAATTTGATGGAATAAGACGTACAGGCTTTGAAGAAAAAAAAAATGGAGGAAATTATTGGCATTCTTTGTATATAATTAAATATTATACAATCTATTTTATTTTTTTATTAGGATTTTATTTATTTCGTTTCTTTGGAATAATTTGTGCTTTTTGCAGTCTTACAACTAACATTAAATGAGAGATAATTACCAATAAAAAGATAATTTGAACACAAGGGCCCATAACCATTGAATAATATTCAGATTAAAGTAAGTTTCTGACAATTTGTCGAAGAGACTTAAATATCTAAAAAATTATTGATTCGCGGCTGGATTTTTCTTCGAATGGTTAAGCATCTCATTCCATAGCCTTTAAGTTGATATTTCGCAATCAGAATGACCTGTTTAAAATTTTAAAATTCCTTATTAAAACTTGTAGCAAATATTATTAACTTTAAAATCATTAAAACGTTTACGCGTTCTAAAGGTATTTATTTGTTTTATGGTTTTGTTCTACCATGTCATTTTCAATAATTGTGGTTTAGTCCAGCATTTCTTTCTATGAGCATTTCTTTCTTTTTGGGAATGCGATTATCAAAATAACAAAACATAAAAAGATTATTATTTTCTTAGTCTAAAATACCAGCAGATCCTTAAACCAATCTTGAAATTCATTCATTCTTAGGTGCTGACAGTTGACAGATCCTCCAGATACGACCTGGCCAAAGTCGATGTGTCTTGACACATGACCTCTTATTAGCAATCCAATTTGCATGAGTCAACACCGGGTTCGTCACTCACAAGGCGTAGAATACAAGCGCCACTCCTAAGAAAAAAGAAATACCGCCACGAATCTTAAGTTGCTTGAAAACGACCACAGTGGCTCATTTGCCATCGCTCCGTCTCGTGATTCTCATTAGCAAAATAAAATTCTCATCTCCTGAGAAGATTTCCACTGTTTTTGTCAATCTAAAATTCCCACTAAATCATCAATAAATTTAGTAAATATTCGTTAACAAACTAAAAGTAATCTTCAGCAAATTTTAATGTTATTGTTAATAATTATTACTGTGAGAATTAAAAAAACATGAAAGAAGAAATAAAGAAAGGAAAGTGTATTTGTTTTAGTCGAATGCAGTTAAGATCTTCCTGAAACTTTTTAACATTTGTTTGTGTAGATCTATAATTTTTCTGAATTTTTGATAAGTTTTTCGGAGATGCTTTGCTGTTAAATTAGAAATAGAAAAAATATTCAGGTGTGCAGGTTTTATTTTTGAAATACCACAGAAAAAAATATTTTTAGTATTTTTTTTACTGTTTTTTTCGACAAGATGGCTGCAGCAAATATAACCACTACAGATAAAATTCAGATAAAAATTATACTTGTATTTATTATGTATTAATAAATACATATTATTTTGATTCACCCCGTGACGTTGTTTTGCCTACTCTAGGTTACAATATCCTATACATACACAACATGTATTAAAATATCCTTAAATTTAGAAAGAGATTATAGATGAGAAAATTATAGAAAATATTTGAATCCTGTAACTGAAGTAAGTCTACAGATTCTTGGGTAAAAGATTTTCATATCCTGTAATTCTATAAATAATGAATAATCCTAATTGTAAAACTTGCTACTGTCTGATTTATGTCTTTTTAAATAAGATCTCTACAACTACTTTTCTTGATTCTTATAAATACTATTGCATGGGATCCTAATGAGGCATCGCTCCCTTTTTAATAAAAATTAATAAATCCGTGAATCCGTGGCTCAGGAGAAGATTCGTGGACTGATGGAGGGGGTTCCCAAGGAAACAGGATTTGCTTCGGACAAATTGCAAGGTTTTGATCAAGCGAAAAACTAAGCCTTTCCTGAGATTAACAGTTCCTGTTTTCCTTCCTGAATTGGAAGACCATCTTCGCCTCCTACATCAGATTCGTAAGAAGAAATTAACAAAAGTTTTTAGAGATTTACCCAGAAAAATGTCTGCAAGAAGATTTTTCTGGAATTAGAACCTACAAATCAGATGAAAAACATTTCAAAACTAAAATCCAAATAGTGAAAGAATATTTAGTTTAATGACATCTTACAAAGTTGTATGTTGATCTTTCTAGGAAGTAATATAGAAAAGTTTTTTTAATAACTAATCAGCTTTGAACTATCAGGGAAAAGACGTCCTACAAAATACTGCTGCCACGCTTTCATTACTATTGATTGCACTCCTTATTGGTTCATTTTTATCTGTAGTTTCAAAAACAAATATTTTTATTGGTTATTTGTTAAAGTTAAAAATTTATAAAAAAACAAAATTAAAAAAAAAAAAACCACTCATTTTAAAACACTCAGACAAAATCAATTTTATCGAAACATTTAAAGAAATTAAAAATAAATAACTAAATAAATTATGCTCACTTTTGTTTCATTTTTATAAAAAAATAAAAAAAAGGAAAAAAGAGAAAAGGAAAAATGTAACCTTTTCCGCACTCATCGTCCTTTGACACGTGTGTGTGTGTGTGTGTGTGTGTGTGTGTGTGTGGACATGAACGATGATAAAAGATGATAATGATGATGATGGCGATAGCGCACAATGGCGTTACTGCAGTCACGCTGAGAGACTCATACGTAGAGTTGATAGAAGGAAGGGACCTTCGACAGAGTGTACAGCACAATACTAATAGAGGCCTACAACGAATAATCTCGTGGAAAAAGTTTCCTTCTTCCTTCTTCTGTCCTCCCCCGCATTATATCTGACCCACCCTCTAAACACAGGGTCGAAGGTAGAAAAGAAATAAGAATGGGAGAGGAAGGTTCCATTTGTGGGCTCAATGGGGAATACAAGATTAATAAATTAGATTTCCACTAAATATAACAGTTTCTTGTTTTTAATTTTATTAATGTTAAAATTAAAAGAGCAGCAAATCACAAAAAGTTTGGAAAATTATTCGTGGCGCCAAAGTTACACAAGTTCTACCTTTTGGTTCTCTACCAGCACCAATTTCAGTGTTTGTTATTTTGTTGTCGAAAGGGTTTAAAACGTATTAAAATATTACACATTGACAATTAAAAATGACGAAAGTAAACAGATAACATTATCTAATTCTTTAAATACTAAAAAAAATATAGAAATTAGTTACACAAGAACATTAATCTTCCAGAATATGGAGAAAACAAGATAGAGGAGGATTAAACAATAGTTCTAGTAACATCGTTAATCAATATGCTGTAAGACTTGCAACAATCTGACTTGTAGTTTCAATATGTAATAAACTAGGAATTATTTTAAAATTAACTTAACTTATAAATCTATTTACCTGTTTTTTATTTAATTTAACTCATCTAATGCTGTTTACAACTTTTCTTGATGGGTAAAACGATTGTTTCGAAATCCTTTTGTTTAATTTACTTTGTAATATTTTTTTAAATCTTAGTAATATTCTTGTAGAGTCTAGTGCTTCACTCTGCTTTGCTTATACATGCGTTGATCGTCATGAGGTTGAAACAAGAACCATGTTATGACATGAAAATTAGCCAAGTATGCATGCGTGCCCCACCTCAGTCTCACCTGCAGCAGGCGAGGGATCAGAGAAACAGATCTGTTTGCCGAGTGGAGGAGGCAACAGAAGAATTACCTTAAGATGATGAACGACGAGACTCAGTCGAAACTGAAAATAAAACTATTTCCCTTCATTAATATTGCCTCCATGAATTTAGCTTCGACGAATAAGGAAAAGAAAACTAACAAAATGTCAAGTAACGTAAATATCCTTATCACCTGTCTCTCAAATTTAGATATTTCATTGCCTTACATTCATATATACTGTAGATTGAATGAAATGACAATTTATATTTATTGCAGCATTAACATGCACTTGTTTTGTTATTTCAAATTTGACAAAGGAAGAATTTATCAGTAGATCCGTTTCAGAACAATAAAGAATAAACGGCATTAATTATAACCAATTATATTTTTTATTGTTTTTCTTAAAAAATATACAGTTTGTTTATTTGTTTTTATTCTGCCTTAAGTCATCACTGTCCAATTCATTTATGTAACGATATGTTCCTTAAAATGAGAGCGAAAACAAATCATTTTGATACTGAACAGATGCAAGATTCTTTTCTCATTTATTTATCTAAATCAATGATTTGAAAAACATTTATTAGCACTTACATATATATCTGCATGTCATTTACTTATGTTGTAACTCCCAATATCAGGAATATTTTTTTATGGACCTTTTTTTCCGTCTTGATTTGTTAGTTTCTCTGTTGCTACGCTATTTTCGAAAAAATAGGAAAAAAAAAATCATCTCCGTTGCTGACTTCTTTGTCAGAATCAATCTTCATAAATGGATTTTATCTTTAAATAAATAACGATTGCGTAGAAAAATAAACATCAAAAGAAACTTTTAAAATAGTGATAAAATAAAGAAGACTTTACCACTTTTAAGTTAATATTTATTTGTACGTGTTGGAATTGCCAATTTATAAATTATATAACCCATCTTTAGTAAAAATTATGAATCAATTTTATAGCCATTAATTTATATTAATCGTGCTATATTTTATTCCATACAATTGCCTTATTTAGGTGTTAATTTTGAAAGCTTTAACATAACTGTAACACTTTTTTTGGGTCCAATTTTCTAAATATTTTGGCTGTTAATTTTTATTTTTTTTATACTGAATATTCGTCTTCGGATTACTGTAGTGCAGTTTTTTTATAATTCTTTTATTTACGACTAATTTAATACTTCGATTAATTATTTACTTTTTATAAGTATTTTTTGAGAAACTTGTTTATACTTAATTATTTAAAAATATTAAATTAAAAAAAAATAAAGCAAAATTCAGCGAAATGCATAAATTGCTATTTAAAAAATGAATTAATAACTGATTTGAATACAATTTTGGTTTTTATTTCAAATAAACTCTAAGTAATTCGAAAAGCTATAGCCTTTATATAAAAGAGATATATTTATTTGTTGTGATTATTCTATGAACGTATTATTTATAATCAGACTCTAGTAGTTCTGAATATTTATGAATATCCTACATATGCATAACCAGACACCCGTGAGTACATTCGACGAATCACAATGAATACAAGGAATCGATTCACTCAACTACCTCGAGCATCAAATGTGGAAATGGTTTAACATAATTCTAAATGCAACACTTGAATATACTAAGATATAATGAAAACATCGATTCTTACGTTATTAAATACTCGATTTGATTAAATACTCGAATGCATTAACAGACTATTTTCACTATTTGACAATTAATAATAAAAACACAAGCCTAAAGGAAAATACTTTAGCATTTACTGGGTGATACTTTATGAGTATCTTTCTTCTCTTGTAACGACTTTAGGAAATATATATTGAAAACTAAAGTTGACTTCACTGCATTCTTTTCCAATTGGCAGAATTGAAAATAGCTTCTGTTTCACTCAAAATAATCTTCCTTAGTTAACTGTATAGAATAAAATTCTTCTATTTAAAGTATTCGATATTGGATTAGCCTAAATAAGTATCTTCTACTAAGTCCTTGTGCAGACTAACAACCAATAATATTGACTTAACTTGCATAGATTTGCAAAATGACTTAAATACCTTTCGTAAAAAGCTTCTACATCAAATTTCATCAAAATCTACCAATACTGAAGTAATTCGGGAACTCTGAATTTTGGAAAACAATCTTAAATCTATATATTCATTGTAACACAATTATGCAGTTACCTTCTTAATACAATTATAAAAAAGTCTAATTAACAATTATTAGATGAAGAATAGCACCACACTTCAGTATATGAATTAAGTTGGGGCAAAAATAATCAAGTATGTTTACAATATTTATGCATGAATATCCATTATGATTTCAATTAATATACATTCTCTGTTTTTGTATTTTTAATTATTTTTTTTAAATGACCTATTCAGTTGATTTGTAATCTTTCTTTCTTTTTTTTTTTTTAAACATTTAAAAGTAATTACATTCACTTCCTTTTCAAGTTTTATAACCTCCCATTCTCCCTACAATTAATTCTTACCGAAATTTTAAGTCCTATGCGAATGCTTCATTAAAATTCTAGTCGAGAGATGCAGGTCACCAAGCAGCAGAGATTTATGAGATGATATTGCATTGGAAATCCACTTCATTATTCTCTGTTTTCTATTAACTCTCCAATCTTTGGGTCGAAAGAGAAATAGGCCTACAAGAAACACCGCCACATAAAAGCCGTTAACTGACAGGTAAGCAAATGACTCCTAATGACGGCGTACCCCTTCACAGAATGAAACAGTTCCGACGAAAAACCCACCAACACACCGTAATTGGAATCTACCGACAACAAAACGGCTTGAAACCGTGAATCTGATTATCACAATTATTTAAACGATTAACGAATTTGAAAAACATCAATCAATGTAGGTAATCAATGCGATGTCTTCAAAAATATTTCGAGTGAGAATATTAAGACAAAATCTAGAATTTTCAAACCTTCATTGAATTGTAAGTGGGAGCTGTTCTGTTCTTCAAAGCCTGGATCCATTAAATTGTGGCAATCTTGAGACATAACTGACTGTTTATAGTTGTCCATTCCTTCACGATTGTAGTATTATATTTGATTGTAAAATCATTAGAGGAAATTCCCTAATTAATAAATACATAAACTAAATGACAAGTTCACACCTGTCATTCTACTTTGTTTTGTTTAGGTTCTTTATAATCATGGCGTAACCACTTTTTATCGAGCAACACAACTGAATTGTTTTTAAAAGTAATTTAATTGAAAGAGGAAATTAGAAATTGTCCTTTACACTCTTTCTTTTTGAATTTTTATGCTACGAAACCAATTTTACATCTTTAGGATATGCTCAAAAAATGGCCAAATTAAAAATAGAATTGATGGAAGAATAGTTATCTAATAAGTTTAGTAAATAAGCCAAAAGTTAAATGAAAAAACACGAGACATTCGGAACCTATTAGAAAATAATTTCAAAACTAATCTGGAAAAAAAAGATGTTTTTCCACGTGGACTGTTTAGGAAAATAATGAGATGCGTCATTACATAGAAACAGACACAAAATAGGAAGATGCCAATTTCCTAACAAGTGCCTAAATGCCACTTCTAAAAGGAGCATTGTTAAAATTTTTGGCAATCTCTATTCTATTTTTTTTTTTTTTATAATTCCGTCCTTGGACTGGTTAACATTCTATGAAATTCGCGAGAATTCCCATAGAATCACCTGAGGAAAGATACTGAGGTGCTTTTCCGTTGCCTTCCTCGGGAAGTCATTTTAAAATGGCTTCAGACCAAAGAGAAGTGCAGAAGAGGCTGGCAAACACAGGAAAGGAAATTGAAACAACCAAGCCGCGACAGGGAATTGAACTCAGGCTCCAAAGCATTTGCCTCGTTTGAGGCTGCCATATTGCGCGCGTGACCACGCCGAAACGGATTCTAATTTATGGTAATTCAATTAAATTATTGAAAAATAAAATGAAACGATTAAATACTAAGAAAAATAAACGGTTTACGAATAAAATTTAGTGTTTACAAAAGAAACGTAAGAAAATGGTCAACCACTAGATTTATTTATTTAGACACAGACTATAAAGGGATTGATGTGGAGATTGGAAGGAAAACTTAACTCAGACAAACAAGGATCTACTGCTCCAACAACCAAATGCATCCTCCAAATATTTCAAAAGAGCAGAAGACTTTAAATTTATATGTTATAAACTTTAATCATTTAGAGTTTATAAAAGACTTTGTTCTTTGTTTTTATTTCTTTCTGGCTATCCAGTGGATAACAATTCCAAAAAGGCCAGGACGACGTCTGTTGGTTCGTTACCGTCCGCCGCAGGAGGCCATTGCATTCGGATAGGGAAGTTAGTAGAGTTCCGATCGAGATTCCAATGCCCCACGTGTTGCTCTTGCCTTAGGGTTGGGGCGGAACGAACAATGCCATCATCTGAATGACATCAGATCAAACCAGGTGCAAACTGATGGACCGTGAAAGACGAAACAGACGAGGACACTTGATCCAAAAGAAGAATCAATAACAACTCATTCTGATTTCAAATCCATTGAAAAGAAGAAATATTTTTCTCTCCTTCAATTTCAAAAATTTTTTAATAACGACTTATATTAAAAAGAACCAAAGACAATGATTTTTTTCCAAAGCTTTCAACTTCATTCTCTGCTTTGCTATCTCAGCCAACCTCCCCCGCTAATGATATTAAGAAAAGTTATCACGTTTCTAAAACAATGAACTTGTCTTTAGAAGAAATGAAAGACTTCTGTTTCTATTCTGATTGAAATTTTCATTGCAGATGTAATTAGAGCAGATAACTGATACGTCAGATTCAATAGTGTTTAAACTACAAGTACACAACAATAGTTGTAATCTCCACTGAGGCATTTCTCTTAGAGAAATACTCTGCTTCCCACTCCTTCTTCTGTACCTACCCTAGCTCTCCCATTCCAGGACATCATTTGAGCATCCCAGGACAGGTCTGTTTTGAGGCATCACCTCCCCTCAGCTGTGAATTCAAAATATTGGAAAGGAAAAATAAAGGAAAAACTTAGCTAAAGAGAAGGAACGAATTAATTTTGGATAAATTATTTTAAAAAGAATTTTTAATTCAAAAATCTAGATTTGAAAATCTGAAATAATTCTTTTTGACTAATAATTTTCCTTCATTACAGCAGTGAAAGGTAAAATATACACATAAACACACACGTATATGATGACATTTCCATACGTCTTCCCGTTGGAATCAAACATAATTCTTTTTCCATAACCCATATAACATTTTCTTAGGTTTAAGGATTGGATTCCTAAACTATTTTTTTTTTCGGTCTAGCAGTGGATTTCAGTAAACTATTTCAAATCCTTTCCTCAATAGATACTTCAAATAAATATATGCATATAGGAAAGTAAATACAGATTAATAACATAGGCCTATAAAAAAAAAAAATATTTTTTTTTTTTGGTGCCTAGGCTCTTTGAACTGATTTTAACTATATTTGGGGTGCTGAATCTAAAAATGAAATCAGTTTTTCTCTATCAGCTATACTTTTTTAGATGCAGCATACCCTACGAGTAATTGTTTCAACTATTGATATATATATAAGGTATTGATAAAGTACACTTAAATAAATTCATAAATAAAGCTTTATTTAAGCTTTGTTTCTGCAGTCATATATCTTCTTTTTACAACAAACTATCAGCTTCTTGTATATTATTTTTTTATGAGCCAAATTCGTGAAGTATTGCAAAGCCTCGTTTAAGTACAGTCTGACAAAACTAACTCATTTCAATCCCATTGCTTCTTAGAGCAACTTCTAAAATGCCCTTATTGTTATCATCTGTACTGCTATTTATCGGTACTGATTCCAATCATTTAAATAACTTCCAGAAAAATTCGATAGATTATTGGTGCCTATTTATTGATAGCTCTAAGCGGAGTTTGAAATGTGTCCTTCTACACAATGGCAACAAATACGGCTCAATACCAATTGCTCATTCAACGCAAATGAAAGAAGAATATGATGCCATAGCTTTGGTTACGGAGAAGATAAAATATCAGGAAAATCAATGGGTAATTTGTGCGGACTTAAAGTTGGTAAACTTTCTCCTTGGACAGCAAACTGGCAACACTAAATATCCTTGTTTCCTGTACCTCTGGGATAGCAGGACCCCCCCCCCCCCCAAAAAAAAAAACACTGGATAAAAAAGGAGTGGCCTAAGAGAGAAAACAAGGCTGTTGGGAAAAACAGTATCATTAATGAGCCTCTAGTTGGAAGAGAGAAAATCATCTTTCTGCCACTGCAAATCAAGCTAGGCCTAATGAAGCAGTTTGTGAATGCTCTTGATAAGAATGGATCATGCTTTGCTTACATAGGAAGAAAATTGCCTCAGATAAATGTAGAAAAACTGAAACTTGGAATTTTCGATGGCCCACAAATAAGACAGCTTTTAAAAAAATCCGGCTTTTGTGGAGTCCATGAATGAGGCTGAGCAGAAAGCATGGATGTGATTTGTCAAGGTTTTCAGAAATTTCCTAGGCAACCTCAAAGCTGAAAAATATGTTGAGCTAATAAATGAGATGCTCAAAAACTTCAGAAACCTTGGATGTAATATGAGCATAAAAGATCACTATCTACATAGCCACTTGGACCGTTTTCCTGAAAATTTAGGCGATACAAATGAAGAACAAGGTGAAAGATTTCACCAGGAAATAAAAACTATGGAGGACCGCTACCAAGGAAGATGGAATACCCACATGATGGCAGATTACTGCTGGAACCTCAAAAGAGACTGTTCAAACAAAGTACATTCAAGAATGTCACGCAAAAGAAGTTTCCGAAGACTGACTTTTCTTTGATCAGTGATTTTTCTTTTCTTCAAAACTAACTGTAATTGTAGTTAGTTAAGTATTACTGTAATTTTTTATATGATTTTCATTGCTATAAAGTGCTCTAGAAAATATATAAAGATTTTAGATTTCTTTGGTTTTATTAGAAAACAAACACATATACACATCCGCATGTTAAAGTATCATAAGGTAAGTCATGACATTTTGATCTCTCTGAAACTAAAGCTGCTACGGAAAAACTAATGTCATATTTGGATTCAGCACCTGAATTATACTTAAAATCAGCTCTAAATACCCCGGCACCAAAACCACTGTTGGCCAGTGTAATTTTTTATAAAAGCACCCAAAGAGATGGTGACCCTCATCTGATGAAACATAAATGGTGAAAGAACAGACTGCAAGAAGGGAAGAAGATGATTATTATAAAAAGATTATTACTTTGCTACATAGGTGGGCCCGGTAGCCGAGTGGGTAAGGGCGCTTGGCTGCGGTTTGGAGGTAACGGGTTCGATTCCCGGCCTCGGCGGAGGGCGGGAATTTTTCCTCGCTCCATTCTCCTCCAAACGGGTCGTAAGGTCTACCCAGCCCTCTGTAGAATCATCTAAAATATATAAATATAATTTATAATTTCCAGCTATCCTATCAGTAATGTTTTACAAACAACACATTGTATTACAAGAAAATAAAAATATAGATGGTATTTGACCGATTCATTTGTTTCCGTGAATTTGTTTCAAAAATAATTTGATTAAATTGGAAATTGTCAAAGGACAGAATGGTCCTAGTACATTTTCTTAGCTGTATTTAATAATAATTGTTACAAAATTATATGTTAACAAAATTTAATTGAAATTATTAAAATGTATGTTAATCTTAAGTATTTCTCTTAGTTATTAGCGAATT
>JAFIDM010001028.1:22430821-22442922 GCA_023159025.1 Thereuonema tuberculata | reverse complement strand
TGTTTAATTAAAAGGTTGTAATCATTTACAGCAGTTCTAAAAAATACCGGATATTCAAAGGAAAATCAAACAGAAGGTAAATGAATAAGTTAAGATTCAAATAATAGTGTTATCAATTGTTATCAATAATTTATATACTAATGCCAGTGGAGATCTTATTCAATAAACCAACGGTTGGCAATTTTTTTTAACACTCCAATCCCTTGGAGCAAGTTATTTTTTCGCATGGTTTTAAAAAAAAAGAAAAAAAAAAAAAAAAGAGAAAGGAACCAGGGATATTTTAAGTTTAATATAATTAAAATATTGTTTAAGTTCTACAAGTAAAATGTTAAGTAATTCTAGGAATGCAACTAAGCACTTTTATTTAGTGATCGATATGAATTATCGTAGTGACACGGGGTCGCTTATGTGATTGATTGATTCACTGACTTTATCATTTGCTTAATGATACTACTATATTTTTGTTTATTAAAAAACACTGCTTGTATAACATTCGTAGAATGTTGCTGTTATTTATGTTTAGTCCGCCATATTTTGGGA
Organism: Thereuonema tuberculata; assembly: GCA_023159025.1. NCBI lineage: Eukaryota > Metazoa > Arthropoda > Chilopoda > Scutigeromorpha > Scutigeridae > Thereuonema > Thereuonema tuberculata. The sequence continues at coordinate 22,442,382 of JAFIDM010001028.1, read as the reverse complement.
AGCTGAGCTTGAGTGAATTCTGTAGACAATGAGGAAATGAAAGATTACATCATTTCCTAAAAACTACTAAACTTCCGGTAATGTTCATAGAAATTCACTTTTAACTTTTCGGTGACGGAATTTATTATTTATTTTGTAGTCATTTTTTGTTGTTTTGTTTAACCTGTTATTCTTCGTATGCTGTTTCCATCTTGTATTGTTATTTGGACGTGATTGAGCAACGGCTCAGCTCTTGCGGTGGTCAATCTCCCAATTCCGCTTCTTTTGTCCATTGCTGTGGTGTTATTGTAGCACCGATAATGTGCTTCCATTTTGGTCTTTACAAAAGGCACCTTTTACGCGTTCGCCAAAGGAGGATTGGACGACAAGAAAAACTGACGTCGTGTTTACCCAAGAGATTGGCGCTGCCCAACCCCTCACCCCCGATCACCCACCTGTTCGCTCTGGCCGACCGCCTAATAACCACCATATGAAGTGTTACTTTTGCAAACTTTCAACAGACCTACTGGCATGCCGACGGTCGTGAACCACTTTGCTGGGACCGCACGCACAAGTCGCCCTTCCCTCCCCCCTCCTCTTCCCACCCCCACACCTCCTTTCTTTTCATAATCTCTAAAGCAAATGTTTTGAGAGCGGTTAGCCTCGGCAGGGGTGCAATCCTCCCCATTTTTCTCTTCTGCGGTCGTCTTCTTAATGCGTCTTTTTAAGAGGCGGGTGGGGGTGGTGTCCTTTTTTTTCATTCCTCCTCCCTTTTATCTTTTCAAGACGTCATCGTTACATTGAAGAAGCGATGCTTGTGCGCATGCGTCGTTCTATGACAGTTGCGAAAAGCAGGTTGATGATGTGACGGGCGTTGAGTAAACAGCAACGAACGGGATGAAAAGGGATGGCATCGAACCGATTTACAAAGAATGAAATGGAGTTGTCAGTCAGGATGGCTCGTTGTCTAGTCTATTTCAAAGATATGCACTCGAATAGGAGAAGCAATAATAAATGAAGCACCTCAAGTGAATTAAAGCAACTTAATATACAACACACGCCATCTCCTCTTCAAAACAAAATCACTACGTTGTTCTACTTTGATTTCAACGGAATGAAACGTTCAGAAAATCAGTTTCTCAGTTTCTTACAAATTCTGCAGCGATATAGAAAATAACACACAAGGAAATGAAAAGGAAACTCCCATAACAAACACTAGAGTCAGTTAGAACTGATTATTCTCATCTAATCTAAGGGCGATCGGAAAAACAAAATTATCAAAATGTTCTGCCATGAATATCTAAAAGCGCAAAAAGTAAGCGATGATTGTTTCTTTAACTGTGGAATAAATTATTGGTTAATAGGCCAATACTAAATGTTTCTTATAAAAATACACAGTTTGATCAGCGTATTTCATAAGATTACATACAATGATTTTAAATCCAGAACGCTTAGAAGCTATTGGCTTTTCACTAACAATAATAGCATTATCATTTTTTGTTTTTGTTTTAAGCGAGCAAAGTCGGTAGTTATTGTGTTTGTCCTGTCCGTCCGTCCGTGTCTGGCCCCCTAACAATTGCCGAACGGAAGGTCGATTAACAAACGAACTTAACCATCATGTTCAGGGGCCCAAACACCGTACAACTGATGTATTTTCAGGGGTCAACGCCCCCCCCCCTTCCTATTTTCGAGATTTTTGGTACTGTTTTCATTGGATTTCCGCAATTTAGCTTCAATGTTAGAAATGCAACTATATTTGAGTGTCAGCCATAGCTTATGGATAAGGTTTCGGACTCATAGGCTGGAGGTTATCGGTTTGAATCCAAATATCTACTGTTTGTTTGTTTGTTTTTTTCTTCTTATTTTTTTTTTTTTTTTTTTAATTTTCCCGGTTGGGTTTTTTTTTTTTTTTTTTTTCTTATTTTTCTAACTTTTTTTTTTCTTACGTTAATGTACTTCCGTTTTATTATCGTTATTTTTAAATGTTTTTATTATTATTAGGTCCTTAAATTTATGCTTTAGCACAAAATTATATTCATTTGTACTTCTTCCCTCTCATTTGATTTTCAGAATATTTTTAGCGAAGTCAATAAAAAAAAATAAGTATTATCCTTATATTTCAAAAACTCGTTAATTAGTAATTAATAATTACTAATCTTAGAATGAAAAAGACATTAATACTGAAATTGATAATTTGTTACATTGAATTCAAGACAAACGAATGACACAGTATATTTGAAAGTTCAGATAACGAACAATAAGCAACAGGAAGTGATCTTTAATAAGAACTCTATAATATTTTAGAAATAGTTTGACTTATTTTTATAAGGAACCAGGCTATATAAAAAAAGATTTGTTTAATGAAAATCATATATGTATTAGGATTAAAATTAATTGAATGTAAAGACTTTAATGAGTGTTTGTGAATTTAATTAATTGTTAATTAATGAAAAGTTGAGATAGGTTTGTATTCGGAAGATGTCATCATTTATAAATGTACGAAAAATTTTCGTTGAAATTGTTTTTTCGAATTTAAAAAATAAAAAAAAAAATGATTTTTTTATCATCTTTATAATTGGTCCAGCATTTTTATTAAGATTTTTTTTTTTTTTTTAATATTGTCAATTTTTTGCGCTTAAAAACGCTAAAAAAATTACTAAGATTATAGTTGTTCTTAATAAAATTCAAATAAAAAAATTAATATAAAAACTTGAATTATTCCAACACACGAAGGCATTTTTCAAAATAAAATAAAAACTTGTCGATATTTAATTTGTCAGTTGAACTTTCATCGAAATCAATCATTCAATTGCATTTGATTAATTCAATTAACTTTGATTAATTCCAGGTAAAATTAATTACGCTTTGAAATGTCTCAATTATTTTAACTATAAATTAAATAAATTCAATAGACTGAATGAATTAAGCAATTCCACCAATTAATTACATGTGTCCAAAATCAATTTTCCCAACACTAATGGAACTTGGAAAACTCAGTCAATGTTACTTCATCTTCAACTAATGTTGTTTTTTTTGTTTGTTTGTTTTCTACTTTTATTTTTATAAAAACAAGTCATCTGAAGCAATCTTGTTATAAAATGTAATCAAGTAATCACCTATTGCAAAGCTAAATTGTTTGCCTGTGAAGTTAACCAAGAAAAATGATTTATAGCATTAGGCAACAAATTGACACAGAAATATCAAATGTCCATTGAAAAATAAGAAAAACACACAATGAAACAACAATGTTCGTAGAAAAAATATTCGTTATAAAAGCAAAAGCACTACGTTTTCACGTATTTTAGGATAATACTGAAATTATTTCATCGAATCAGACACTTGTAAGAGGTTTTAAAAGCTGTTCCTTTGGCATTCTCTCTTTTTTCATTTTTTTGAAGAAAATTTACAATTTTGTTCATCTGTCAATTTTTTAGAAAACAAACGTTTGTATTTTAGAAAACAAAGTTATATTTAATTAATATAAACTTGAAATAACATTTTTATTTCGACTCCAAAAAAAGTGCAAACCTTTATTTCTTTAGGATCGTTCCAATCTTTTCTGTCATGAAATGAAAACTGTTCAATGACTTAATTTGCAAAAACAGGAAATGAAAGGTTACAACAAACCCATTCTCTTGGTTTTCTGTTGTTGTTTAGAAGATTATTGCAGGTGTGGGCGGATGGTGATAACAATCGTGTCTATGATTTATAGGTGCTTCCTCTCCATTGGCACCTTCCAACAATTGTATCCATTGTTTTGTGGCTTCTAAACAAACCATTTCCCAATTATCCTTTGATCCGATGCAACACTTTCGTTGATCCGTGAAAAACAACAGGGTTTCAGATTAAGAAGGGAGAGAGAACAGGGCTAATGAAAAAACACCAAGACTTTTCTAAAACCCCAACAAATAAATTAACTTTTGAATCATTTAAAAATAACAACAGGCTATTTTTAAAATCTGCTTTCGTTAAAATGTTGCTTTTTTATCTTTTTTTTTTTTACTAATCGGGAAAACTAAACAAAAGAAAATTCTCCATATTTATTATAATAATCTACAAATAACAGCAAATTACCTCATGTTTTCCATTGATAAAACCCTAATGTTAATCGCTTTTATTCAGTTACAGGTTGTAATCTAATTTCAAGTGATTTTTAAAATGGATTGCAACTCATTGTTCTACATTGATACGAATTTAATGTTTGCCGTCAGTGATGTTTAATTGTTTCTCGTCTTTGGAATAGACCGTTTAAGTCTGTCATCGATGTGACATCACAGTTCAATCAACCAGATTACTAGAGACGCTTTAGAATAGGCGAGTACTATAACAAGCAGTTGATTGTCTTCTCACAGAAAAAAACACGACAAAAAAAAAAAAATAAGTATCTGAAAGCAGTTTTAAAAGTTCAAGAAAGCTCACCTTAGTGGAGGGGGAGGGGATTTTCCCCTTATTTTTAAAATTTTAGAGAAAATATCAATATAACACTTTCTGTATTTTTTGCTTATTTACCATAATTGATATCTGGTTATTAGATTACTACTTTTTGAAATTATTCTATATACGTCATTAAAAAAAAGCAATAAGTTACTTAAAAATTAAAAAAAAAAAACTAAGTTTCAAAATCGTTGATCTGTTGCGCAGTATGTTTTGACAGCTTTTGAACATTTTGCAAAAAAATTAATCCATGTTGTTATTAATAAAAGATATGTTTTCCCTATCAATTATGTAGCAACAAAAGTTACATTCATTATCAACAAACAAAAAATAAAATCCAAGATTTCACTTCTATAGTCATTTATATTAAAAGTAAATATTGCTTTTGTTATTTATTATTTTATATGTCCTGACTTGAAGATAAAATCCCAAAGTGTTAACCCAATAAAAGTTGAATGCAGATTTACAATTTTAGTAACTGTCTTTTCGCTAAATTTTATATAAATCTCATGAGGCTCTGAGATAATTCGGATCAAAATTATTTTCTGTTTATAATATGATTTATTAAAAGGTGGATTAAAGAGAAGACATAGACAAACACCGCCTGCCGTTTTCTCCTGCATTTTTCTTTTCAATCCATCAATTGGTTTTTTATGGGTGAAAAATCCTGCAACGGTGCAATTCCCGTATGACACGTGAAACAGTTTTTTTGTTGTTTTTTTCTGCCTTTGGGTTCCTCATCCCTTGATTCCTAAATTACACCCCCGGTTTGATGGCGTCCAGGTTTATAATTAAAACGATACCAAACAAACGGGTGTCCTCGGGCTGCCCCCTGGCGGTATAAAAAATTCTGGACCGGTCTATAAACCTGATGATCACACATCACGTTATCAGGTCAGAGGTGATTCAAAGGCATTTGAGCCATGCAGAATCCATTAGATTCCCTCCCCCCCTTGGGCGAGCCACTATGGGTGGGGAGACACACAGCCCTCTGATTACATTCTCTTTGTTCTGAAATGTTAAAAAAAGTCAGAGACTCTATTTCTACGACAATTATTACATAATTTCTTCAAGAGAGTTAGCCTCGCGCCCAAGGAGAAATATTGGAAAGCATTCCTTTTTTTTCTTTTATGTAAATATGTCATTAAATGTGGTTTTCATTTCTCTAACTTTATGATAAGCGTTGATAGGAGTGTTGACCAACGTAAGAATCCATGTCGTAAAGCTTAACAAAAGATATAATAAATATCTATAAAGACACATTTCTCTAGATCCTACAAATGTACCTGAATAAAGTATCAAATACAATGAGAGATAGAAGATTTTAAATGATTCAGATAATCAGTAGTAAAAAAAAAAAGTTTCATTATAAAAAGATTCATTAAAAGCTAATGTAGGAATATCACAAATTATAAAATTAAAAAATCGAGAGAAAAATCAACCGGACAACAAATAGACCTTCGCACATTGAGCCAACATCAACGAGAATTCTGTACAGTTGTTTCAACCTTATTAGGAATCATCAGCAGAATTCCCGTTGATGTTGGCTCAGTGTGCGAAGGCATATTTGTTGTCCGGTTGATTTTTCTCTCAATTTTTGAATTAGTACGGACGTTAAATTTGCTTTCATTATAAAATTAAAGTTTCAAATATTTTAACAATGTTGTCTGTAAATATATACAAGGTAATTAATGCTTTTAGACAGTGTCAAAAGCAAAGCGACCCCATAGTATGCACAATTGTATAAACAACATAATTAGAAGCAAGAGCATATAAATGCAAGACCGTTCCTTTATGTTTTACAGGTAAGCTGTAACCTAGGGACCGCTAATACAATGCTTAGTGCATCATTTGGATATGTTAAAGAATTTATGCAACAATACGCTTGTAAATATTAACAATGACGTTCTGTTGGCAAATGTTAGTATTGTTATGTAATAAGCATCAGTATTATTACTGTGTTAATTGTTATCATTATTACTAACACTTATGGAGTGGTCAGGGAGTGGTCCTACAGGTCTGATACGTGGTCACTTACTTTTTGATGCTGAACACAATGGTGAAGGTTTCATTCTAATATCTCTAACCGTTTGGCCGCTACAGAGTATGAGACAGATAGCAAGAGCGGTTCCCTATGTTAACTGTAACATAGTTATATTTTGTTTTAATTTTCTTATAATTTTTTTGTAATTTCTTATGATTTTTTTTTAGCTTTCTTGTAATATACATACAATATATATATATATATATATATCGTATACAATTATGTAAATATAAATATTATACAATATTTTATATCTTATACAATAGGCTTTTACAATATTTTTTTACATATTAGAAATCCTAATTTCAATGAGCGAAAGCCTTGTTAAATTAATCTCTAAAATTCTTTAAAATTTTTTATTGCTTTTGTGAAATATTGTAATAAAAGTTTTCTACTGATATTTATCTATTTTTGTACTTATATTTCATAAATTGGTTTTATATTTAGCATCCTTGAATACTTTTAAATGAAGTTTTTTCTTTTTCTAATAAGGAGATAATATTATTAGATAACGAAAAGCTTGGAATTTGTGTTGGTTTACAATTCAAAGCAATCTGTCACTAGGGTAGAAGAAAGAAATCTAAGAACAAGGAATTACTTTGAAATTTCAGGAAATTCAACAAAATAAATGGAGTGTTTTCTTTAACAGTAACTGGAAAATATAGGATGGAAAACTGAATTTTGTTGCTCGGATTGATTCATTTTTACACATTCACATTTGTTGTTTCCTCTCTGTCAGCAAGTATTTTATTTAATGGTAGGTTAAGATTGTTAAGACTGCCACTAAAACTCTTCTATTGATGGACTACGGTACTTGTCGACTGCTGAAGTCTATTCTGTTACAGAATGTGGTAATGGTGGAGACAATGTAATTGAACATCAATGAACTTTTTGAATTGAAAATTTAAAATATTGTAATACATAGAGAGGTTAGGAAAGAGACAGTTGGTACAAACAGATTTATGAGCAAAGGCGAGAAAGGGAGTCTATCTATTACACGTACCTTACAGAGAAGCTCTACCACGTGTATGTAAAATTTCCATGGAGAAAGTAAGACAGTACAATTAACGTCATCTTTGCAAGATTACCTTTTCTTGTTATACATCCAACAACAAATTCTAACTTGAAAGCCGACGATGATGGAATAATGCGAAGGAAAACACTTTAGCAATTCCATTCCTGGACGTGGTTGAATCTAACCTTCAGGATATCAGCAATAAAAAGAACTCTGCAGAGATCAGAAAAAGAATAAGTAATTTTTAAAGAACATTTCTGTGAATGTTTGATATTATTGCATTTTTCTAAGTAATTATCTTCTTTTTGAGATATTTTCCTTTCCTTTGAAATATTTCTGTTCAAATAACAAATCGAAGAATTCCCTGAATATTCTTAACTGGAAATTGCCACGGAAGGTCGATAGGAAGAACCAGATCACGGGTCTTTGAGTCTAATCGGATGCTGGCAAATCAGATGATAGGGAAATATTACAAAAATAGAAGAAATCTAAAGCGATCATTTCCAAAATATAATGTGTTGTATTTAAAAAACTAAGAACTAGAACTAGGAAAGATGATTCAATTTTGTTCTTAATTCAATATTCCGGTGGTGAATTGAACGGTGATGAAAGAGTATTTGTTGAATTTGATGAAAATCTTGTTCAATCTCTTCAAAGAAAATGGCCGTTAAATTGAGGGGGAAAAAACCCTCCCCAAACATAAAACAAACTAATAATGATATAAGACACATCCTCTTCCTATCAACGCTATATTTCGCAGTTTATTACTTTTAACTGCTTCATCAGGCATAATATACCGTATATGCTCCAATAGAGGCCCCCGGCGTTTATTTGCAAAACTAGCCTCGGCTCCCGGCGCTTAATAGAGACCGGCTGCTATTAGAGGCCGGCCATTATTAACAAAAACCTTCAGAACGCAATATTTTTACACATAAATACCGGCTAATATTACAAATAGCTACTTTATTTGAATTTCACATGCTACATAAGACTGTTAAAGATAAATAGTAATGTCTCTCGCTGGTATTCGTTGTCCGAATCCGCAATGACGGCTTCGTTGTTGTCCAGGACAATACACGATCTTCAAGTTGGTCACTAACTTTTTTTGGTTCCTCCTCCTTTTAACCGCTTTCTGCTTGCACCTTTGTGCACTTTCGCAGACACAAGATTATCATATTGTTTCTTCCATTCTCTGATTCTTTTCGGATCAACACCATAATGACGAGCGGCCGCCTCACCGGAAGTTTCTTTCGCGTATTCCACCGCGCGAATCTTAAAGGCAATGTCAAATGACCGTTTCGGCGGCATTTTGTAAGGCAATGTACCGTAAGGTATTACGCACGACTTTAAAGATACGGACGCTTACGCTAGTACTGGTAGGCAAATATCGAAGACCCGGCTGCTGTTAGAGACCGGCTACTATTTGGCCGTGTCCCCTCTGCAACCCGGCGCTTATTAGAGACCGGCGACAATAAGAGCCTCGGCGTTTATTGGAGCATATACTCTTCGTAAAATATAATAAAGAATTTGGTAATAATACCAGAAAGCTCTTGGGAATATATACAACTTATATATTGTTAACAACATTGTTTATAATACTTGTAAAACTTTTTTTCTTCCATATTACAATAGATTTTGCTTACAAACTATTTTCATTATTGAAATTATTGAAATTTTTCCAAATAATGAAAATAGTTTGTAAGCAAAATCTATTGTAATAATATGAAGTTTTAAAAAGTTTTACAATCTATATTACTAAAATCTTTTATTTCTCTGTCTGTCTGTCTGTCTGTCTGTCCGGCGCAGTTTTCTGTGAGAATGAAAAATAGAAAGAATTTTTTCAATGAAACATCCGCGACAGGAATCGAACCTGCAACCTTCTGATCCGAAGTCAGACATCTTACCCATTAGGCCATGGGAACTACAACTCTCTTCATATTGCTTTTTTGACTTATCTGTCAAAACTGAAAATAGAAATAATTTTTACAATGAAACATCCGCGACAGGAATCGAACCTGCAACCTTCTGATCCGAAGTCAGATGCATTATCCATTAGGCCATAGGGACTACAACTCTCTTCATAGGTTTTTTGACTTATATCTCCTTTCCTTTCCCCCATCAATAAGGAATGTATTCAATCTTTTTTTTGAATCTCAAGATTGTTTATTTATTTCACATCAGTCAGTTTATTTGTAATTCGAAACTGACAATTAGAACGATAATTGCCGAAACGTTGCAATATTTTAAATATTGTTACTTAACCAAATCCTATGTGATATTGAAAAATATGTGGGTGTACACGCCAGTTGTTGGAGTAAAGAAAATAGAGTCAAGAAAGAGAGAAGCACTCTTTTTTTGAGGTGGAATACCGAAAAAATCACTATTTGCAACTCAAAAACCATCAATAAATGTAACTCAAACTGAAAAGTGACAATTATAATTAAAATGAAAGTCAAAAAAGAATGAAGCGATACTTCTATTAGATTGAATACTGAAAAATCTCTATCTGTAACTCAGAAACCATCAATATTTGGAACACAAACGCCACTGAAAAGTGCCACTTAGAATAAAAAAAGAGACTGAAAAAAGAAAGAAGCAGTATTTCTATTAGATAGAATACTGAACACTATTGTAACTCAGAAACCACTGAAAAGTATCATTTGGAATAAAAAAAAAAAGAGTCAAGAAATAAGAAGCAGTATTTCATTAGGTAGAATACTGAAAAATCACTATTTGTAACTCAAAAACCATCACTATTTCTAACTCGAAAACGACTGAAAAGTATCAATAGGAATGAAAAAAAAAGATAGTCAAGAAAGAAAGATGTACTATTTCTATTAGGTAGAATACTGCTCAGAAGTTAGACGTCTTAGCCATTAGACCACTAGGCCAGTGTTTCTCAACCTGTGGGGCGCGCCCCCCTAGGGGGGCGCGATAAAACTAAAGGGGGGGCGCGAGCATATCGAGAAAAAAAATCTTATTAAAAAACAAGATTTGGAGGTTTTTTTTTTTTTTTTTTGGTTGAACAGATAGGTTTGGAGGTTGTTTTTTTTTTCGGGGGGCGCGATGAGAGTTGTGATTGAAATTTGGGTCGCAAGTAAGGGAAAGTTGGACAAAATGGGGTACCTAGCGTTTGACGCATTCCAGTTGGTAAATAAAAGAAGTGAGACATATGTTTTTATGCTATATTCAATCTTATATCTTTCTAACACAAGGTCGGGAAGTTAAAAATTCGATAACTCCTTTTTTTTTTCAGAAAAATTGCATTTTCCGAAAAAAGTCACTTTGCCCCGTTTTGTCCAACCGGTTTGATAAAATGGGGTAGCCATTGAAATCAGTAGTAAATTGACTTGTATGGCTATAAACGCTAATTATAACTCACAATATGTGTTTGTCAGTGCAGGAACTATGGGAACAGGGACATTAATGTAATAAGATAAGGTCTCAATAAGGAAATTGCATCAAATATTTACATTTATTAATTTTTTTAAAAAGGTAAAATATTTACAACATGGTTTGGTTCTGAAGGAGGAGTGAGACATGATACTATATAGGTCCTTTTTTGAGGGATTTCCTCACTCCGGGATGAGATATTATCCGGATATTTCGGCCCCGTGCCTCGGGCCTTCTTCGGGACCTAGCGTCTACCCCGTTTTGTCCGACCACTACACTTTTCTGGAATTCAAGATGGCGGTAGGACGCAGCTTACACAAAGTCAAATCTAATAATATGACATTACAGCTAAATAGTGATCCAATAAGAAGAGGTACTTACATTTTGAACTTCTGTAGTTGTTTGACGAGACCGTAGCTTCAAAGATGACTGAAATCTCAAACAAGTAAACACAAAATCACACAAATTCCAAACAAAAATTCGTCCACGGCCCAGTAAGCTCGGAACAATGACACGAACTAACGGATCATTCTTTGTAGCACTTTTGGCAACTAGTTCCACGCCCATCCGACAGATCTCACTATAAGGGGGGCCCAAGGGGACCACTGCCCCGTTTTGTCCTACCACCCCGTTTTGTCAAACTTTCCCTTACTAAAAGGTTGAGAAACACTGCACTAGGCCTACATTCTAATCTCT
>JAFIDM010001028.1:22379617-22401078 GCA_023159025.1 Thereuonema tuberculata | reverse complement strand
AAAAAAAAAAAAAAACGTTGGGAGGACATACCTTCATTATTTCGGGAGGGGGGGGGCCCGGGCCCCCTCGGGCCCACCCCTATATACGCCCTGCCATAACTGTTTATATTTTTATAATCAGCTAATAAAAAATGGTATTGCCTGAGAAAATTAAAAATTAAAAATAGAATTGTATGGAATAAAATAGCCGAACACATAAAAATTAAAAAGTAAATATTAAAATTTAAAACGCAGACATGTCTCGAAATACCTAATTACATTTTTTTTTCAATGCAAATGAACATTTCGAAACATGTCTGGGTTATAAATTTTAATGTTTAATTTTTATTTTTGTGTGTTCGGCTATTTTATTCTAAATTTATTAACATACGTTAATTGTTCCTCATAGAATTGTATGATTTGGGAGAAATACTGTAGTTCTCTTTGCTAATGTCATGCAGCAGAGCCTTTCACCATTCGAAGGAATCTGCCTCGTATTTTGGGAAACTATTTAAAAAGTAAAGAAATGAGAGACCCTCGAAGACCTACAATGCAAAATAGGATCACTAATACTTTTATCTTAAGTGGAATCCAAAGGCAAGCAGGAGACAGAATTGAACAACGTAAATACATTTAAGATTAATGTCAGTTCCTCGGAAAGCAAAACAAATGAATTAAGAATTACCTTAAAAAAATACCTTTTAAGGACATTACCTTTTAGTTTTAACAAGTTAAAATTCTTTCTAATGTTCTAGTAAGTTTAGTTTCTGATATTAAAAAATGATTCGCTTTATAATTTTAAATTAAAATTTATTATCAACAATTTTGTTTTAATCTCTGAATGATTTATTGGAAGAATACAAATAAACATGAAGATATCTTCAAGAAAAGAAGACAAGCAGTTTCCGAATTCAGTTGGAAGTAAGATTAAAATATTTAATAAATAACGGATAATCTTCTTTGATCATTAAATATGAAGAGAAATATTGGATTTATGAAAGAATGGTCATGCAAAATAAATTTTCTTTTTCTCGAAACCGTATAATTTTCCGCCAATTTTAATTTGTATTCTTTTTCATGATTTATGTTGTACAACGGTTCCTTTTTTCTTTTCCTGTTTCATTATAAAACCTTATTTATTTGATAGGAATTATTAATTATAACTTTCCTGTGTTACTTATTAGCCCATCCTCTAATGAATGGATGACCCTCCCTAAGACGTTAATAAGTGGTTGTTGTGGGAGGTTTCATGTCGGTGGGGGGTTGCCTGCATCTATTCCTTTCTGAACCATCCACCGTGACCAATAATAATAGGACGAGTTTCACATAGATCTCGTTAATCCGAATCGCTAAACCATGTAATGAACGCATCGCAAATTGGGGTCCTTTGTGGAAAAAAAAAATTACCCGAGGACAGCATTAGTTCAATTGGCACAAGTGACCCGTGCAAGGACCAGGTAAACAGAGGATAGATTCTAGCACGTGAGCTTCACCTTCAATGGTATTTGATGTAGAATTCTTAGTGTCTTCAGAAACTTCTTCTCTGCTGATAACTTTAGACGTGAATTTATTGAAAACAACAAAAGTAGAAGCACAATTCCAGTAACGAACCAATGCCTATTAAGTATCCGCTTACAACAAAGCATTTTAAAATGAAGAAAACATGAATAGAGGGTAGGAAAAAGATTACCTTTAAGATATAACACCTTAATGGTAAATTTTATTTGGTAAATTGTTTGTCTCTGACTGATGATGCCAATAAGCGTGAAACAGCTAGATCAGAATGTTTCTTGTAAGTCTTGTAAATATTGACATTAATATTTAAATTTTAAAATTCTTAAAGCTATCAACAGTTTCTTTCCTAAATTCTAAAGATTAGTAAAATTTCATATTTAAATTTTATATCAATTTGTTCTAGAATTGAAATAATCTAACGATGTTTGTATTCAATTGCTGAAATAATTGGAAATTAACAATAAAAAAAAGCAGAAAGAAAAATACGATATTTGGCCTTGGTTTTAAAGGAACAAGGCATGACTTTTTTCCTTTTGTTAGTATTAAAGAAAAAGAAAAACCTATTAAATTCAAGAAAAGATTCTCAGTATGTGGCTTTCTCTTAGCAAAATTTATTGTTCAGACTTTTCATAGATTCTTCTTGATCCGAGTCTGACGACAAAAGGATTTTGGTTTTTAAATACTTTAGTTACTTTGTTTGTCAGTGAGTAATTTGTTAATGAGATGCTAACAGGTCAACAAGAAGTTAGCATCTTATTATGTTACACTTGTTAAGACACAACGCCCTTATTATCGTTGTAGCTATTATTATAACCTTTGTATTTCTTAAGTCTTTTAAATTTCAAATGCCGTGTCAAAGCAATAATAACCTTGTGATTGGACGACATAAGAAGTAGAAGTCTTCAAAAGTGCTGACAAAGAGACAGAGTTAGTAAAGTCTAAAATATAGGAGGCAATTTGTTTGTAATGAACAACAATCGTACTTCGAAATTTGTGAAAACTGTTACTGGGATCTCAGCGTTTTAAGATTATTTTCTTGCAATTTCTTCAATATACGCTTTTTTAATACGAAAAGAAATCAATTTTAATTCTCTAGCCTTGAGAAGAAAAGATTTTAAAAAATAAGAAAATTGTACAATGTAAGTAAGCTGTTGCTTATTGCAAGTGTAACTGTATTCTAGATGTAAGGTGGGCGAAGGACCAAAAATTTTTACATGAGTTATATTATAAAGCTCGAATCTTACAAATTAGCGAATCTTACTTGTTAATGTGCGAGACTTTTATAATGTATAAGCTTTTAGATGCGAAAATTAAAGATTTTATTGCTAATATCGCATTCTTACTGTCAATTAAACAGAAAAAAAAAAAACAAACAAAAAAAAAATACGAAATGCTAAATGTAATAATTGGATATTAGAAAAAAAAGACAGTTATAATATTGTATCTTTTTCTAATAAATGAATCTCAATTGACCTTTTCCTCTTTGTTTAGTTAAACTTTTGATTACAATAAAGAACTTTATATAGGTTGTACTATTTTTCTTACATGTCATTATTACCTTTAGCCATATTATTCTTACTGGACGTAAGCTAAAATTCGTTACAAGATAGATATTATGACGGTGCTTAGATCTGATGGTGCGCAGTAAAAACTCTAATGGCATTTTGGAAGTTGCCTACCAAAAAATGCTCATATTACAGTTTTATCAAATAACGATTTTATCATCTGTTTTGTTTGTTTTTTATTTGGTTGGATGATTCTAAAGGGGGTTTGCGATAAACATTTATGATGGAAGGGTGAATTAAAAAAGGTTCGGAGGCGGTGCCTTACTATACAGTTTTATCTTATCTTGAAACATATCAACAGAAGTACAAAGATAAGATAAAGCTATATAGTTGATATATTTCAATATTTCTATGATTTCTTTTTTCTTGTGCTTTGAAACTTAACCTCACGTATTCATTTATTTTTTTGCAATCTAAATCTATATTTCGTTTTCAATATTTCATTTTTGATAAAATGATAGACATATAGGTTTAAAATAAACTCATTTTATATAACATTACCTGATGTATATCTGCTGATTAGTTTATGTGATATCCTTGAGTTTATCCGAAAGATTATACCCTTTATTATTTATGTGGTTTCTGTATTCCTACCATTTTTCTTCTTGAGTTTTAATTAGAATTGTTGTCGCCCATTAAGTGTTCTACAAAAGTCGTTGAGGACAGGTTGATATACGACGTGGAGGTGTCCTGCCGTAGTGGCTGCCTCGCCGTCTCCGTGTGTGTTGTCCCGAAGAGTCCATGCTTTCCCGGCGGGATCCCTCTCTCTTAACAGCGCCTACATTTCAACGATGGAATATATGAGGGTCATTACGAAGGGGAGGAGGGTGGAATATGAGGTATTCGGACCGACAGGATCTACCGCGATGACCCTTCTGTGATGAAACCATCTGCGAAGAAAACACTTTTTATTTACTTCCCGAAAAAACTTTTAATGAGCTACAAGTGGATGAATGTTCGTGCGTTGGGAAAAAGCAGTAACGTACTGGGACTCTTTAACGATTTCCAAATACACATGTGAACATAAAACGCTTTAAATGGTTTCCAGCAAAATATTCAACTGAAAAAAGAGAAAGTTTATCAGAAATTCTAAGAAAAACCAACAGTGTCACAAAAAGTGAAATTTAGCATTGATATTAAAGGGTTTTAGAGAAGAATGTCAGGTATTCGATTGTTTTTGTACGTTTTAGGTGAAGAAATATTTATAAAAAAAAACAACAACTTAGTCATTGTGATGAAATGCTGACCTTCTAATTCACTGTCTTGTTGAATGATAAATTCAAAATATTGATAATGAACATTTTAATTCAATCCTGATTTTAGATAAAGGAAAGTTAGAAACGAAGATAGTAGTCTAATAATGGAGAATAGAACTAGCAGCATTTTATTTTTACTTTTGGAAAAGATTTTTAAATTTTACCACGTTTTTCATTTATGGTTAGGCCTAATGACTATGAACGAACAATCGAGAAATATTAATAATTAGGTCAATCATTAATAAGTAAACTATATTTTTGTTCAGTTATCCAATGGGGATTAAGCAAGCACAGCTGTGGGGGAGGGGGAATCAATTTTGTGGGTTGATGAAGACCAAAATAATCGTACGCCTATTTTAAGTTGGGTCCAGCAATTTAGTAAATTTTAAGAAAATTCGTCTTGCAGTTTTAGCATAATGCGCAAAGAAACAGACGATCAGAGAAGAAAACATGTGGGGAGAAACATCCTTATAAAAATATAAGGATGAAACAGCTGTTCAGAATTCCCGTTGATGTGGGCTCAATGTGCGAAGGCATATTTATTGTCCTTTGGTGAATTTCTCTCTCTATTTATGAATAATTACGGACGTTAAACTTGCTTTCATTCAAAACATGTGTGGACTTTCCACGCTCAGTCAATTCAGTAAATAATTGTTAATTCAGTTAATTACTTAAGTGAGTTGCTAATTAGCTAATACAAGTTTATACTCAAATTCTGAAAAAAGAGATTTTATTACATAAAGGAAATATTTAACTTTTGCTTGTTACGTTAAATAATTAAATATAAAACTTAAACAAAAAAACATTTTAGGCTAGTTCTTTAATTAAGTCCAAATTGAAGTAAGTTCTTAAAAATAATTGCTTTGTAACAAAAATACAAAAAATAAATAGAAAAAGTGAGCATTAATTAAAGAAAAGATAATCTTTCAATTCTCTTGAGCCAAACTATTTTTAATTATGACTAATAAATAAATAAGTAAAAAAATAAAGTCTGCCATGTTCTTATAATTGATTGAAAAGCAATGAAAAAAAAATGTCTCTTTAACCATATCATGATGTGAAATGACTTCTTAGAATTAAATAATAAGATCTAGTGAATACAAACAATTAAAATTTCCATTTTTTCTGAAAAAAAAAAAGAATTAAATCCACATTATTTAATTAAATTGCCTAATCGGAATTATTTTAATCTTTATCAACCAAATTAATGGATTACGTATTATTATTAATTGTTTAAGACAATGAACTATTAATAGAAATAGATATAGAAATACACTGTTTAGATTCCAATGGTTTTTCCAAGGGGATTTTATATCGTTTTGAAGTGCTAATTCCTCGACATGGATCCATTTGTAGAGATTTCAAATATAAATAAGTTTAGATCCTCCTAATATTCATATCAAGTTTTAAGAAGACCCATCCTGCGGTTTAGACACACAGACAGACAGACTGATATGATAAGCCTCGCTGTCCTCTGAGGCTAAAGATAATTATTAAAATATCATCTGAATTTAGTTCATTTTCTTTTCATATTTCTTGATTTTGTTATTTTTTTTTTTAATTTATATTATTAAAAATGTGAGAAAGTTATTTTCATTTCCGACAGATTCACTTACTTCTCTGATTAGTGTTTTTAATTTTTAATAAAACATTTGTTAAAGCCTTGGATGTGATAGCTCGTAAATTAAAAGCGTTTTAGAATTAATATCTACTTAGGGCTTGTTAATTTTAAAAGCCTTTAATTTGTTAATTTATCCAAAGTAGATGTTATCTAATGTTTTACTAAACAGATCTACTATTACTTATTAATTTATTAGTAGTTATTACTAGATCATTTTCGGAATCGATAATATCAGCTTTAACTATTAATAAAGTGTTTTGTTTTTTTTCATTAAATAAAAAAAAGACTGAATTGTTATATTATCAAATATCCACTTAATGTTTGATAAAATTAAAATATAAGATACAACATTTGTTTTATTTTAAATTTTACAAATGGTTATCATAACATTTTCTCCCAAAGCGAAATAACTTTAATTTTAATGAAAACGGAATTTTGGAAGTTATATGATATTTTTTAATAAATAATTAAATTAAAACGAAAGATAAATGAGATTACGAATAAAAATAGTTCACAACAATGCTTCCGTTTTTAGTTGCTACTGAATTGTTAGAAAGTTTTGTTCACATTTTATCAGTGAAAAACAAAAATAAATCTATTACCTGCCTAGAATCTTTAGATGAGGATTAAATGACGATTAATCATTTCTATCTCTAACTAAAAGGTAAACAATGAACCCAACCCTTGTTTTTTTTTGAAACTAAAAATATAACATAAAAAAATATGAATATATAAATTCCATATGAACAATGAACAATTTATATTTTATATGTTAAGCTTAAATTTAGTAATAATGTTGATATTATGTCAAATATTTTTGCCAAAATTGAAATTATATTCGAAAATACTGAAACTAGAATGATTAAAAAATTCTAATCGATTGATATTTTAATTTTGTCTAATTTTACAAATAATTTTGTCTATGAAGGCTATCACAAGAAAGTAAAGAACATACACAAAATATTTTTTCTATACTAGTACATAAGAAAATTCTAGTTATTTCAAGAAACTTAAGTCAACTATTAACTTAAACTTAAGTCAACTAGTAAAATATAGTTGTTGAAAGAGGCAGTTAATAGTTTCAATCTCCCTGTATCCTTGAATGTAGAAGATGGGTGGTAAATATACCTAGCACCGCGACCTAAGGTCTATTGTACTTTCCCTGTATCCTTACAGCTGTCACAAAAAACTCACAAGTAATATCAGGAAGAGTAATTATTTAAGATCAGTTTTTTTTTTTTTTTTTCAAAATCAGTTTATTAAATATCTAGTAGTAAAATTCATGTTTTTAATTAGTTATATGAAGTGGTTATGGCTCTTTAAGGCCAATATGGACTATCTACAAGTCAACCATATTTCAAAATAGAGATTATTTTTATTTTTTATTTGATAGCTTAAACATCTGAAATTTCAGCTTCCTAATATTAATAGGTATTGAGCTATCACGTATTAATATTAGGAAGCATACATCTCGAGAATGTCATGTTTCAACACACGTTTTGATACGTAAGATCCCTAATACCATTCTATTTACAAAATCAATTTTCTTTGTATTAGGATAAAGTTTTAGCTTCGTTAGCTAAATAGTTATCTACAATAACAAATAGACAAACAGCTATCGTTTGACTTAAAATTACATTCAAACATTTTTTTGTTCTAACTGTACATCCCTCCATTATATAGTTGTAAGTATTACGTTATAACTATTTTGATAAAATCTAAAATGCGTAACAATAAGCAATTAACATACGGATACAATAACAATTTAACTGTAATATGTATTTAATGTATTTATTAATTTCAAGCTCCTATCAGATTCCACTAATACAGAAAATAACTTT
Source organism: Thereuonema tuberculata (assembly GCA_023159025.1). NCBI lineage: Eukaryota > Metazoa > Arthropoda > Chilopoda > Scutigeromorpha > Scutigeridae > Thereuonema > Thereuonema tuberculata. The sequence goes on along the minus strand of JAFIDM010001028.1, from coordinate 22,393,301 downwards.
GGACTTTGAATAAAAAGAAGATAAACAGGATCTGTTCTTGGAATGTAGAGTCTTTAGGATTTCAGAAGACTTGGATGCTAACAAGGACTTTCTTTCTATTAAGTCCAGCAACAATGGATAATAATTAAAATGTTAAAGTGATCTAACAGAAGGCATTAGGATCATTGTTAGCGCTAACAACGGTCTACAGAAAGCTGGAACAGAATAAAAGGAATATTCCGATCTGTTCGTCTAATAAATTTTAGAGATTTATAATATAAGTTAAACTACATTTAGATCTTTAAAAAAACGTGTTTATAACTCGTCGATGTAATAGGGTTTTTTTTTTTTCTTTTTTTTTACTTTCTTTGTTCCTTAGTATATTTTTTTTTCCATATTTCTCTTCCGGCTGAAGTAGCATCTTTTATTGTTCGTCGTCGTGACACTATTTGAGCCTCTTCTTAGGTGGCACTGAATGGTTCTCGTTAGGCGAAAACGTCCGTGGCTAATTTGGCGGCAAAAACCGATTGTCCATCTTCTTGACAGTTGAATGGACTCCATGGACAATATTCGCACTGATCCAAGTATCTCATGAATGGAACAGACGAATAAAAGGAAGCCTCTTCTTCATCATCAAACATTCTTCACCCGCATTACTAATTTACATGTGAATCCTTTTTTAATTTATCATTTACTGAATCCATCTTTATTGTCCTAACTTCACAGAAAAAAAAAAATATTAACAAATAAAATGATATTCGAATTTATCAGTGAACATTTGCAGTTAATGCTGAACTATTCCTCCGAAACCATTTCAACTTAAAGATCCTTCAAAGATCCTCAAGTAGAAAGCAAATAATGAGGCTTCATGTTTCACTTAAAGGTTTCGGCCAATAATGAACTTGTAAATAAATGGTAGGGTATTCATTTATCAATAAATGCTGCTATGTTTATACAAAGTTACAAACAAAGAAACCTGTTTCAGGCTTTTTGACAATCATTATTCTGATATAGTCACCATAAACAGAGTTTTTACGTCACTGTTATTGTTTTGTTTAATTTTATTTTTAGACTTACTGTAGAGCCTCGTTCTGGAACTCGCTGATGACGACATTTCTGGTAGATTATCGCCAAAATATTAAACATCTGCTGTGGAAGTCTTATTTATTGATATTTTTATCATAGTAATTTTACAACTCAGATTAATGTTTGATCTTTGTTAGACTCTTATTTTTTTTTATTGTGAAATGTTAATCTAAATATTTATTTATAAACTATTTCGAATCAAAACAAAGAATGTAACTGAGCCCTCAGTGTTACCATTGAGAAGTTTTTCTTTGTTTTGTTAAATGGAGCTCTTAAGATATTGGCGGCACTTCTGTTTCTTCTACCTTTCTATTGTTCCTTGGGTCATTTCGTTGCAGCGTTGCAAATCTCCTCTTCGATCTCGTGACAGACGTGAAGACCAACGTGAAGAATGGTATTTGGATGATGGCTTTTTATTCAGAGTGTGATTTCATGTCTGTCTGTCTGTCTACAGGGGAACGGTCAGAGAGAATTGTGAAACTCGTAAATTTCTCGGTTACGTGAAAGAATGAAGAGCGCGATGGACAAGATAGAACATCTGCAAGACCCATCACGTGACGCCAAGAATTAGCTTCGCATTGGAGCCTCAAGAATTATGTATTCCGAGCGATTGCAGAAGTCAGGAGGAACTGATGGAATCATAGGTCACTTCCACTCAGTTCAGTGCAACCTTATCAGTATTAAGAAAGGAAGTTATTATTTTAACACACTTACAATATTGTTATAAAGTTATTATAATTTGCTTTAAAAACATCATTGAAATTATTATTTCAGCACTTAGAAGAAAAATGAAATATTTTACCAAATTTAATTTGTAATATCAAAAGATAATTGGCATTCTTCAAAGAATTCAGGTGGACTTTGTGCAATTATTTAAAATTTACAAGTTTAGGTCCTAATTCATTAATGTTTTTAAAATGTCTATAAAGTTGTATTTAATTTTGCCTGAAATTTTCATTTCTTAAAACGACTTTAAAAAATGGAATAAAGAGGAAGGAAAAAAGTAGAAAAGCAGAATTGTATGTTTTCAGGATTACAATGTGTGACGGAAATATCCTAATTCTATTGACATTAACATTAATTTATGTTAATAAGGAAGTTATTACAAATGTTGGTATTTTTTATTGTTATGTTCGTATTTCTTTACATTTGAAAAAAAATTGACATAAATAATTTAGGAATAGTATAAACATTATTTTATTATAGTAATAAAAACTTTCTGATGTAGTATGATCCAGATGCTGAAATGACGAGAAATCTAACGCCTTTAAATCCTAGACCACAGTCATAGAGTTTACCGCTTTTAAACATTTGAAAAGTTTTGCTTGAGTCATTGAATGAATATATTTGATCTTAATAGTTTCTTTCAAGAACTGCACAGTATTTAGCTCGATATCCTTAATTTTCTGATCCATAGAAACTGATCTCAATGCTATTTGTATCTTCACTTTTTCCAGAAGGACAACAGATCTACTCTAAAGTACGACGTTTGCAAATCACTACGTTCTTCTGATGAATCAACGATGAAGACGATGAGTTTAGCTTTAATAAGACAAGAAAGAAAGAACGAACGGAGGCCACCTGGTGTAAATCAACGGCTGCAGAATTTACAAACACAGCGTTTCTCGTTGATCCGAAAATTGCTTCGAAGTTGATGCCAACAATTCCACATTTCTTTTAGTAAACAAAGGATCGGGTTATTGAAACTTCGACCGGAGAACATTAGAGCATAAATCAAGATCTGGTATAAACTTAATAGGAAAACATTGGATGAAAATAGATTCTCAGGCTGCAATAACTTTTTTTTTACTTATTTTTTATTCTGTTTGAATCAAATGATATGAAAATAGCTTCTAATAAATTTCATCGGGGCTCTCTCTTATCGTTAAAAGAAGACGGAAATCACTAAGACTAAAAATTAACCAACTACTCTTTGAATCTATTTTCAATTATTGTTTTCTTTCTAATTGAAAATAATTTTTCTGTTGTGTCATTAACTAAAAACGAATAATCAAATCATTAAAAAAAAATTCCTTGATCTTCTAGAAGATTATTTTTTTCTTCTATTTAAGTGATAATAATAATAATAATAATAATAATAATAATAATAATAATAATAATTAACTTCTTATCGACTTTAAAACTTCGCTGATGTTCAATTAAGAAATCAATTTCTTTGCACCATTCTTTGGTTTCTCAACAAACACCCAAAATTAGACATCGTTTAACTCAGACGTTTCCAGATCATTTTCTCATTTCTGATTATTGTACTTGCTTATTAATGACTAAATTGTTTATTTATTTATTTTGATACTTCACAGAAATTGAGGCGAAAACAAAGTGAACTGAATCTGTTGAATGTTAATTATTATTTTCCGATGAAAGCCCTTGGGACTTTACTAATATGGTGCTTATTTTCGATCTAAGTCAGGGCTCTCTATCATTTAATCACTTAGGTTACCGCAGTTGATAAAAATAATCGAGAAAAGTTCCAATAAGAAACAAAAAGATATGTAATGGGAAATGTATCATTTGACATTACGTTAACTTTCTACAGTGCATTAGATCCTTGATTCTAAACTTTTCAACCTCACATTTTAATATTGTAAAAAGTTAAAAAAAAAATAGAAAAGAAATCTCATCTATTTTAGTTTGATAATCCTGATTACAGACACATTTCTTAATAACTATTACTTTAATAAAAATAACATCAACAATAACAAATCTAAACTCGTAATCATGAACTAAGTAGGAAACAAATACAGTCGGACCTCTATTTAACGAACCTCTATTTTGCGAATTTCTCTATTTTGCGAACTTTTCTTTGGAACCAAGAGCATTTTATTAATTTCTTCGTAAAATAACCTCCAAATAGCGAAGTGCATTTTCTATTTAACGAACTTTTTCTTGGTATCTGTTTTTTTTTCTCCTTGAAATGTTTTTATTACTAATATTCACTTAGAGGAAATAAAAGAAATGTGGATACAGCTGAGGGGGAAAAAAAAGAAATTAACGATGATGTGCTGATTGATGATTATCTTATCACTTGAATTTGAAGTAGATACCTCGGAAACACTAACTGAATCGGATATTTTGGACAGTGTGAAAAATAAAAACAATACAGCTTTGAATTGCGATGAAGATGAAGATGATGAAAATGGAAATGATCATGATGCAGAAATCAAAAAACCTTCATATGATGAAATGCTAAAATCATTTGAAACAATCCGACGAATATTACAATTTGAAGAAAATACTGAAGGGGTTTTTGGTGCATTTGGTACTATGAGCGAAAACACTTTTTCAAAAAAAATCAAAAAAAAATCAGACATACATAATTAACAGACTTCATAAGTAAAAAGTACGCATGTGATAATGTATGCTTTATGTCATTGAAATTATTACTTTTTTTAATATTATTTACTGTGTATGTATTTTAAATCTGTTTTATGTAGTTTAAAGTAATTTTAAAAGGTGAATCTCTATTTAACGAATTTTCCATATAATGAACTTTATTTCGGGATTTAGCGACTTCGTTAAATAGAGGTACGGCTCTATTATTTATAAATATAATCCCAGTTCAATGATCCAAAAATAAGCTCATTTCAACTGAATCCATAGATTAAATGTTTATCATTATAAGATCATTAAAAATTAATGATTATTTTGTAAGTACAACATGTTTAACCACATATATATTTTTATATAGGCTAATTCTTAGAAAAATTCAAACACGATGAAAAACAATACACACACAAAAAAAAATCTTTTTTCTTAAATTTATTACTAACTTGTAAGTGTTTTAGAGTAAAATTATAGTCTTAGAATAAAGAAAAATAGCTACTTCTCTTATTTCACTTTGAAATTTCAATTTCATTCCTGTATTTGTCGAATGAAGAGTATTTTGCAAATTAAAATTTCTACTTAAAAAACTTCTATGCATAATTATCATCTTTTTTATACATTTTATATTAACCGTTACAATTTAATCAAATAAATTTTTGTAGATAATTTTCATTTTTATTAATCATTTAACATACAATTTTATATATGAATAGCAGTATTATAAGACCTTAAACCTAAAAATTTTTATTTTCAAAAATTTCCTTCAGTAAAAATATCACTAGAAAAAGTGAATAGAAAAAATGAAAAAAATTACTTTTTTAAGAAAGATTTACATTTTCAAGTGTTTTTCATAAAATAAATAAATTAAAAGTAATAAAAAAAACCAACTTTCTTGTCACTATATAAGAACGAATTTTATGAGTAGAGTATGAAAAAAAATTTCTGACAAGAATTCAACGACACTCTACGTTTTACTTTCAATAAAACTATCAAAGAAAATTCAGATCCTCAATTCGTGCCTTCGTCAAAAAATTAAAAATCAATTTTTATTTAGTTCCAAATATTATTAATAATATCTAAGAAACTTAAGAAAAAAAATAATAATAAATAATAGTAAAAAAAAAAAAAAAAAAACAGACACTAATTCAGAAATATACTTTATTTCGTAACGTTATTAATGGATTTATTTTACGACTGCATCGTCAGGAACTTGAGATCGAAGTAAAACTGGGCTTTTCATGAATTCTACACAATCAAGCAATTGAAGCAAAGAACGAAAACATGTTTTAATGTGGCCACTGCAAACTTCTATTCAAAATTCATTAGACAATTATTACCCAGATACAATATTTAAATAATAATAGAACTATAAAGAAATTTACTAATTTCAATGTAGCTTCAACATTCAATTGCTCTTAATTGTCTAAAAGACACTTGATTTTCGGATGTTTCTAAAATTATGGTACGCCTTATTTTCAGAAATTATAGCATTTTCATTAAGGTAAGGAGTTTTACTTTTACATATTTTTTTTCCCATATAGATGAAACATTATGATCTGAAAATAGCAGTTAAAATTTCTAATTCACACTGAATTTTTTTTTATTTATTGTCTAATTCAAAACAAAACAATCTTAAAAATAAAGGATAAAAAAAAAGAAGAAAGTAGAGCTATGTTGAATGTTTTTATAATAATATTATAAGAGATTCTTGAGGGTTAAGTAATGCATTTTCAATCAATACAGATTCGGTAACAACCAAAACATTCTTCTTTTGCTAAAAAATTGCTAAGAAAAAAGTGGATTCTCTTTAATAGACTCCACTCATACTGTAAATCCGGATGTTGTTGAAGACTTATCTACAGATTATTCAAATATCATTTTAAAAAAAGATCTAACGATGCTGAGATTTTGGAGAATCCGTTTTACAACACGTGAGTCATTAGGACAAAGAAAAAACCTGAGCGCAGGTAACCAATGGAAAGAGAGATATTCTGATAAAATGGAAGTGGGGGAGACTGCATATTAATCTCCAAGCACGAAAGATAAAAAGCAATAAAAAACATTACGTCACGGCTATTTTCAGTCACGGTGGCTCGAGGCAGCCATCGTGATTGGCCGGTATTGGATCACGTGACTGTGTTCGGAATACCGATAAGAAAAGAAGAGAAAGAAGTGGATAAGATCCTTCAAAAGAAGGCAGTAAAAAGGGAGGGCAAAAGGAAGTGGTTGGTGCCACGCCTAAAATGCAACCGCTTACAGTTCCAAAACATCCCTTCTTCTTATTAACTTCCTAATAATAGTAAAAACTAATTAATGCAGAAAAAGTTTTTAAGCTTCTGAAAATGCATTGCATTTATTAAATTCTATTTATTTATTATGCAAGTGCAGAAAAAAAAGCTTTTCTTTTAAAGTAATGATAAAAGTATAGATTTTTTATTATTTAAGAACATCAAACTGTGTCAATAAATATTAGTTCCAAGTATCAAAAATTACGAGACAGTAAACATTACTTTCACCACAAATGTGTTTTGTTTTTCGAAAAAAGCAGAAAATGTAGCGTAAACGTTTTGTGAGATATTTTTTTAATAAGCTTTAATGTAAAAAAAAAATCAATCAATAAATAAATAAAGTTATTTGACTATTACGCATAAAGTAATTATTAAGATACTGAAAGTCGTAAAAATATAAAATCAAAATTTATTAAAAAAATATTGAAAATTATTAAATTTGAATTTTTTTTTAAAAAAGAAAAAAGAAAATCTTAAAGAATATCAGTTCGTCCTTTTCAAATTCTTATTTCTTCTTCCATGGAAAAAAACAAAAAGAAACGTCTACTGAATCTTAGAGAATTTTCAAATTTTTAAGCGTGCTGCTTTAATAGGGAACTTATTTTTTTTCTAAATTCTGTTTATTTATTAGAGGTATCGGCCGCTTAACGTCCGGATTAAGTTCCATCAATAGGACGTTCGTTGTGCGAATGCCATAGATAAGCGACTCTACACACTGCATTTGTACCTACACTGAACTGCCTAAATAGCCAAAATATTGTACATTAAAATATAACAATAAAAAGGTAAATAAATTCATAAAATTCCTAGCATTGTACATAAGTAGCTTTCAAGTACATAAAGATACTGTATTATAAGTTCGGTACGTACTGTACGATATTTGGCAATCGTTTTATTTATATTAGCTTCATGTGGTGCTTCCGCTACGACCCGTTAGCCGATCAGGATTTTTTGACTATGCGAACGGACATTGAGGGGGGCGTACGGCTTGTATTTAGTGCGAAAAACTGATTATTAAAACTTATTACTACAATGAGTGGGAAATGAAATAAGGTGACATAAGATGACCTAAGTTTAAAAAAATTAAGAAATGTTGATAATTTCACAGTCGAGTGTAGACTAGTCTTCGCGAATAACAAATAGAAAAATTATTCAGGAGATATGATAGGTGGTTTTTTTTTTTAAAAAACATTAAAATGTTTATCATGTTACCAAATAAGTCTTTCGCAATTCAGCAAATACCTTTAATTGCAATTAATACATTTTATCATTAATTAGTGGCAAAGTAATTTCTGATTTACTATAATACCAGATATTATTTCAATAATACTTTATATGATTACCGAAAATGCATCTTTTCAATTCCTAATCAAAGCTCATATCCAAATTCAAACAGACAGACCTACATGAGAAAAAACTGTCCTAATCCTTGCAATCAAAGCTATTAGTGACAATCAACGCGTTAACATCTCATACTTAAACTTTGTAAAAATTTCAATGCGTACTTTTTCCTATTCGTTATCTTTCTTCTTTAATTCATTCATTCTTAACTGCAATACGAAGAATTTTTAATTTTAGTTGTTTTTAAGATGCTTTTTTTTTCTTCTCTACCCTAAGATCTTCTGTCAAATATCCTGTGAAAGATACTGCAGTCGTTTCCCATTTGCCTTCCTCAGGAAGTTATTATGGAATTACTTCAGACCTAAAGGGAAAGATAAAGAAGCAGACAAACACAGAAATCATCCATACCGACGCCGGGATTAAATCCAGGTTCTGACGCATCTGTCTCGTGAAAGACCGCCGCCTTGACCACAAGGCTGTTAGATGCTAAAACTAAAATAATGATAGCTGTAGATATAGTAATACTATAAAATCTAGTATTATAGCAGATACTATAAAATCTAGAATAAAAAAGAATCATATTCAAAACAATTAAATGCAAAACGTCGCGTAATTAACATTCACTAAAACCTTTATTTTTTTTAAATAAAGAAAATTTGAGATTGCGCTTTAATATCTTGTTTAAGATATTTTGATTATTATTTTAACGTACAAATTTCCAGATGGTTTTATTTAAATAATTATTACTAATTAGTTTTAATTGACTAAAAGAAAAATGTAATCATCTTTAAATAACTTGAATTAAGAACAAATTACTAATTAGTTTCTAGTGGTTTTATTTATTTGCTGGAAGTATTTTTGAGTTTCCCAACAAGTTACGAAGTCATGGATCCTTTACTTATTTTACTCCAATGAACATGAAAGTAAAACATTACAAAAACGTAAGCCTTTTTGACCATCGTTCTACGTGATAGAATTTAACCGTGATTTCTGAATCGAACTGAAGGAAAACTGAAGGAAGCCTAATTATCAATTACAGACACCATTCGATTGGGGCATAAAAAGTGTTTGAACAGGAGTTCGTCTGTAAACTGAATATTTGAAATACACCTCAATATACGAAAAAAGGTGTATTGAAAAAAGGTGTACGAAAAAAGATGTGTACAATTATTAAATTTATTAATAATAGGTGAGACCAAGTTGTATACAGAATGACATCCTAGTACAGCTGTTTCACGCTAATATGGCGATCATCAGCTAGGAGCAGTCATCAGTACACAACAAGGTCTCGATACACGGGCCTATATGAGAAAACGGAACCAATGTGGAGCCCGCAGAAGTTAAAACAAACAATAAAAACTCGCCGAAAGGACAAATGGCGAGAAAATTCATGTTGTTGATATTTTGTAAATTGACTGAATTCTTCGTACCATGTAATTAATGAAAACCCTGATGCACCTCTTGGACATTGTGGATTTCGGGAACCTCTAATTTAAGGCGAGCGTTAACGCAAAGTGGTTCCGAAAACACAAATCCAAAGTGGAAAATGCCGCTCATCCAAGAAGCGTGCTTAGGCCTACGCATTGATTGTTCTTCGAAAGAACCCAGCCTTTCAGGTTTTTCCCTACAAGGAGTCAAAAGGATGAGAGTGAGAGGCCAACGCCAGTCGTGTGGCTGCAACAGTCCTCGACACCCTCTCCCCTCCTCCTTACAGCGCCATCTATTTTCATTTCCACCCCCGTCCGCGTGGTGGCGTTGTGTTCTCGCGCCGCCCTCAGCACGAGGCTTCCGCTGCATGGCGCATACTAATGACCGAAGCCGCCAGACACAAGTTGTTGGAACGATCTAAGAAAACACGGGTCACGACACACTCGCCATATTTATTCCATCGAAACTCATAAGGATGCCCCCCCCCCCTCCCAAATAAAAAATAGATCCAGCAAAACTTTCTCAACATTTTTTATTTTATTTTTATTACCGTAGTTGATCAATTTATTAATTTTCTACGTAAATTATAATAATTTTTTAAAATAAGTAAATTTTATTGAAAGAAGCTTATTTTCTAATCAATCTGTATCAAAACGTAACTTTAATTTTTTTTTTTTTTTTTTAAATTTAATCCTTCATGAAACAAAAACAAATGAAGTACTAATAGATTCCTTTAAAAAAGTATAAAAAAAAGATAGGGAGAAAGACGAATCATTTGTAAAAAGAAATTACAAAAGCAGAATTTGTAAAGTTCTGAATGAAGTTTTTTTTTAGAATTTTTCTTTTCTAATTAGAATTGAAAAAAAAACAAACAAAACATTGTCTTTTGTAACTCATTCACTTAACAAAAAGGAAAATTTTTGTCCTTTACATTATTTATATATTTTTTTATCCTGCGATGTGAATAAAGAAGCTTCATTTGTATTTATTCAAATTCTTGCATAAAATTATCCAACATTTCGCAATTAAAAAAACAATTACTAATGGAGGGATTATTTTATTCCGTTGAATATTCTAATCATTTGTAAAAAATCTTCTTTTTTTATTTTAATTACAAGATTGGTTCGTACATCTTGTACTTTCCGGTCGAAGTATAAGACATCGATCACGATTTCATCCCCCCTCGCCGCCTCCACTTTCTCTCAAGACAATGTCCGCCGCGCATTCGTTATCTAAGGACTTTAGTCAATGGGAGTGGGTCTAGGGCCAATTAGAGACGCTGCCGTAAGATGGAGCTGGGCGCGTTCCAGTCGACGGGTCGGGGTCTCGATCCAGGATGGGCCGGGTGGTCACGTCTCCCCCTCCCCCCTCTTGCTTCGATTATCGAACGGCCGGCTCCCATCAGTCATAATGTGGTCGACCCTACATAGCCTCGGCCCAGCTCTTCGGTTACAAGTGTTTTTTTGATACTACACCCTCAACAAATAATGTATCACCTCCTTAAAGAAAAGGCATTCCACGAGCTACACTATAAATTTACACCAGACGCTCCGTTGATTTATTAAGAGGACTCTACTTAATTCCACTACGGAAAACTATGCGGACCACACTTTAACAGAATATTTTTACATAAGTCAATCCAAAGACTCCATATTAAGACTCATGGTAAACAGTGATAGTTCATGGTATTTGTTTAATTATCATAGTAATCCTGTAACATGCAATATTACTACTACTGGTACCTCTATTAATAATAATAACAAAAAGTGCATAAAACACAGAATTAATAATAGCTTCTGAACTGTCGAATGGATCTTTTTGAAACTTAGGCTTATTTATGAATAAAGGACAGCCTAATTCCTATTTTCAAAAAAAAATAATGATTTTTTTTTCCGTAAAACTTTACAGAGAAAAACATTTAGAAATTAAAGTAGCCGAGTGGGTAAGGCCTTGGCGGTGGGTTGGAGGTAGCGGGTTCGATTCCCGGTCTCGGCGGAGGGCGGGAATTTTTCCACGCTTTCTCCTCCAAACGGGTCCTAGGGTCTACCCAGCCCTCTGTAGACTGGGTACTGGGTTTCTTTCCCGGGAGTTCAAGGCGGGCGGGCGTCGGGCTGACCCCCCGGCCCCAAATTCGACCGCGAAAGCTGGAGCCTGTCCTCCAGCTGCCTGTAAAGGCCTACACGTGGGATCTTTAAATAACTTAACAATTACTGTCATTTGCGCGTGATTTCATGTGATTAAAAATAAGCTGACTAAATCCAATTAAGTATTTGCAAATTTAATTAATTTAAAACAAAAATGAAACATTTATACACTGTTTTTATTGTACAATTTAATATAATTTAAAAATAAAGGGAAAATATTTATTGTAGTATTATTATATTTACAAAAAAAACTTAATAAAAAGCAGCATTTCAAGGAAAGTAGATTTTAATTTTTTAGAGTTTATATATTAATTTAATCATTATCACCTGTTTTTCGATTGATCTTTCCTCAATCGTAACGTTAGACAATTACTTGCAGAAATCGTAAATCCAAATTTCATGGACATTCTTATAGCCAAGTACTTTTATTTATTTTTACATATTCGATGTAAGCTTATAGTAAACGTTTCTTGAATCTTTCAAAACAACTAATATAACACAATCTGATATTTATTTATGATAACTACGTAATTAAAAGTGATTTTCTTAAGCCAAATAGCAATTGAAGACCAGCAATTGAACATGTAGTATTGATTTGATACTAAGACGCTTTGCTGCATGTCATCTTAATCCTGCTAAGAAACCGAATTTCATCAAAACATCTAAGTAAGGTTCGCTTCATTTTATTAAATTAAGATTAAAGTACCTTAATTATTTCTTTGCTTAACAAATAAATTCTAAAAAAAAACAGTTTTTAACTTAATTGTAAATCGGTGAAGAAGACAATCAAATTGGAAGTAAAATCAGTCCAAAAAGTAAACGAAACGTTAAAATCAAGAATTTATTGTGGTAAAAGTAATTTCTGTTTTGTTGTTTTGTTTTTGTTTTGTTTTTTTTTAAAAGGAAAATAACAAACTAATAAAATATTTTGATAAAAAAGAATTACATAAACAAACCTTCAAAATTTTGAACATCATTACCAAATAAAATTTAAGTAAATCATCTGAAACAAATTAAAGCTAATTACATTAGTTAAGATTATTTTTTTTTTAGTATGAAAACTGCTAGTTAGCTGGTTAAGTATTTAGATAAATAATAATTCACGTAATGTTTTCCTTATTTTAGGGTTTATGTGCGAGATGAGTGTGGGTTGCAGGGAAGCCGAACACCATTGTCTATCCCCAAGGAAAGATGTACAGACTGAGAGAAAGTAGTGCAGGTGAAATAGGAGAATCCCGAGAAAACCACATGAGAATTGAACCCCGGTATTCAGAGGTGAGAGGTCAATGTCTCAGCGAGAACGCCAACCACGCAGCCTTTTTTTTTTGGGTTTTTTTTTTTAGTATTTATTAATTATAATTTCTATAATCTTTCTACATCTCGTACCTGCAAAAGATATTTTCTTTCAATATTTTATATTCTTGTGGTATCACGGTGTATTATGAAAGTCCAACAACATGAGATTGTTAAATCTGTTATTTATGTTAAAAAAAAAAAAAATCTATGAACAAAATTTTACGAAAGTGAAAATTATTCAAATGTTGTCAGATAGAAAATTATTAATTTTCAGCTAGAATTGCAGGAATATTTTCACATTTTGACGTAATTATGAAATTTCGGCTGATTTTATTAGATATAGAATAAATAAATAAATAAATAAATAAATAAATAAATAAATAAATAAATAAATAAATTATTTTTGAAATTTGAACGACTTGCAGAAGATTTCGTGATATAATTTACGGAATCTTAATAGACTTGTTTCTATGTGTTGCTAAATACCTTTTTAAGTAATAAACTGATAATAAAAATAAATAAGTTATTAGATTTCATGTCTAAGGCTTATGTTTAGGCTTAAACTAACTTCCCTGTGATAAAGAGGTCAGATGGTTGTTCCAAGGTAAGTTCAACTTTATTTATTTTCTCTTTTAATTTTACTGAGAAATTGCTGAGTTAAGGAGACGGCGTTATGTTTTCGTTGTAAAGTATCCCCCTTCTATCATCGCCGAACACAAAAACAAAGAGGGTGGGGGTTAAACAAACATTTTCGTTACAATTAAAAGTCTTTTTTTT
>JAFIDM010001028.1:22283457-22374617 GCA_023159025.1 Thereuonema tuberculata | reverse complement strand
CTTCGCGTTTTATTTCCATTCACATCATAGGTAATGTCTTTCAGGTAGTTAAAGTCTTAAATTCAGGAAGTCTTAATCACATCGTTGCTGCCATGAACACTAGTTAAGAGAGTCGTCGCTTTTTTACAGCTAAGCAAGTCATTCATCTTTTTTCAGCTTGTTGTTATTATTTTTATTTTGTTTTTTTGTAAAGTTCTTCTCGTTATTTTTAACGACGTGATACGCGGCTCATTTTGCAACTCTGTTAAGACAAACGACCGACTCCATCACAGCTCGTTTATAGCTGAACGGCGGGGACTCCAAGGCATCCGCGGCGACGGAGTCCGTAGCCTGGCGAGGGGTGTTGCCGTCCACATCGCGCTCCATCCATGGGGTAATTATTCAAAAAGGTAGCGCCGATGAAATTCGTCTGTGTGGGGTCGCTTCTTCAACAGGATGAAACTAAAAGGCACTTGCTCAGTATGTGTGCCTGGTTGGATTGTTGTTGGGTTTTTTTGGTTTCTTTTTTGTATTTTTTTTTTCATCTTTTATTTATGTTTTGCCTCTAAAACACACACACACACACACACACACAATGTACATTTCGTAGTTTATAATTAATGACAGTCAAAGGAAAGAAAGAAAAGCAAAGATTCCAAATGAACTGAATTGACAAATTCCATCAATATCCATTCCATTATCTGCTGGTGTAGGTGTAATAACTTCGAAACAATGCGTGGGGGGGGGGGAGGAATAAAAAAAAGAGTTCTAATAAAAGGAAAAAGTCCATAACAAGAAATCCAAAGTCTTTCTCACAACCAATTTACCATGTGACAATCGTTCTGCATCAGAGATTCATAACCAAATGTTTCACGAGTTCTCCAGGGCTCAACACTCGTTTCTGTGTTTAGAGATAAAATGGTATTTCAGAAAACCTAATTATCCTTACAAAAATTAGCTTCAATGTCTGACTGTTAGGTCATTTATCTTCTTGTTTTCTCTAAGAGTGGACTCTATTCAATATAAATATTACAATTACTCCTCAACCAAAAAAAAAAGAGGCTAAAAGTCACAGCTATAAATTGACAGGGGAATATGAATCTTACACTGAGCAACCATGTCATGTGACCGTAAAAGTTTGTTGATTACCAATTGACAAAACTCCGAGAAAAGAACTGAATTCAATTTTGTATTGTGTCTTAGGTTTTGTCATTTTTTTGTCCCATTTCTTATCTCTCCTCTTAGTGAAATTCTTACAAAAATTACAATAAATGGATCTTATTTCGTAGATTAAAAGGAAGAATATTTAGATATTAAGATTTCTTTCTAAACATCTATGTCAAATATTATTATGTAATGAAAATAGAGATTATTGCTACTCTCGAAGCACTGGAATACTGTAGTGATATAAAATGACGTAGGGAAGCCTAACAGTTTGATGGACAGTTCTTAATAATCCTCAGCTACACGATTTTTGTTGAGTTTATAAGTCTTTATTTTAAAACAACGAAATATTCTTCAATAAGAAACACACTGTTATTTGATTATAATGAATCTATTAAACGCGGTTCTCAGTTTCCAAAAATACCAATTATCGTAAAATGTGTTTTTTTGTTTTAAGGTAACAAGTGATCATTTCATTTCTCAGTTTTCTTTATGAAGATACTGTTCGAGCACAGTCTTATATTCAAGAAGATGGCCTCCATGAGACTGATATATCTGAATTTGGGTTCGATTCCGGTGTGAGGTTTGGATTCTTCTTATTCTGTGTTTGTTCCTCTAATTCAATGGAGGGCTGAAGTCTATCTTCTTCCATCATCTAACGATGCCTCTGGATATGATAGAAGAATTCGACCTAATTTCGGATAAGACAAAGACTTAGAAGCTAAATCTTTTGATTGTAATAAAAACAAGTTGTGCGATCTTGCCAAATTCTTCAGTATTTTTTTTTCTTTATTTCCAAGTCCTGGAGAATAATTAGAAGAAATAAGTAAATAAACGAATGCATAAACGCTACAAGAAAGGATTTGCACCTGAGTTGTCACCGGGAAGAGACTGGGATGGACCGTTTCGGCCTTTCTAGGACTCATCAGCCAATCAAAGTCCATCGATGACAGACTCAGAAGGTGCGAGAGATTAGTATGGGGCCGTCCATTAATTATGTGAGGTGTTTTTTAAAAAATTGGACTCCCCCCTCCCCCTTGGTGAGATTTGGTGAGATGTGGTGGGACCCCCCCCCCTCACGTGAGATTTCAAAAAGTCAAAAAAATCAAAAAAGTTCATAAAGTCAATACTACAAAATGTTGTAATCTATTATAGTACGTATATTCTCTGAATTAAAAAGTTGACGTGAGATTTTCGTTGACCCCCCCCCTTTCCCCCTTAGTGACATTTGGTGAGATTTTGCGGGACCCCCCCTCCCCCTTTTGACCTCACGTAATTAATGGACGACCCCTATCCCGGGTCTCACACCCGAGAATGGGCACTCCCCCCGAAGAAATCCTAACCAAAAATAAACAAATACAAAATACAAAAGAGAATAATTGAATAAAATAAAACCGCCTTAGGGCGTAAGTAAAACGAATGTAATACCCTTCCTACTTTACAAACTTTCGCACTAAAGTCAGCAGCATTTTTGAGCTCCATTAGTTAGAAGAAGTTTCTGAACCCGTTCTTTGATAGTTCATTCTTTTTTTGCAAGAAAAGTAATCATTTGCTTACCTTTTCTTCATCCACCTAATTCCATCGCAATTGAACAGAACTAAAAACTATGTCAATATTTCGCAATATTAGTATCTGAGAATTCTAATCCAACATCCTGCATCTGTACGAACCACAGATGGCTTTAGTTTGTATTTAATTATTTCAGTTTTCAAAGAATTATCAATTCTCACAATTCGTGGAAATTCTCTTCAATGGTATTCGAATTATATAAAACATTATTATTTTTTATTGGCTTTACTAATTTCATTGCAATTTCTTCTAGAGAGAGATTTTTTATTGTCTTTGTTTTGCTCAACTCTAATCTTGTTACACATAATAAATAGTTTTCTAACATTAATATTCTTTAAAATGATATCAAGGCTGTAAGAATATATAAAGAGAGGGCCCTCACCCCTAATCCTAAATAGCATTGGTCCAATTTCTTTCGTTACTTGGTGGATGTTAAGAGGATCTTGATATCCTCCCCCATCCCCAATTTTTGAAAACGCTTTTTTTTTTTTTTATTGTTCAAGATCTACTTCATAAAATTACCTTCCCCGAAATAAAACACAATATACGCCCCTGGGGATAAATATAGGATAAAAGAATGATTTAAAGGAGAGAAACTGGTCGTTGAAAAGAACACAATGACGCAACGATGGAGGTCCCCCTCCCCTCCTAAAGGCTTTAAAAACAACACCCCAAGGGCTAAGATGTGCAGCATCAACTTTCGTTTTGTGTTGTAAGTAAAATACAAAGACACAAATGAAAAATTTCAGCGACTTATTCATTGTAGAATCCATGTTCTTACAATATTTATTAAATACACATAATCCAACAGATGTAAGATTTGTCCTGTTTCACAGATCTTTAGATTACATTCCTGCAAAGCTTTTACCTTACAGAATTTTGATTATAGATGTAATTGAAATGATCAGAATAGATCTAATTTTACAGATTATCACAAATATGTAGCTGTCTATGATCGGTTACGGATGAAAAACTGCCAGAACTTACATTGTATCTTCTATCCTCGAACGTAACAGTATGAAATTTCTAAATAAAGTCAAAATTGCTTTTAAATTTTACAATTTCAGTAATAACAAATTCTCACTTAATTCTTCATTATTACGATAATATAATACAATTAAAAGCTACATATTGTTAAACAAGGATAGAGGAAATGTCTGTTATAATTCGCCTAATTTAACCGCCATTTCGGACATATCGCGGTTTACATCCAAATCACTCAACGCGGATTTAAACTATGACCCATGTTCTAATCGTATTTTACTGTATTTGAAATTGAATAAAGGCACTAACAAGAATATATAAGTAAAAATAATTTAATGGTTCTGTAATATTATTTACAGAACTATTAATTTTTTTTTTCTTAAGTTGTATTGTTGAAGGCATGACTGTTAAGATTGAAGATGATAATAGTGGGGGTGGGAATTTAGGCAGTAGACTATTAAAGCTTGAAATATATAAATCTGGTAGATGGGTGGGTGGAATATTCTTGATCTCAAATTGAAATCCGGATCGGATATAAGCGCCTCCGGAGAAAGTCCACAATTTCCGAATCAATTGGACATTTTGCACGCGTCGGGGCCTGCAGTCATCGAATCGAGGGTGGAGGCCGTCTGTAAAGGGTCAGAGGTCGGTCTATCCCGGGAGGAACACAGGACGGGGGAGGAGGGCGGACGACGTGAAAGTCAAAGAATTAATTGAGTGCATTATCATTCCGTGATTGTTCCAATTAACTACTCGCACTTCAACAATGGGATTCGTGCCACGCGCATGCGTCACTTTCGGTCAGGACGCCACCTTCAAGTCATTAGTCACCCTTCCAACCCCCACCCCCTACCAGCTCCTCTCAACCCTATTAGGAATTCCACAACCACCCCCCTGTCACAATAAGAACCTGTAGATGATCAGATTATAAGAGAATCAAACATAACTCAGGCGCAATGAAGAGTTTCCAATTTTAAATTCCAGTTCCTGACTTTGTGTTTATTACGCTCTTAAAATGTCCAAAGCTAATGTATGGGCCTTTGTACACTTTCGGCGTCTATCACCTAATCCCAGTTTCGTATTTAATTATCCACTGCCAGAATCTTCAGCACAAAACATTTATCTTTATTTTACATGATTTACATCTTAGTTTGGCTTAACTAAGAAATAACATTACTACTAAAATTTCCTTCTTTTGGTTTTAATTTATAGTGTATCTCGGTTAACGACCTCCTTTTTAACCAACAAAAACCTTCAGAACTTAAAGGTTAGAACCAATAAAGTTAAAGGTTACATGGTGCCGATTTTTCTTTTGTTTTTATGCAGTCCCTTCATTTCCGCATTACTATTACTATTTTACATTCTAAAACCTTAGTTCTCAAAGTGTAATTGTATTGAAATTATTTGTCTTGAAATCGTCTCTATTCTTTTTCTCTATTTAACTAAAAGTCTGATGGGGACATTCTTCCATGTCTGGCAAGATATCTGTTAAAAATTTTAAAATTTCAATTAGAGATTAAGTAAGAGAATGGAGGAGAGATCATGTTTTCACCCAGTTGTAATTTTTAAAACTTCTTGTGAATCTATAAAAGAAGAGCAATTTACAAAAATAAAAATAAATAAAAGTCATTATGAAATATTGCCAGAAAATAGACCTGGTTTTACGAAGTGACGCCATTCCTTGGAACTAAATGGAAGTAAATTTATAAAAACACTCGCTATTCCAACGTCAACTCGTTTTCACTAAATAAATGAAGATAGTTCGAGATATTTTTAAATAATAGAACTAAAGATGATAGGATTTAAGTCATATTTTCCAAACAAACGAAATGACATTTTTTTTTTTTTTTTCATTTTTGACAGAAATTCATCTGTAAATTAAATTAACATTTAAAACAAAAACAAAGAAAGGTAGATTTTAAAGAATGTTACAAGGATTTTCTGTCAGTTCTTTCGCTTTTGAGAAAACGTGAGTAAATTTCCGTAAAAATTTGAAAGTTTTTTTTTTAATTTACTTCTGAGATTAACAGCTCTGAGATTTACAGAATCGGAATTAAGACAAGAAAAGGGAAAGTTGGCGAAATAAACTTCGAAGATACACATAAAATGTTTTTATTTATTTAGTGATCTTCAATTTCATGGAAAATGTATTTTTGATTTATCACGAAAATGAGATTTGAGTCGTAGTAATCGCCTTTGGTGTTAAACTACTTTAACTCTGTGAGTTAAGTACCAAACTCAAGAGGAGTTAGACATTGATTTATTAACTCTAATTTCCAAGATAAATGTTGTTTTAAGTTCTTTACAAACGAAGTTTGTTATTTAAGGGGCCAAATTATACCAAAATCAATTCTGTTGTGTATGACAGATTCAAGCTACCATAAAGTTTCAGCTTCTTAAGGTAAATATTTCTTAAGTTCTGAAGCCTACAAAGTATATTGGCAAGTTTTGTCTTTAGCTGTATACTTGTATATCCAGTAAACATGCAATCAGAGGATCTTTCTTTTCCAGCGTGAATCTATCTGAAACTAGTTTTAACATTCCAGTGATTAATACAAACCTTGCTAAAATTAACTCAAAAATTATGGCTTCAACATTCTTTGCATAAATAATAGTTTAAAAGGAACTAGAATGAGTTCGATTCTCGACGGAAGCCGCGGAGTTTTTCCGGACGAGCCCTGATTGTTACCCAGCGCTCTATCAAAAGGTCTGTTATCTGCATGTGAAAGGCAGACGAATATCACACTGGTCTTCCGAATATCGAACTTGAACTTCATACCGCTTCTCAAAAATAAATTAGAATGTTAAAGCATTAAGTCTTTATTCTGCTCTACCTGTCACCTGATGAGTATAACAATCTACATTTTTAAACAATCTATTTTTTTTTTTCTGTGATCCCCACAAACAAACAAGAGGAGACATCGTTAGATTAGAAAGAAATTAAAGATCTCTTTCCAAGTTATTGTTTGGTAATTTTCTCATTATAGAACTGAGCATTAGAACTATACAAACCTCAGAATTCTACATAGGGATGGTTAAAATACCTCTGCCTTAAACCCTTTTTCTTATCAATTAGAATCTTCTCAATTAGAATTGTGTAATGTTTCCTCAATCTCTTGTCATTCTAGACTCGACTTAATTTCTCGGCTTCTATTGTGGCTCTGCGATTCAAGAACCTCTGTTTTAGACCATATCTGTTTTACTCTTTTGTAGTTATCCTACTTTAGATACATACAGAAAAACGACCAACTCAAGAAAAACCCAAAAGCAGATGTTATACCTCCAAAATAGGCTACATATCTAATAAAGACGCAGATACAAGCATTGATTCTGAAGTTCCTGGATATTAACTGTTTTCTAAGCAGCTGTCCATATAAAATTCATCCAGAAATGATTTGGTAAATTCAATAAGACTTTTTTAGATGCATTAAATAAACCTAAGATAACTTTCATTCCGTTAGCCTTTTCACCTTCCAATTTTCATTAGAACAATAACTCAAGCAAATTCAGATAATTCTACAAATTCCCCCTCCACAAAAATCCTATCCACCTTCTCCATTTCCTGACTGACCCCTTCGTTTAATTTGATTGGCGGCAGAAGGGAGACTCACCTGATCTCAGAAACAGACCGCCCGCAACTCATGCCCTCATAACCAGACTAAACTTCAGGGGCGGATACAAGAACCTCCTTTGCCCTACTGCTACAACAAGATTACTACCAGTTTATACAGTTTTTTATTTTAGTAATTAGATCGCTTATTTATAAAATCCTCAATTCATACACAATGGGCGAGTAAAGATCCTGTATATATATCTATTAAACATACCAACGTAAATGTAGCCTAATCCATTAAATTTCCTATCAATATTTAAATCTGAACTGAATATTTATACAGTGTTCAAATTTCCTATGTATTCCGAAAAAAATGAAACTTATCTTCAAGAAATTATCTTCAGTTGAAGAGGATTATTAAGAAGAACCCTTTCTGTATTCTTTTAGAATCTCCTAACAATCTGAGGACTAGAAATCTGGAAACAAATTAAAGTAATATCTTCTAGAGAATTCTACTGATTCCCAGCAAATATTTTAGTGGCCTGGATTTAGTTAAAAACGGCATTAATTAATTAGGTGCGTTTCTGTCACTGGAAGGGATGGGAAATAGAACATTATGATTAACTTCCAATTGCTCGTATTTTGAGAAAAACGTTATTTCAGCAAAATGATTGATAACATAATTGTTGTTTTAGACATTTGACATTAAACCAGGACAAACATTATCAAAGCCAATCAGATTTTTTTAAGGAAAAATAAGCAGTGGGTATCGTTGGCTAATGCATCTCATTTCTTCTTTAATTTCCCTGTGAATTTGTGATGGTTTTGTCAGAAGCATGGAAAATACATCAACGCTTGCGTGACACTCGATGTTCAAAGACAACAGATGATCACTTTGTTGACTTGCGTGATGACACCGGTTAGACAACAGGAAACGCCGAGTAAACATAACAGTTTCCTAAGGGTGAAGGTGTATGTGGAAAAAATAAAACCCACTGTCAACTGAGCAAGAAGCCAGTGTCCATTTGATGTAACTGTCGAGCGCCGCAATGCAGACAACTGATTGGTTACAAGATGACTTCTTTGTTTAAAGACAAACAAGAATTTAAAGGAGAAAAAATATTAGGAATAATATTACAACTTTAATTCGCAGATTTTCACTCAAAATTTAAAAGATGAATAAGTATTGCTGACTTTATTCTCTAAACCGAATATATGTATTTTTTTCATGAAGTTATTTTGAAAATTAAAAGATTAAACAATAGATGCAGTGATAAAACTACTCTAATCAAATACATCTGTTAGTGCTCTGACGAGATTGAAGATGAGTATATATGATGATAAAGTAAATTTACTTTTTAATTATTGAAGATGCACACTATCAATATAAAATACAGTATATTAAAACTATACACTACACAATCGGTTATTTCGCGATCTACCTATCAGCGTGTTTTTAACTTCTTAATGTTGAAATAAGACATTTACGAATAGCTTTCAAACGTACAGATTGTGTATAAATTGTTATAATTTTATTCTGATAGTTTGTCTCATCTTATTTACTTTAAATAAAATTAGATATTTGAATGAAAGATATGTTCTGGAGTTAGTTACATTGTTCTGACTAATACTAGCATTCAATGGTCTGATGAGCTACGACAATAGAAACAGCACTTAGAATTCACATTTATAAAGAAGTCCATTTATGAAACATTTCTTAAAATATTGCCATTCAAAGAGCCGAGATTAGGTCTCTAGTGTTCATCCTTAAAATTGTTAATATTTTAATATACTTATTGTACTATTTTCAGAATTTAATTCATTCGAAAAGTAATGCATAAACAATACGAACAACGTTATGTCATCAAAATGAAGAAAAATACTTGAACAATATCAAAAACACCATAACCGATCAAAAATGCTGGATGGAACCAAGAAAACCTACACCAAAAGCTAATTAAAACCTTTAATTAATTACACTTATAATAAGAAATGCTTTTATTGCAATTAAATGGTATGATTTATAGTAGATACCTCGAGAGAGAGAGAAACAATTGTCCACATATTACGATTGATGAAGGATTTAAAAATATTAATTTTAGATTTTTATAATTTATTCTAAGTATTTAAAAAAAATCGATCCAAAGTTGACTTCTTTTTATTTCCCATAATTAGTCATTGTATGACATTTATAATAAAACAGGATTGAATGCAAATTCGACAACTATAATGTCCAAATTTCAAGTCGTTTAGTTGGGGTTTTTATACACGCAAGACGATTAGCTACGAACTGAGTGAAATATGGCTTTGGAAATTAACCGAAAAAGGACTTCATTTGCCACAAGGGAAATGAATTCTATCCATTATTGCGCTATTTGCTTTGTTTTTTTCAATAATAGATCTACTGAAATTTTGTTTCAACAATTATCAACCGAATTAAAGTAAATTAAGAGTAACATTCGTCATTTTGCAGAATTCTGCTTTGAACGAATATATTACAGTAGTCTATGTATTTGTTAAAAGTATTATCAACTGAGTTAGGAGTTGAATTTTGTACATTCTTATTTCTGCCACAATCAAGGAAAGAATTAAAAATAGTAAAACGTTTCAACAATCAACTTCTAAAACCGCTTAAAAACTAGAAAATCTCAAAATAATTGAAATGTAACAAAACATACAGATATTTGAATCTGATAGAACTCAATTACTTACTTTGAATTTAAATAAATAAATAAATAAAGTAGACAATAGAAAATGATTTAGCTCTTGTGAATGAAGGAAATAGGTGAAAACTTTGTAAAGATTTATTTATCATTAACAAAAAAGACAGAAACCAAAGAAAGTTCTCGTTTGTCAAAATACAGACAGTTCTTGAAATATAGTAAAACATTCGAAAGCACTTCTCGATTTCAAGTGAGGAAAATCTATTCAATGTGTTTGGACCAACAATTTTTTCCTATTTCTATTAACATTAAATTTACCAATAACTCTTTGGTCTTCTGTAAAACATTAAGAAATGACAAGAAAGGTTAATTTTCAGTTACTGACTGAATCTCTTTTTATTTCGCTAAAAAGAACAGCAAATACAGAAAATAGCAGCCGAAGCTACTTCCCTACGCCTCTCTTTCCTTCCATTCTGTGTTCTGTGACTTTGTGCACTTTATTACGTAAGGGTTTGAATACATGATACTATTATGTCAGATAAATATATTTAGTGCACTAAATCTTCAGTTTTATATTCGGAACTACTTTTTCTTTTAAAACCCCTTTGGTCTCTTTTAGCATCAGAGAAATCCTTCCCTCACTTGTTAAAAAGGCATTCGATCCTAATCCGTATAATGGCGAAAGGGTTCGGTTGCTTGTATTTTTCTATTTCTGTGTTTTGTGTTATTGTTTCTGTGGGCCACCTGCATTCGCAGGTGGTGCGGGAGCGGCTGTCACACTCCTCTGCCGAGATTGCCGCTCGGCGAGAGGCAGGTAGAGGCGTCAAATGCCATCTCACCTCAGTGCACTCATCCCTGCCCCGCAGACGCCCACCTTCGAGTAGCGTCTTCAGAGTGGGTGGAAAACGAGTCAGCACACAAATATCTTACACGATCTGTACGACTAATAAAGTCTAAAGAAAATAAGCAAAAATAAAAACCCCCACCTCTACAAGAAAAAAAAATTACCGTAGTGAACGTTTATACTTCTTCATCTTCTTTCCTTTGCTTAGCAAAATAAGTAGCTTTTATCTCTTAATTATCTTTATATTATTAATTAAAAATAAATATCTTTGCTTTTAATCGATATCATTCCTCTTAATAAAACCTTGCTTTGGTCTCGTTTCAAGATTCTTATACGGAATACATTGAGACATTAAGAAAAATAATACACTGTGATCTTAAGAATTAAATGAATGATCAACAAAAATTAAATGAGCCGTTAGAATATAATATATAATATAATATAATATAATATAATGTAATAGATCGCATTATCCATATGTTACGTACAATAATATATAAAATTATATATAATAATAATAAATAATAATAATAACGTATAAAATTTGGGCATTAAATGATGTTCATGATTATTTAATATTCTTAGATTTTTTTTTTTACTTAAATTTAGAAGAGATTGAAATACCTTATAATAAGCAATCAATCCTGTATTAAAAGTTTATTTGTAAATAGTTGGTCATTTTATCAGCCTCTGTTTCATCAACAGCCCCATTGTCAGTTTCAGATGAAGCCATTGTTCAAACGACCCGAAACGTCCTGTTTGTAAACAAGTTTCTAAAATTTTAATATATTACTTTTCTTTTTTTTTTTAATTTTCTCTTATTTTTTCTCTAGTACATTTAAGGCGTTAATATTGAAAGGCACTATTTTCAATTTCCGCCTGTGCTTGGGGAAAAAAAAAAAAAAGCACTAGATATAAAAAAATAAGAAGCGGTGAATTCTGTGTGAATGTGGATGATTTCATAACCACTTGTCTCGTGGTTTTGTTATTAACTTGTGATCCACCACGTGCTGTTTAGTCCTCCTCCGCCCTCAAGAATTCGGAGCGATATGACGTTCTGAGAGCTCTAGGCCTAATGGATAATTACAGCTGCGAAAGGGGTCCCCATTCGCTACGGACGGAAACTTACACCATCACCACCCTGACTCCTGGTGATCGGGACCGGCAATTAATCGAAGCCGAACAATTACGAGGAATCAGAGACACCTAGTGGAGCTCCTCCCCCGCCACAAGTGCCCATAAACACTCATCATATTGCAAGGGGCCATTTGCAGACAGAATTTCCCCACCCAACTCTAAAACCAGTGAGTTAATGTTCCAGACAAGACACCAGGCGCAAAAGACGAAACAATAAATTCATTTAAATAAAGAAAAACACATTTACTCACGCTTTATAAATATATACAGTTTGTTACTGAATGAGAAGCCTATCAGATCCACCAATTATTCCAAAAATACAATGATTATTAAACAAAATGATAGAAATAGAGGAATAGAATGTGAATTTGTTAACAATGAAGTATTCTTACATTTATTCTTAGGTTGTTTATCCGTTTATTTTTTAATTCGAATTACTCCTATTACAGGAATAAATCGCTTACGGTTGGGCAAAGCCCCCACCCCCCACCCCCCACCCACACAGACAAAAAACGCCCCAAGAATTTCTTGGAAGATTTCAAAAGTGATTTTTTTTCTCAAAATGTGTTTTACTTAAATGTGTTTTTCGTCAAACCAATACAAAGAAACTCTACATTTTTAAATTGTAATATTCCGGCTCATTACAAAGCAACTTAATTTATTGAAAATGAAAAAATCTGTCAATTATTAGGAAACGAAATTAAGTCACCTGAATCCAATTAATCAAATAAAAACAGACGTAAATTAAAAAAAAGATTATATTGTTTAAGAATTAAAAGGATGTACTGTTGGATTAAAATTCATTTTTGGGTCAATGAGAGTTAATTGTTTCGCTTCGAACAATCCTTCTATGAGACATTTTTATCAATTTCACGTGCAAAGGATCCACACGAACCATCTTTATATACAAAAAACAAGTTCAACAATAAGCAAATCAAGCTTCAAAAATCTTCCCTCAAAAGAAGTAATAAACTAATTATTCGTTAACACTTTTTATCCAAATCTATTCCTCACTGAAAAATAAAATTAATAATGGGTGAAGTTATTTACTAAATGACATCCTAGTACAGCAGTTTCACGCTAATATGGCGATCGGTTTTGTTTTTTTTCCTTTATTTTGGGATACCGCACTGTAGCTAAAAAAAAAAAAAAAAATAAGAAAAAGCTATCTATTTAATCAACGTCGGATTATCGAACATCCGAAAATATTAAAATCAAAACCTTGAGTTTCATTATTAAGCTATTATTATTATTACTATTAACCAATTCAAATTAGTCAACTCTGGTTAGCGAATGTCCGCAATAATAAATGCGGAATTAGGCAATAATAGTCTAATAAAAAAATGAATAAAAATATTACTCGAAATTTTGTTTTTTGTAAGTTAAGGATCGAAATAACAAACGACGAATTGATCAATATCAAATGATTGAAATCTAAAATTAGTGAATTTACCCAGTAGATGTTTAACACAGATAATGACCATAATTCTGTTTAAGATATCCTATTCTATAATAATGAATTCAGAATGAATAAATAGCTCTTACGAATATCTTTCACTTTCCTAGCAGACATATTTTGAAGCTGTATGTGGATGTTAACAGAAAGGTATAAATGCGGGGGTGCCAAAGTAATGGTGAAATGTATTTTTAAATTTTTCTCAACAATTTAAAGAATTTAATCTTTTCATAAAAATAAAATAAATAAATAAATAAAATGCGAAAAAAAAACTGGTAATATTTTGATGTTATATCCTTACTTCAGAGAGTTGAAATATTGTTATATTTAACCAAAAAAATAGTCCAAGTAACAACGATTTCTAACCACAGCTAATTATAATGGAAAATTTAAACAAGAGAAGAAAAATTATTTCGAATATAAAAGAACCTGGCGAAGTGTTTTCGGGTGGGCAGAGTAATTAATTGAATAAATTATAATATGACAATCATTATATGACCAGGAAAATGAAAATATTGAAAATACATACTGTTTGAAACGTTGGTAAAATTGTATTTAAACGACATTTTGAGATTAGTTTAAATACAACCTGGAAAACTTCAATATTTTCTTTTCAAAAAATAAAAAACCAGACACACCACGAAAGGTTATTGCTATTACGAAATTATTCTCCGAAATGACATCAAAGTTATAGAGAAATATTGCAATAATCGATTGATCGATTATCTGTTAAATTTAGCTTTTTTAAAGGATTTTTTTTTTTCTATACACAAACACAATTTTATCAAAACGCAATTTACAGAATTAGAAAGAGAAAAAAAAACTTTATTTACGCTTAAAATACGATGTCTGTTGCTATTTGAATGGGAATATATCAAATATATAACAAGAAAACTTCAAATTGTTATAAAGGTCAACAAATGTATAATTTTAAATTTAAATCTTCGATAATTTTTATTCTAGGATAAATAGGACATTTTCTTAAATTGCAGGTTAAATAAATACTAATTTTAAAATTAAAACTTACTTCAATTAAAATTCCGCAAGCTAATTTTAATATTAAATTTTAAATTACAATAGTGCATTCCAATTAACTATGACAATTAAATTAATTAATAATTATTAGTCGGAATTCGATGAAGAATTCGAAATACATTCTGAATCATATAAATCATTTTTTAATTGATTATATTTTTTAATTGATAAACTTTTTAATAATATAAATTTCGAATTCGTCAAATGATAATTCTAGGAAGATGGAAACCTTTTATTATTGTTATTATTAATCTTATACTCTTTTAATATTGTATTTGTGTTTAAAACTGCTGATGAAATTAAATTATACCTAAACTCAGAACTTGTTGATAGGAATGTATCATTCCTAACGGAACTGTTAACTTTTTTATTTAGAAATAAAAAAATAAAATAAAAAATATTTAAAAAATATTAAAATAAAAATATAAAAAATATATTGTTATTACAATTATTATTATTATTATTATTATTATTATAGCTTCTTTTTAGATGATGTTCGTATCCTAAATTATTGACATTAAATTATTAATTAAGTAGCCTTCATTAAGTTTCAGCCAATGATTCCAGGCGAGTTTTTGTTCTTTTAAGTGAAGACGAGTAAATGAACGATATATTAATCTAACCTTAGTTTTCTGATAAATTTAAAAATATTTTTAATTATCACACTTCTAAATTTACAGATATAATTATCCTATTAAGATTAAAAAACAAAAAACAAAAAAAAAACACCCTTTTTGAGTAACCCTTCATGGATTATTTAATTTTAATGATTATATATAAAACTTTTTAAACTAATACATCCCTGTTTGTTTTTTTGTTTGTTTTAATTATTATCTTTAAAAACAAGAATTAATTAGGCGTACTAAATATTATAAATAAAAAAAAATGCCAACATTTTCTTTAAATTCAAGACTACCCTAAAATTCTCTTTTGTTATCAACCCCACCAGATTAAACGATTTTGATGAATTATTTAAAATCACTCTTGTTATAATTCTTACTGTTTTACTAATTATCAGTTAGATTTGTAGAAGACTTGTGTATATTAGATCATAATTCACGTTTTACTTCTCAAACTTCTGATTTTTTAATTTTCCTCAAGAGTTCCTTCAATTGGATGAGTTTTTGTGTTAGTTCATTTTAAGGACAAAAATAAAGATTCACGAAGTCTTTGAATTGAAACAAAACTTACTGTCAATATTCAAGGTTTTCGTAAGAATTTTTCAGAAAGATCAGGACTCCAAAACCTCCAAATAAAAATGTCAGTTGTTCAATCCTTCAGTTTTACTTTTCTTTCCAATTTTTATTGAAATTCTCAGAAATCAGTGTCGCTAAACACCAACTACAAGAACTCTTATTTGAATCTGTCGTCATTTCCGTTTATTTATTTTTTTTTAATAAAATATTTCATAAAATTTCAGCGAAAAGTTTTTGTATATTCATACAATTTAATGAGAATAAATATTATTATATTTAATTTTCGTTGAAAATTAATTTTAATTTTACACTTAAACGCCATCTAGCGGCACTTTTTTCCTCAAAACGAACTAAATCTGGCAACGGAGGAGAATGCTAGGGACTAAAGTGATATCAAAATCTAAATTAATAAAAAATTCCGAAATAAAATAACATTTTGGTTTTGGTAATTAAAATTCTAATCTTTATATTTCTCTTTTCGAATAAAATTACGAGGGTCTAAAGACTATCAATAGTTAAAACTGAATAAAATAGATCGAAGATCCAATAGTAATGTAGTTCATTTAAAATTTATGATCATTAATACTCAAACATTTTTAGCATTTTATCTATTTGATTTTAAAATTTGACGAGGTTTTCAGGAGGCATTTGTTCTTAGGATATGCTTTTGTCTTATCTGCGGCTTTTTTATTTTGGTTGGATTGATTGTTGGCAGAATGTGATTGAACAACTTCAACTTTATTATATCTCCAATAACATAGAAAAATTAATTCATAGATATAACTTAGCGACAAATCACTGATATATTCAAAAGGCATTTTAATTCTACAAAATTCCTTTTTTTTAGATATTAAAAATTCTTTATTGATCATATCAATGAATTAATGTCTTATTAAAGACAGAACACTGTTTGAAAACAGGGTTGCTAATATGAAGTTCACTGAATAGAAAACTAATTTTAATTTAATAAAAAAATTAGTCGATTTGTTTGTTCAAATGATAAGTTAAATAATTCCCGCTCGCAATTTATTTTTTCAATCTGTTAGCATTTCATTAACTGAATAAAAAAAAGACTTACCTTATCTTACAGCCTCCACGGATTTTAATTAGGTCGCTTAGACATCGCAGAACTCCTCTTCGATAGGCCTAAAGTTTTCGTTACCTCGCTCGACTCAAAACTACATATAGCGAACATTTAGTGTCCGTCAGCCACATTGGAAGACACTCTTTCTACTGTCAAGAAAGCGACTGAACCACTACACGATGGGTGTAGGGGAAGGAATTAAAGTTTTAAATAGAATAAGGAGAATTAAATAGATATAAAATTTAGTTAAAGAAAATAAAATAGATATTGATCCAGTTTTTTTAGTAATATGTTACAGTAATAAAATCATCTGAAGATGCATATGAATTTTTGCAATTTTTAGTAAAACTTTATCAGCTTCGAATATTTCATAACTGTTAACATGTATTATTATATAATACATTGAAGATAATACTTTCGTATCAATGAATTAGTTTGATTTTTTAAAAGTAGATTTGAGATGTCAATGTAAAATATCGCCAAAATATTAAAATTAACGATTATTATTTTAATTTTGAAGCCGTACCAAAAGCAGAGTAGGATGTAATAGTCCAGTGCAAGAAAGTAATTTTCTTTCTTATGGAGGCTATGAATGTATTCTTAAGATAGTAAGAAATGATATGTTACTGTTAGCAGTAGAGACTTTTAAATATGGCTTTTGGGCAATGGATAAAAATATTTAAAAAGGATAAATTAAGGACAACTTTAATAATATCTGAATATTATTAATCATTTGAAATTTTTTTACGTGTCTGAGAAAGGTTTCAATTGGAAAAGGCCAAACACACAGTTTCTAAAAATTAACTTTATAAAATTAAAAATACAAATTTTGCATTTTTAATTTTATAAAGTTAATTTTTAGAAACTGTGTGTTTGGCCTTTTCCAATTGAGATATTATTAATCATCTTGATGTAAACTATATTACAATTATCTTTTAATTTTAAGTATCAAAAACTTTATTTCATAAAAAAAAAATGGATTTTAAGATTATTATTTTTTTTTTTTACTTCACTTTTGAATTCAAACTTTTTTTTTTTTTTTCTGTTTCATAAACTTTGATATTTCTATTTAATAATAAATTTGATAAAATGATCCAAGATATTCATGAAAAAAAGATTTATTTAAACAATTGTCTTTTTAATCATATAGGTACAAAATATTAATTCATTAAACACAAGGTGACAAATATACTATACATTTTTCAACACAATATTATACAATTTATAATACAAAAGTGACAAGGAAAGTGTGATTGAAAAACATTATTTTCCTTCTTTTTAGAAGTTACAAAATCGTTTGTTTATTTCTATGGTGGATAGGCGTGTCACAAAAAATAAAATAAAACAACATGCAATCGATACATGTCTCATAGAAAGAGAGGTATATGGCTGCTGCTGGCATCTTGCCAGACGAGATCTTAGAAGAAAAAAAATGGTTGTAACGAAACAAGAAGAAATTAGCATCAGATAATTGGATATTGCAGAAAACTTTCATAAATTTAATCTTTCTTTTTTTTTTTATGCCGACATCGCCGATTTCAAAAGATATCATTAACAAAGGCGATGATCAAAATAATTAACAGTTTTTAATTGCTCAAAAGATTTAAGGAATATAAAGGATTAATGTAATAATTTAGAGTTTAAAATAGATCAAGAATAACAACCAAATATCGGCCTGAAATTAATTGAGATTCTATTTCTTGCCATGTTTTGTTTTTAATTATAGATAAAGGGTTTAGAATAAAATAAAATAAAAAGAAACTTGACTGTAGAAGTTTCTGGCACAGTGCAAGGATTTCAAATCGAAATGGAATAATTTTGTTGATAAATTATGAAAATAGTAAACAGGAATTGACGTCTTGATATTATAATTGATTATTAAACATTTTAGAATTTGAAGAATTTTAAAGATTTTTTTCCAACAATTTAAAAAAAACGAAACTCCGTTTAAATTAAAAAATAGTATAATTGTGAAGTCGATTAAATGAATAGATCACATATAAAACTTCCTATGGTATATTCATAAAATAACATTAATTGTTTTTAATGCATAACTTCCTACGTTCGGTGTTTAATTTTAGACTTCAGCTACAGCGACATAGCTGTCGTTCAGGACATTTTAATCAATCAAAAAAAATATTGTAGTAGCGTAATATTTATTTATTTATTAAAGCAAATATTACTTATTATCTCTCGAACGTTTTGAGGAAATTAATGAAATGTAGGTGAATAACAAATTTATAATTCTTACTATAAAGCTTCGATAAAAAATAAGAGCAAAAAACAATACATGACTAATTTTTTTAAAGAATTTAAAATAAAAATAAAATGATTAATTTTTAATCTCTTTAAATATCCTTTAACAATACCTTTAATATTCTCTAGATAATCATTACTTATGAAATTATAATTTTGACGAGACTTCAACCTAAAGGGTTTTAGGATCTCGACAAACTTTACAGTGAGCATAGTTATTCAAATGAAAATACAAAATGCGTTAAATAATAAAATAAAAAAAAAGGATAACATTTTTGGTAAAGTTATTTAAATACTTCGGTAAATACATGAACATGACGATGAAGGTGAGGAGCTAAATGTACAATGAAAATGAGGTCACGATTTAAATATACAATAACTGAAATGCAACCTAAGACTACGAAGTGGCCGCCTTAGTCCCCTGACTCTTGATCTTCTGTAAATCATCAACAACAATCTTTTAACTCTTAGTAACGTAATGTTTTGGATGCTTATGTTTACTCTTTCAATACTAAAAATATTCATTTCTCTCCCCGCACCCCCTCCAATTAATGGGTAATTTAATAAGACTTTTATAGTAATAACAACAACAACATAACTTTCCAATATTTCTTGTAAACAAATACTAATATATCTTAAATTATGAACAGTAGTTCAAATTGATTATTACATTGTTGAAAATATAGATAATTATTACGAATTTTGATTTGGAATGTCATTAATATTAAGTTAGATATGTTTCAACATGGATGAGGGAAGCAGGCGATATTTTTAAAGTTCTTGTTGAGTCCCAAATCGCGCTAAGAACTGTTCTGATGTAGTCTTTTAGAAAAGGTGAAATGTTTCACTTTAACCTTTCGGATGAGGAACTTGAAACCGGACATTTACAATAGTCCTCCGTCTCTAGTCAGGACAGGGGAAGGGAGGTCATGTCGGAAGCGGCCATGGAACCGTCCAGTTGCCGCAGACTGTGAGTGAGACTGTGCCGCCGTAGGTCGCAGTTCCTGCGGAAGACTTTGCCGCAGCTGCCGCAGTTGTACGGCTTAATGTCCGTGTGGGTGAGGAGATGGGTCTTGAGGTTGCTTCTCTGGTTGAAACTCCTTCCGCAAGTGGGACACTTGTGTGGGGAATCTTCCATGTGAAGGATCTTATGAACGGCCAGCGTACGAGACTGACAGAACCCTTTACCACACTCTGTACACTTGAAGGGCTTCTCTTTCGAATGAATGTACCTACAAATAACAAAAATATTTACGTAAATAAAGGAACAAATTATTGGAAATTACGTTTCCAAAGAAATAAGCTAAACATTAAATTTTCTATATTTGGAATTTGTAGATTAAAACAAACAAACCAACCGCCGAACACAACTTTGCAATCTTTTTAATTTTACAATAGCCATAAACAAAAATATCCAAAAACTTTTGTTTTAAAGCAAAACTAACTGACTTTCTTTTTAAATCTCATGACAAATTCATGAGAAACTGTAATGGGAACTTTCAAATCTGCACAAAGTTTCTAATTTCTCTCCCTTGTCTTTACAGAGACTTTTTAAGTAAGCCTATTTAGGTTTTCTATCATTTTTATGCAAAATTTTTTAGCAACCTTTTGTTTTTCAGATGTTTTTCGTATTATTTTGATTTAATTTATTAAAAGGAGCGAATAAATATTTTGGTCTAAAAAGCTAAAAAAGAAAACACTCGAGAAAAAGAAGAAAGTTACTTTGTTAATAATAATTGGTACCAGTTACTGAAATTGGTATTAACTTATACTCCAGGATTCAATTTTTTCGCATTTTTTTAATTTTATTTTCTAATCTCATAGGAGTTACATTTGTCATTCTGTATAATATTCTTGTCAAGAATTTCAATTCGTATAATTAATTTGATTTTATTTGAGAAAATGTACTATTTTTTATTTATTTCGTAGGTGCTTCTTTGTAGACTATTTGGAATTTGATTTTTTTTTTGTTTAATTTTATTAAATCTAACTTGAGGTTTTTAAGTTTCTGTCTAAAGCAATAACGGAAAATGTTCAGTATTTTTAATGTAATATTATTTAGAATTCAATAATCGTTATATTAATATTTTTCGTGAATTTAAGAGAAATATAATTATTTTTCACTGCAAAGACTTTTTAAAATAACATTATATAACCTACATAATTTCAAGATTTTTTTTTTCTACACACAAATTTCTTCGAACACTTTGCTATCAAAAGGTTTATGGTAATTTGTTTACCTGTGATCTCTAAGATGGTCCTGTCTTCGGAATGCTTTGCCACAAATGTCACATGTGTAGGGGCGTTCGTCAGTGTGGGTTCTTTCGTGGATTAAGAGATTATAGGATTTGGTGAAACGACGCTGGCAGAACCTGCAGATGAACTCCTTCTTGGGTCTTGAGGCTCGTGGACCTCGAAGGAACCGGCGATCGAAGGCATCTCGTAGAAGAGCCGCGTGCGAGTACAACGGAGCCATGAGCAGCGGGAACGAGTGGTTGGTTACTACGGCCATCGGGTGTTCTTTAGGTGCAGGCGGCGATGGAGTCGTGGACGACGGCGTTTCTTCGTCTTCGTCATCGTCGTCGGCTTTGGTGGCTGACTCGGCCAGATGGGCGAAGTCGAATTTCTTCTTCTGTTTCGGCGAGGACGATCCCGTCGACGAAGACGTCGATGAGGCTGACGAGCCAGAGTCCCGCTGCGGTAAAGGCGGTGGTGGAGGTAGAACCACTTTGCGCTCGCCGTTGAGCAGCGGTCGGTCGATGCCTGCGCACAACGGCAAAGGGATGCGGAGACCGGCGTCGTACGGCCCGTGCAGAGGTACGGGAGGCGCTCCGGGAAGCACTGCGGTGAATGCTGAGCTGGCAAGCGGCTGAAGAGGTGGTGGATGCGATGGATGCCCGGTCATCTGCAACTGCATCGGAGGAAGTAACGGCGGCCAACCAAGAAGATTGCCTCGAAAATCCGGTAGACGAAGACTGATGCCAGGACTGGTCGGAGTCAAAGGTGGCGTCGGAAGTAACTTCTCTCGACGAACATCTATCAAAGAAAAAAAAAATACATGTTGTTATTACTATAAAAATAAAGCAAGAAAATACTAGGGATATTCTGAATTAATTTACATAATTAACAAAGTATGGAAATTACCCAAATTAAAAAAGATTTCCCAAAAATTATGATTTATAATAATAATAAATGAATACTGACAAAGCCCCTGATAATTTAATATTCTCAAGTATTTAGCATGTCTGAAGTAAATCATGAAATTAAACTTGAAGCGTTGGAATAAAACTTTATAGAGTTTAAAATTAACAAGTTGTTGGTTTCGCTGATGGGGTTTTTCCTTTAAAGGTTTTTTTTTTTGTTGTTGTTTTTTTCACATTTGTAAACTTATTTACGTTGAAATATTCCTAGGATCAGAGGAAGTGAAAAGAGAGAAGATGATAAAAAACACATTGGCATTGATTAACAGTTCAAACGATACTGAACGAAGACAGTTTTCCACTCAAAGGAAAACGACGAAGACCCCTTGGATGAAATCATCCTTTCTTTTTTCTTGTAAAAGATAGAATTAAATCAAGGAACCTAAGACGAAGCCAAAGGCAATTTTAACACTTCCCAACATACCCCGGAGGAAAAAAAAAAAGCAGGAGTTACAAACAATTGTTTTTATTGCCTTACGTTTAGAATCATTGAATTACAATAATAAATATAAAGAATAAAATTACGAATGTCCTTACAGTAGCGAAAATGGCGCTTGTTTTCTCCTTTTCTATTGTGATCTATTTTATTAATCCACATAAAAACTTCCTTTTAAAGCAAAAAAAGAATTTCTTATCTTGAGATTTCCATAGATTGGGAGGAATAAATGCTTGAATTATTTCTATCCTAATATCTCACTTCCAAATTATTCGAACAACGCTTTAATTATTTAAAATCTTTAATTAAAGTAGAAAAATAGGAAATTATGATTTTTATGTTAAATAACTACTTGGTTGTTTTATTTTCCGTCTTCTTTAAAATATACTTTGAGTAGAAATTAAGTAAAACATTCCTGATACATTTACTAAAACAATATTCGGTTTTTGTTAAAAACTATCCATTTCTACATTACTGTGAAATTAACTTAAATTTAAAAATAATGATGAATAAAGTTTCTATTTTCTAAAGTTATGATCAAAATGATATTTTTTATCTAAAATATTTGAAATACAAACACCTTTGTAATACATCTATTCAATCATCTAAAAAAATCAATCACCTTAAATTTATTTTTGTACTGATAAAAAATTCAAGTCATCATACTTATTAGTCTATTTAAATCTATTAAAATACATATAAATTAAACTGAATAAATAACTGAAGATTTTAAAGATTTAATTTAAAATAAATAGATAAATAAATCACAACCATATTAAGAGATTTAAGTCAACTGAAAGATAGGAACTTTCTTAGCAACGTAACTTTAAATTTAGAAAATAGAATTTAATTTTTAAACCATTATTTTTTGTATAAAATAAATAAATATTAGTTTATCCCAATATCAAATAGTTTTTGATAGGAATATTCCTAATCATTCCTTTATCATCTTTACGGAGACAATAGAAAACAAGTGGAGTTTTGGTATTTATGTGTAAGTTTTTTTTCTTTTCTTTCATCAAACTTCATGAGGTTTAGGAATCAGTTCCATGATACAACTTTTAACAACTAAATAAAAATTTTGCATAATGAGTTTTATTTTAAAAAACTGCATCAAAGTTCACTAATTAGTTTGCTTTGTTTTAGTTACCAGTTCAAGTCGTTAAGTTAATTAATCTGAAACTAAATTCACAATTTTAAATCCTATTTCTTTGAATTGATTTGTTGTGGGCTGTGGTTGTTCGGGGGACACAAAAGTCTTGTCATCTCCCCCTCTGAGACCTGCACACGTGCCGGGAGCAGACAGGACCCTGGCAAGTCTGGAATCCCACGTGACACTTGTGTCCGGGGATGGCCGCAACTGCTGCCACGCCTAATAAGAGCCGTCAAAACGCCGTCCCGCCACGAGCGACCGTTTAGGCCTAATCGCAAGATCAGTTCACGCCAAATCGCATCTGTTTTGGTTAAGATTGGAAAGATCGGGATGCGTTTTGTATCAAAACATATTAAACAAACGTTAGAGTAATAACAGAAGATAGAAGTTCGTATTATAAGAATCGTCCTTGTATGTAGTTTGTTCATAACACACCAATGAAATTCAAAGGAATGTAGAACTAAAAATACAAAATATACTGAAAAAGCGAATAAAAAACATGCTTTGTCAACATTAATTGTCAAACAAGATCTCACTCATAACAACCATTGTTGATGTGTAAGAGCTATACCAATGTTTAATCACTGTGTAGCACTTTAAATTTACTACAAAATAAACCCGTAAAACATACGATAACAACCATTAGCTCTAAACCAATTTGAAATAACTTAATAGCATTTTCAAAAGAAGCAGGATCTAAATGCAAGAATAATAGTAAAATTGCAAGTCATAACATCAACAACTGTACGTTTGCTCCTTGTACATATAAAAACATTTCACATTGATTTTTTTTAAAAAAAAGCTTGGTTTTGTAAATAAAAAAATCAAAAAAAATCTGCATTGTGTGTCAAGATAAATAAAAAAAAATCAATAACATCGAAGGAAAAAAATAGAATTTGTGACAGATCAATTTTAAAAATCAGGCTGATTATTCTCTCCCAAACTTAAAACATGTTGTCTTTTTTTTAAGGTCCTCCAAAGTGGAGAGATTTGTGAAGTGACCTCGGGTGGGCAGGGGTGCAGAAGCCGACGCTCGGCAGCGAAAAGATCCAACCTGCGATAAGAATTGAAGGTGGAGTGGCAGGTCAGAAATCGTAGGTTGGGATGCGGGGGAGGAGCAGGTCCTTACCTTGATCAAGGGGTAAAGTTGAGAGCACGAACGGCTGTGGCGGCGTACGTGCTGCGGGGACGACGACCATGGCTTTGTGTGACTCGAGTGTGTGTGTGGTTGGTGGCCGTGCGCGTGAGTGTGGCTCTCGGGGCAAGTGTAGTAGCCCTTGTCAGCCTCCGTCGCTGCCGATCGCTGGTTGGCTGGATCTGTAGCAGAAGTCTCAACCTGGTTGGATCACAACGGAGCAATCGCCAAGAAGCCGTTGCTACCAGTGGCGCCACCCGGCGGAACACTCATTATTTATTGGAGAAGGGGCTTTTTTTTTTTTTTTTTTCCTTTTTTATCTTTCGATTTCCCCCTGCTTTTCCTTTCGTTTTCTTCATTTCTTTCATTATTGTTACTTTAAAATGTAAAATGTTTCAAGCTTACATGTTTGACCTGTAATTTAAGTCATTGTTAGATTATTTTTTTTTTTAGATTCTTTGTCGGCTTTTTTAACAATACGATTTTTCACGATTAAAAACAACTTGAATGCAAAAAAAATAATAGTATAAAGCTGTTTATTTTACTGGCAATTAAAAATTTCAGATTTAACAACAAATCAATATTATTTAAACTATATTATAATCACGTATTTTCTAATTAATCTAATTCCTAACTAAAAAAAATAGTTTTTTAGATGCTTCTATGAATTGAATCATTACCTGGATACCAAGTGAAGAAGATGAAGCTAAAAACATTGAAATTCGAACTTTTTCCAAAATTTTTCAATTTTATATATATTTATGTATACTATTATATATATTTTATATATAAAGACTTTTCTGGCCACTTAAACAGAAAATTTAATTAGAATGAAAAATACTTGACTAACTATTTTTTTGTAATATATAAATTTTATAATGTATTAATTATTAAAAAAAAGATTATTTTTAATATTACAAAAAAATAGTTAGTCAAGTACTTTTCATTCTAACTAAACTATTTCGCCTTCATTGATAAATCTAGACTCTATACATTTAATTATTAAAGATTTTCAATAGTTTCGTAATTTTCATGATTCAGAATTGCTTCATAACCATTCTTAATTATAATAATAATAAAATCACAATAATAACGCAATTTTTAAACCCATTTTATAAATCTTGAATAAAAACTGAATAACTTCTAATAATTTCGGGACTTCATTGAAAACGAAAAATAAAATTATAAGAAAACATAATTATATTTATAATTCTTTTTTTTACTGTTATAATAAACAGTAAACTTATAAAAATCTTGTTTTTCAGAAAATATTTGAAAAGTTGAAGTTTGAAATTTCAAAACAACGACGATCCTTTTCCAATGTTTTTGCAAATTTTAAATGTTTCATTAGTTAAATTAGAATAAATAATTCTGAAAAAACGCCCCAAAAATCTACTTCCAAAAACTAAAATATATATAACTAAAATATATAAAATTTTTTGGAATAAATAACCGCAATTCTTTGAATGTTATTCCACCAAATTATTTACTTGTGAGGGAATTAAACCCAGCGATAAGCCGTAGTTCTTCAAAGTTAATATTCGTTGATTTGTATTTCAGAGGCAGTAGATCCCTGCATTTATCTCAGGCCAATGTAATTAAGTTTGTAGGAGACACGCCTAAAAATTCCTGCTTGACCTTTATGAGAAAATTTATGAATTACACTTTCTGACATTTAATTTGTAGCACTTGGCATTAAGCTGTCAGATGATACGGTAAATTTTCCTCTGTTGCTGCTTACAAAGTTACGGACTGTTTTAGACCAATTTACTTGGATGCTACAAAGTTACACAAAGAAAAAAAACCAACGTTCCAACATAGGCTGAGGTAAAAACAAAGATTTGCATCTATTTGTAAGGGAAATATTACTTAAACACTAATGAAACTTGATTTCTTTAAATCATGAAATAAATAAACCCAAAAGAATTTGAACAACTTTTGAGTTTATTTATTTATTCGTTAGCTTTAACCTTAGTATTTTACTGTAATTACGATTAAGAATATTCTTTTTTTTTTTTTTTTTTTTTGATAGTTGTTTCAGGAATTCACTTGCCAATTAAAACCCTATAAGATAAATACGATTGCATGATTTTGTTTAGATGCAGCTATAAAATTTACAGACACCATAGCTGTTTATTATTTGTTTCATTACCGAAATGATTTCATCAAAGAGAAAAACAAACTGTAGAAGACTTGGTTATTTGTATTTGATTATCCATTAGTGGATCTCATAATTTAATTACTCTTAATAAGAAAAATGCGGGAATATAAGCAGAGTTGTGATTATTATTAACACAATTCATCCTTCTCTACCTTCCTATGAGTGATTTTAAAACCCATCCTTCATCAGATTCAATAGTTTTAGTGTTACCAGTCATATGTTTTCGTTGTCTCTCTTCCCTGGACCTAAAGTTCTCTATAGGAATAGATTTCCTTCAAAAGTTGATGCACAATAGGTTTCCTTACTGCAAATTAATTGAAATATATTTTAAAGAAATAAAGCAATATTATTTTTAAATTTTAAAATCAGAGTCAGAGACCTTACCTTTGTCAAATACTTTTTTAGTTATTATTTCATTGAACCAAGTCTGTGTTGCCACAGTTCTTTTGTAATTTCTTCTATTTATCATAAGACTGTATCATTTGCAGGAGCCGGGTCTCTGTTTGTCTACAGATACTGTCCAGTGTCGGAACCTCTACAAAAGAGTTTTTCGCTGGCAACTGGGAGCAGCGGCCGATAATCCTCATAGGGATTAGCTGCTCCCGATAACACGCGACGGATCCCCAAGGAAATGTCACTGTTTTTATCGGGTCCGTGTTTGTTTTTACTATTTACAGCTCAGACCCAGGGTCCATCAATGAGAATCAGATAACATGTTTTCTTTGATGAAAGCGAAATTAATCCATTATTGTCCAAAGGAAACTGATTATTTCGTCTCCAGAAAAGTAATGGTTTACTGTTAACAATGTCTGAAGAAAAACAATATACTATGGTTTAAGAATAGAAATGGAGCTTTAATGAATAGTAGTTAAATAACTAAAAATAAATTGGCTTCAAACTATATTGACATAATAAAGAAATACATCGCAAATCTGAGATCAAAATTCAACCGAAGCTATTTTACAATTAAAGGGATTTATTTAAAAAAAAAATATTTAATGAACATTCTTTTGTAGAATTTTTAAATAAATAATTGGAGTGAGTGGATATAAGAGTTTGTAAAATGAGAAATCTTATACAATTTTATAATAATGTTTTTGACAGACGTTCAAACAAAATCCCCAAAGTGTTAAAGTATTTTTAACGTTGTTGTGTTTTATGTTATTGCTAATGTTAAAATATTTTATAATAATACATCCTTACAACTTTGTAATTCCTAACTCATGATAGGAAAATCATATAAATTGATTCATGCTGAGGGTGACCAGATTTTACCGACGCCAATCCGGGACAAGACAACTTGGACGACTAAGAAAATAAATAAATAAATTGACTTTTATACTGTATGAAACTATAGCATTGTGCCGATTCCAAAAACTTAAAAAAATAAAACACAAAAAATATCTCCATTCTTTTGTGGACCGGCACAACAAAATTCACTTCAACTATTTGCAAAATCCGGGACTATTCCTGCTAGAAAATAGGGGAAAATTGTTATTGTTGTTATTTGCTCGAATCACTGACAAAAAGGCTGTTTTGTAAATGACAAGAAATTTGTAAAACATTATGAAACCGCTTTCGTAATATTGTTTTAAGAATTAGAATAATTAAATTTCCTAATTAATATGTTCACAAGCTTTTTGTTTGAATCTAAATATTATTTGTGTCAGTTTCTTATTAGGATCAGTGAATTATGTAATGACAGAGACCAAATGGAAAAATTTAGTAAACCAATTGTCCTCACTTCAGCGAACAACATCGTCAAAAGAACAGCAGGAGAATACGTTGGAGGCCATATTGCGCCATCTATGCGTGACAAAGAGAACTTCAGATTTGGAGCACAGAGCTAAGCTAGCAAAGCAGGTTTCTCCTTGTTCCTAGGATTTGTATCAATATTAAAAATTTTTAATATTAAAAAAATATTTCTGCTAAATAATTTATTTTGCGTAACAATGATTATTACTCTATGCTGTACTAGTTTACTCATAAAACAATTTTTTAGAAGCTTTTTTTTTTTTAGTTATTATTATTCTGATACAGTGGTTAAATTAATCCTCGATCTGCTTATTTGATGTTAATATTTTTCTGAGATTAAAATAAATGTTGTGGTTTGTGGTTGATCAAAATATTGACCGGAAAATTCATCAGATTTACAATATATCAATATTCCTATTTTGATTACAGATTGCAGACCTACAGTGACATTCCACAATGTTATAATAATAAAAATTTTAATAATCACGTTTTATTTGTTAAAAAAAAATAACTACCAAAAATTCAGAAAGAAGTAGTTGTCGTGCAAACTTTGGAAAGCCCTCCTAGTTTCCGATCAATCGCTCCTTACTAATTGATTAGAGCAAAAACCCAACAGGGCATTTTCTTTTACTAATCTCAACCTACCTGTAAAATTTCAGCATCCTAGGATATATAATTTTCCATTTAATCCAAGACGTAGCGTTTTCATAGTGATCTTTTTTATTTCCTCTCCAATGCATATTAAAGAGACGTTACAAATGTTAAACCCAACTTATTCTATTATCATTCCATTACAAGAAAATAAAAGTTTAGGTAAACTTTTAGATGATAGTTATTAAAAGAAAAACAAATTACTCAAAGTAATCTTGAACTGGTAGAGAACTCTAATTTTCTATTTTGAATTCTTTTACTTTCTATTCACAAGGAGACATTTAGACCCAAGCATTTCGGCTTCAGCAGATGTTTTTCAGAGCTTAATTATGCCTTTAACACTGACTTAAAATCTTAACAATTAGTTTTACTTTCAATTTTAACAAAAAAAAAATAATAATCTTAAGCTTGTCATTTCTGTACAACATCTGTCCTTCATACAAAGAAATTTCTTTTTTATTATAATTTTACTTTCATTTCAAGGATTTGTAGCTTTGTCGTAATTTCAAGATATATTTTTCTTTTTTTCAAATTTACATTTTTTGTATCTCAACCATTTTAATGAGTTTTTTTAAATTTTTTTTTAATTCAAAGTTTGATATAATCTTAAAAATTCATATCTTAGACCATTTACAACAATTTTTATAATTATAAGTTGTAATACTACCTTACAATATTATAATACCATTAATTTATTATTACAACGCTGTTACTATTAGGAATTACAATACTATTTTTTATTACGTTATTTATAATAATAGTATTATTGTAATTATTAGAACATCAGTGTTACATCATTTATAAGTATAGTACTATTTTAGACTATTTTCTGAAATAACCAAACAATTAAGCTTATTCTAATAAAAATTTGAAAAAAAATTAATTAAGCAATTTAAAATTATTAAGATGTAAAAAGTATTCTTTGCTGTTATTGTTGTAAACTTAATTTTTTTCCTCTCAATTACTTTTTTTGTTTAAAAAGATCTTAACAGTACCTTTTCTGTTGTCGTAAGCCTGCAAATAGCGCTTATTTATTTAATAAATCCATGCAATGCTTTAATAAGCCATTTTAATTAGCTATTCAACTAGTGAATTCTTGTTTACTTTTTTATAATGCAGATTGCAACATTTTTTCAAAGCAACGCCATAAATATCGTGTTAAATTCCCCACTAGTGAATGAAGTAAAGTCTGTGCCTCTTTTTTGTGGTAGTTTTTGACTGCGCACATTGATGCTATCAGAGCATCCGGGTCAGGTGACAAATGTGCCGTCCACAAACACCAACTGGACAATCATAAAAAGAGAGAGAGAAATACAAGGAAGGGAAGATAAAAATGAAAGCGAAGGAGAAAAAAGTGTAAGTAATGAGGCATTGTATAAATGAAGAGTTAAAACACGAAGAACCTATTAACGATGGAAGAAAGAATACGAATACAAC
The DNA here is from genome assembly GCA_023159025.1 of Thereuonema tuberculata. Classification (NCBI taxonomy): domain Eukaryota; kingdom Metazoa; phylum Arthropoda; class Chilopoda; order Scutigeromorpha; family Scutigeridae; genus Thereuonema; species Thereuonema tuberculata. The sequence continues at coordinate 22,343,769 of JAFIDM010001028.1, read as the reverse complement.
ATCAGCCAAGAATTTCAATGATGTTTTATGAGCTGGGAAATAGTTTTACGGAGTTTGTTATTTACATATACTTTGTGATCATTAAACAAAACAGTTCATGTAAATAAAGTTAGCAGCCTTTTAATAAGGGTTCCAATAAATTTATTATCGTTCAATTAATTTTATAGGAATTTTGATAAGAAATTTAATAAATAAATGCTATCATAAAACCTTAAACTGAATTAAATCTTCATTATATGAATCAAAAATAGATAATATTTTTAATGCAGAAAAGATGCTTAAGATTATTTCCAGTATTTTATGTATTTATGTATTTCCAGTATGAAAACGAATATGTACTGAAAGTGAAGATAAAAATCAGAATTACAATTCAAAATTTGCAATTTCATTGTAATGACTGGAAACTGATAAATTTATCGAAACTGTGAATTCAGTTGAATGTTATTAATTTTATTATTCTAATGTTACATGCCAGACAGAACTCATGCTAAATTAATGAAAAAAAAAAATAATGATAAAATTTAAAAAAAAAAAAAAAAAAAAAAAAAACGCTCGTGGAGAAGAAAGGTGTGAATTAGTAATAAAAATAATAATTGATGGAATAATTGCAATAACTTTGCAGTGATTTGAAACATGAGTGTAAGTTTGATTCATGGTTATAAACAGTTGCTTATGAGTGTCCAAGTCTTTCAATTGTGTTTTGATATGGAAACATGAACAAGGAAGATTTATTTCTTGAGATCTCTATAACATGTTGTTCTTTTCTGTTAATGCTTATATTTTATTTGCTGTCTGTAATGGTTAAGATCCTTTTTCTGAAGTACCGTCTCAGCTTTCTTGTATTACATTTCAGAAAAATTACACATTTATAAAACTACGCTACGATGTATGGACAGGGAAAGAAATATATTTTGAACAATATTATCCCCAAATATCTTTGGGAGTGAATTAATCTCAACATGCAATGAAAAAAAAATATTAAAAAAAAAGTGAATTTCCTAAGGACTCTACAATGATTCAGTTTTCAGAATTATTACAATTCAGATAATTTTTCGAAACAATTTTTGTTTTTTGTCTGTGGGGCATTAATGAAACTGGGACAATGAATGTAATTTTTTTGTTTTGTTTTTATTTTAAATTGTCATAATCAGAAATCTATGTTTCGTGGAGATAATGACGTTTATCTGCAGGGTTTTGTTTATGAAAACAGTATTTGTAAGAATCTAACCCAGAAAAAAGCAAAAAAAAGAAAGAAATCTTGTATTATTCCTGATCCTTTCCTTCAATGAAGACAAAGACGTCCTTCTTAAGAGATTAAACCCTAAAACGGTGTAGAATTGGGTTGGATTGACCTCACGCACGTTATTACATTTCAATTGAGAATTCATTGTTCATTGGTCGAGTTTTGTTTTTCTGGTGAAATCAAGATACTTAATCCGTTGCTGTAACCTTTCATTGTAAATTTCTATTCAAAATTTTGGCTCTTTTTTTTGTATCTCAACTTTCATAAGAAAAGATAACGGTATATTTTATCTTTGTACCTTCTTTGCTGTATTTTAAAACATTTTATAAGAATTAATGCAAATGTATAAATTGCCCTAATAGAAGGGAAGAGAGGTATCGATAGAACCACGTACTCTCACTCTGGAGCTACTGGGCCAACAAATTTAGTTTTATAGAGTTAATTTGTATCATTTATGGCTTTGAGATGAACCACAGATTTATTACTGCTCTAGTCCCATCCCAGGCCCTAAATGCTGAGGGTTTTCTTTTTAATAACAGTAGAAAACTAGCAATAACATAAAATATTAGTATTACAGATACCTAGAGATAATAACGATTATTATTGTTATTATTATTATTATTTACAGAAGTAGTGTTCTGTTTTATTCAAATGTATCATTATTAGATTTAATTGCTTACGATTAACTGTCGTTGACGTAAAATGTACTGGACGAATATAATTCATAATCAATTTGAGGTGTCAAAAACTCAAACGAGCAAACCTTTATAATAAAAACAGAATTAAATAAATAAAAAAATAGATAATGATAGCGAAAAAAGACACTGCTTTGTTTAAATACTGGGAAGATAGTGTGAAAAGTTCTAATGGAAACATTTTTTGTGTGTATTTTTGTTAAAGCAATGATGAATTTATCAAACCTCAAATATCTGATAAAAGCGGACTAAAACTTAGGAATAACTTTTAAATCATTCTGCTGTGGCTGAAACACTAAGCTTCCGAAAACGCCTCCAGAGGGAGCACCGTCATGGGCGACTAACAAAAGTGCATCGGCATTCTGGTCCACTGCTAGCGTGAGGCCGAGAGCATTCCAGGGTATGTTTGGCCACCCGCCAGGGGCAACATCCGCATTCAGACCGATTCGTATCGGCCGTAATTAGTGGAAGGACGGAGCTCCGGAGAAGCTTTCTCCTCCCACCGTGCCCGCAATAGGCTGCGGTGCGCCTTGATGCACGCCCACAGCAGGCAAGAAGGGAGCCGGCTTCCTGCGTGCGGTCACGGTAGGCAAATTAGGATGGTCGTAGCGTTGCGCAACCAGTCAAGGGTTGGTACAAAGCGCTTCAATGCAAATTTTTTATTCAATATTGATGCTAGTAAACAACAAACAAATAAAAATAAAATAGTTTCACCCCAATTTTTTTTTTTATTTTTAAATTAAAAATAGGAACAAAATACAAACATTGAATTTCGTAATATTTTTTGTCATTAAATATCTTCGTAAAAGAAGTTTAATTCCGTAACTATTTATAATTAAATCACGTTATTGATAAGTAATTAAAAGTCTATATCTTTAAAAAATCTACATTTTTTTTTTTTTAAATTGTAACTTGCAAAATCAGTTTATATACCGTAGGCTACAAACATATATTTTATATAGTCCCTAGCATTGAAATTCAGATTGCAAAGTTCAAAAGTACCTTAGAAACATATCTGCTGCTGAATAATATTTATTATAGTGCTAATTAATTGCAATTCTTAAATCTGATCTCTTTTTTTTTTTAATTTTATCTTCCAAAATGAAGATATTCTAAAACAAAATCATCATCTTCAAAGAAATTCCGTCTGCTGCTGCTCTCTTATTTCACCAAACCATTTCAAATCGTTTTACACTGATTCTGTTAATCACAGCTAAGCCTTAATTATTAAATTTATTAATAGTTAATTAATTGATGTCGATAATCTATTTATTTTATATTTTAAATTTATCCAAATTTTCACTTTTGAATTTAATTTCATAGATTTCCTCATAAATTATTTTATTAGTATTTTTAATTTATTATTATCTGCAACAATCTGCGCATATTAGTCTATTATTATAGTATTATTAAAAAAAAACAGGTTGTTTGCATACGTCCGCAACAATTGAGATTGAAATACAGGAGTATTGTTGCATGATCAACTCAACTGTTAAAATTTCCGACTGTTACCAATATTGTATTGTATTGGATTCAATATTGTATTGCATGTATTCTCTAAAATTTAAACATCAGTTTATTTTATTTTTTAGTTTTCTTGATGTAATTTGTCTTTTTGAATAAACAAAATTTCTTTTCCATTACAAATGTGAGACTTCCGGGACGAAGCGATAGACAGTCATCTAGTTTCCTATTAAAAATACATGAATGGGACAAGGGACAATTCTTAATAGATTCCGACAATATTTTTAAAAACAAGTAAAACCATTTCAAATATCCACGAACCATCTTTCTAGTAACGTAGTTATGGAAACTTATGCAACACAGCAATAAAGAATTTTATCACGGCTTGATTTTTGTGGAGAGCTAAGAAAACTGTGGACCCCCCAAATTTTCTCCTGTTCCAAAATCAGTTCTAAAGCAGTATTAAAATTCAGGCTAGTCCCTCACCTGATCCATATATCAGAAATATATTTTCTGTATTACTATTGTGTAGAGACCAAAAACGCTTCAGCTAAATTTTCTTGAAATGTTTTCAAATAAAAAGCCATTCGCCTACACAAAGATAATTTTAATGGGTTTTTTAACTAAAAACTAAGGTTTAGAAAATTTCATAACACAATAAATTTCACTTTAGCACTATTAAAGAAATATGATCTCTAAAAACCAAACTCATAAAACAGATATATTTCACACTTTTATCATTAATTTAACAAATGTCAATAGAGTTTCATAATTTCAATTGAGTAAAAAACTGACATAAGACATTTAATTTTCAATTCAATTTCAAAATATGATTGCAATGTCAAAAACAATGGCATCTACCACCACATAAATAAACAGAGAAGTTCAAAGGTGCCACATTGATTTATATATTGCATTGTCATCCAAGTGTGAACATCTACACGTCTTCCTTGTCATGATATGATAATAGAGCGTTTTAATTTATAGATTTCATCTTCCTTATGTTTTGTTTTTAATAAACAACCGCCAAAGTGTGACAGTGGAATTGCTGCTAGACAATGAAAGGTATTTCTGCAATAACCATTGAAAACTGCAAGTTTTAGACAGAATAGGGTTAACATTGGGAAATTAAAACTAGTAATTGAAAGCATTTATTTACCTAGATAATGCTGATAATAAATTTCACACAAGTGGAAAAACGTTGAAATTTAATAATGTGTTTATTGCCATTTTCATGATCTTTTCAGAAATATTAGTAATTTGTAAGACAGTACATTGTAGTTAAAATATCTTCAGTTACTAAAGGCTAATAGTGAAATTGCTTTGAACTCTCTCTCATCGTAAACTTGGTATTACTAGTAACGTTACGATGTTAGCAGGAAAGTTCACGCTTTACCTAAATTGTTAATCACCTAAAAATAGTTTCAATGTATTTGAAAGATATCTTATAAGATGAAATACGCTAATGGATTCCAGTAAACATAGCCACAAGATGAAAACATTTCTCATTATGTCTAACATTCCTGTCAGATATCGTAAAGTTAGTCAGAAGTACTACTTCTATAATTCATAATAGAATATTATAGTCTTTTTACTTATTTTGTTTAAGTATATATTCTAATCAAATACACTTAAAGAAAAGAGACACCTTCCGTATCTGTTCACCCAATTCTTCATCGGGGATTTCCTCTGAAACTGAATCTAAATTGAACGGTCCTGGTTAGTTTTAGGGTGAAGATAAGAAATCAGAGAAGAACTTTATTTCAACTTTAATAGTAAGAAAATTATAATAGAATTAGAATCACTTTATAAAGAGTTATTCCTTGGCTCCAAACAAAACGAGACTTTCACTTGTAACTGAATGCTTACCATTTAGATATTTTTATTTTTTCTTTGTAACTTATCGGCAAGGGTTTATCACTCATTCGGAATAGAATATTATTTTCCTTAACCAATTTTAGTTTTAAGCGACGTCAATGTTAATGTTAAGTAAAGATAAATTTATGTATGTCTACATAATCTAAAGTTTACAAACCTTTCCAATATTAAATTTTCTACGTTCTTCTTATTCCAAAAAACATTGATTTACAATTTAAATATATTACATACATTCGTCGGAATCGCAGTGGTGCCTCAAAATCAAAAATTTAAACAATAAAAAACTCACTGATGAAATAGTGAGAGAATTCATATGCTCGCAGTCCGCCGGCCTCAATGAATTTTTTTAAAGCATAAAAAATTTAATTTGGGCATTGATTTATTAATAATAATTAGTGGGTGAGTCCAAATTGCAATGTTGTATATTACATACATTATTAGCTGAGCATAGTGGGAACTTAGTATGATTTGAGGGCGTTTGGTTTAAATAAAAAGAATGTTCCCGAGAAACAAAAAGAAATTATAACTTATAATTTTCAGAATTCAATTAGCAAAGGTTAAATAATAAAGAACTATAATAAAAGATAAATTGAATCATGAAAGAGAAAAAATGCAAATACTTCGCTTTGAAATTTCACCACAGAATGTTGGTTTAAGAGTTTATTTGGGCACTGTTTTGAAGAAACAATGGGAAAGTTGGATCACATGAATACTTGTAATGGAATTGTAGGAGTAATGCAGTACAAAACGTAGATTCAATAAGAAAATCTTGTTTTTACAAGAATAACTCTTAGGAACTGAAAGAAATTTTGATTAATTAGAATGAATGGTAAACAAAACTATTTTCCATTAACTGAATGTTGTAGCTCCTATTGTTCAATTAAAGACATAAGCTAAACCCATTCTACTGTTAACATATTATTACAAAGTAGACAATGGGACTGAGAGCGTTGGAATGTAATATTACTCTTCCCTGTAGGAGACTCTGTATCAACCCACAACTTCATAAGCCACCAACTAAGCACCTTTATTACATATTTGCTTTGAACGTAGATGGACTGACTTCTGGGCTTTCAATTTCGTGACTGGAGTAAAAAGCAAATTAATCCCCAAGTGTTCATTAGATGCAGCGTTTTCAAGGAACGAACATTTAACTTCAATAGAAATAAAAATACCATGAAAATTCAGCTTTTTTTTTTTTTGGTCACGGATGTAGGCCTATGTAGATTTATTTCTGTTGAGCTTTTATATTTCTACGTTTTTAAGTTCAAAATCCTTTTAAATTAAATATAGTAATAAAAAGGAGATTGCTAAAAAGCTAAATCCAGTTAAAACAATATTCTTAAAATTGTAACACAAAAAAAATCTGATGAAATGATGTAGTTATGATGTAAGTAATGCTATTTAATTCTACTGGGTGATACCCCTGAATTGGGTGGGATGGAAACATATTAGGCCTAGGGGGAACCATATTGGTGCAAATGTGCACTGGACCATCGCCATCTTGGATTCAACTCAAAATTTTTAAATGGGAATGGAGTCACGTGATACATGAAAATAAGTTTAGGCTAGAAATGCACTTCAGGTGATAAAAACTTAGATTTGACAAAAACAGTAAGGTTAAGCAAAAGGATCATGATTGATTAAGCAGCAATCACATGATTTTAATGGGTTTCCAACCACTGGATAAGTATTATTCAGTTGAAAGCAGTTTGAACGTAAACTGAAAAGATTAATTAAAAAGTGTACAACTATTTAATATTTGCTAATTGATTAAATAGGAATTCTTCTAAACCTATCATCTTCGAATGTAAAAGAAAATTAAAAATAGCGTTTTTAAACTTTCTTCATTTCATATAAGAAGAGATTGAACTGATCATTTCTTACAATATTAAAAAAAAAAAAAAAAATCCTTTCCAACTCGCTGAATAATGTCATGTTGGTTTTTATAATTACACTACATGTTTAAAACTTCCTAAATTTTATCATTGGAATTTACATTGTTGTCCCGATTATTTTCACCCAATTCGACCAGTGTTTATTTTACGAGTAATGAATTTGATTTTGTTTTTTTAGTGATTGCATTTTCCTTATTGTTTCACAATGTATATCTTTTCAAAATGGCATCTCTGATTCTTTAGTGTAGCTTTGCGAAAAATGCCGAGGTTTCCTTCGATGAAAATAATTGGTGTTTACGCTACCATATACTACTGTGGAAGTTCTCATAATGTTCTTCAGCGTGGAGTTCTTTCCACTATGTAATTACATCTGCAGAAGACCACAGCTTCTGATTCACTCGAAATTACACGAAAATGGTGGGTTTAGAATCCTCTTTTACAACACCGGTAGGATATCATCTATCTTGACCAAGTGCAAATTAAAAGAAAAATTTCATCCCAACACGGCTTGGGCAAACGATTCTGAATTAACACTTGTATCTGAAAAAGATGGATTGGCCATTGATTTCTTGTAAATTATATCTAAAGATTTAGATCTAGCTATTTCTTAATGACTAATTTATGATATAAAATTTAAAGATTTTTTGTAATAAAAAATGTTTATTTCTATAAAGATGGTCTAAGGAACGGTAGAATTCCAGCTGTTGTACAGTACAGTAGAACCTCTTTATAATGGACTAATTGGGGCTGAAGGTTGTCAGTTTTAATGAAAGTCCGGTTTATAACAAATAATTCTATATCGATGTAATGCATCAGGGTGTACATCAATGAAAGGACAATAGTTAGCTATAAAAAGTACTTAACGACATGACTCAAAGGTTACTGAATAAAAACTGATGAGTGTGTGCGGCAATTTGTGGAATTTCAGACAATAATGAAATTAAATGATCGATAGAATTGAGAAAGCAAACGAAGGAACAACGCTACAAAGTTGCGAATCCTTCCTTGTAGCGTTGTGCCTTCGTTTGCTTACTCAATTCTTTGAATCATCGGGCACGTTAAAATTTTTTTTTCATTAAATGATCGATGTTTAATCGCTTGCTTGGAAATGTAAAACTCGTCAGATAAACATATGCATCCTTTATTATTATTATATTTTTTTAAAAAACTGTCCGTTATAAGCGATGTCCGTTATAATGAGGTCCGTTATAATGAGTTTTTGTTGTAATCAGTGCTGTAAAATTTTATTGTTTAATATATGAATTTATAAAAAAAAAATCGAATCGGAAGAGGCTGCAACTCTTTCAGATTTCTCAAAAACAGTTTTTGGAATTCAAAATCAAAAATGTTTGGTATTCCTTTCCGCTGTTCTTACTGAAATAATAATTGCAAATTATGTAGAATTTCCGTCATTTGCTGACAATTAAGCGATTCTAATGAATTATTGAGCTAATTTATAACACACATAATTCTTCCTACACTATTTCATAACAATTTTTTTTTAGTTCTGATTTTCTAATAAATATAACTGTAGTTAATCATATCTTGTTGTAAAATAATTAAACTATAGTGAACAAATAAAAAAAGGAATCCTACAAGTTTATAGCTACGAGTTTCAATATTTTTCATTATAAAGCTTTCTAGATCTCTATAGAAATATTTTCAATATTTCTATAAACTAACCATAAAAATAAAAGGATTATTTTCAATTGCAAAAGCGTAATCAAAGAGAACACATTTTCAAATAATGTATAATTTTCTGAACTGTTAGTATTATGGATTGATTAAAATTATATTTATGATTGATCATTCAAAAAAACAATCCATAACCAATTGAAGATTTCTTTTTTTACGTAATCATTTACAGATTAACATATTAAGAAATAGTTAGCATATTAGAATTATGAAACATTTATAGATTAAGAAATAAATTGCTTTGATTTGGTATTTAAAAAATCGCAGGTTTTACCGAAAAATTAAAACTTGGTCCTGTTTGATCAGTAGTATGTTACAGATCTAAAATTACTAATTTCTGATGTTTTATTGTAATTGTTGTTCTAAGAGATTCCAAATGTTGGTTTTAATTTCCTAATGTTTTTCTGTTTCGAAATATTGGTAGTTTCTTAGTCATTCTTCCATTTAACTTGTGAACCTTATTACCATATTTCAACACTTCCATTATATCGATTGCAGTGAGTGAAATCCTTTCGTATCACCTTAGGCTTAATCTAATAGAACCCGGATGCCTACGAGCATAAGGCAATGATGATGGTGGTTACTTATGCCTTTGGGTAAAGAGTGGTCCTAATCACTTAGGAGTCATGTAAATTCATCAGTTCCCATGAGATACAGGAAAACAGTGGGTTGACAAGAATTCCATTCAATGAACCCAGAGCATCAATTAAATGCCGGAAATATTTCAACATTTGGCGGAAAGAAGAAAACAAGTAGGTTTCTTAAGTCATGCTTTTATTTGGAGTCAAGGAGGTTATGTTATTGTTGGTTTTTTTTTTAATAATTTGTCTTAGCTTTTCTTGACTTTGATATTTAAATAACTTTTTACTAAGCCTTTAGTGCTGATACAGAACTACAAAACGTGGAGATGAATACGCTGGAAGGTTAAGCCTTTTTGAATTAAAAAGATCTTTAATAACAGATTAGTTAAATCGAACTTTAAATTGATAAGAGATTATTTTCATTAGTGCTTTAACGAGTTCTAAAGAACGCTGCACATTCTCTAACATAATTGTCAAGAAACCTGTCTTCAAGAAGAATCTCATGTAAGTCTAAAATTCACTATAACAAATAGAAAAGGTTGAATCTTAACCATTCAGTGTAGTCAAGCGATTTCGGCCTGGCAACTCGGCTCTGCTTTGGGATCTACGTTCGATTACCGGAGCTGGCTTTGATGTTCGTCCCTTACACATCTTTCTCTCTTTTGTTTGGTCTGTCTGTGGCCATTTTGCCTTACGTTAAAAGAAATTAAAAAGGATTACGTTAAAAGAAAATTTGGCAACAATATTAATAGGATGTACAGACAGACACATAAATAGACAGTTGGAATTTAGAACTAATAAACTACAGAAAAAAAAAAAAACTAAGTTTAAAGACAAGAACAAAATTATTGAAATTACAAGTAGCCTATAAAGTCTTCATTTTCAATTTCTTCGATACTAGAGAATTTTTTTTTCTAATAATTTTTTTTTTTTTTTCGAATTATTCGAAAAGTTTCAAAGCTTTTTTTTGAACAGGTAAAATAGTGTACATTATTCATATTCTTGCCAATAAAAGCTAAAACTATAATTTTTTTTTAATAAACATTGAAGGCTGCAGAAGATTACCTACGAAGTTTATTTATCTGACAGAGTTGACTTGAAACTGAGGTTGTGGGAGGAAATAGATTCATCAGATTAGAAACCCAATAGGACCTGAGCATCAGAATATATGAGTCGACTTCATTTCTAGCTGGTGAGGGAGTGGGCGGATGCTCTTGATTTTATCAAAGAACTCTACGGGATATAGTGAGGGATCTATGAACTCATTACCCACTGCTTTACAATCTCTCCAGCAATTTTCACATTTTTAGGGAAAAAAAAAAGCCAAACAAGCCCCAAGTAATCTTAGAATCAAGCATTTACGGACAACAACTCTGTTTATACGGCACTGCTTTATGTAAATCCATTAAATCAGATAAATCATTAAGTGTTTCCTGTACAAGCAGCAGGGTCTTTGTTTCCTTACTTTTTCTGAGCGAAGATACTGTAGTTCCAGATATCTTTACAAATGGACCAAACTGAAAGCTTTCTGATATCAGAGTAATTTCGCGTGGTAAAATAACAATAAATCCTGACCCAATTATCTCTTGGAAATGGAAGAATTCAAGACAAAAACTGATTCAACTCAATTTCTGAAAAATTATCATTTGCATCAAGCGAAAGAGTAGTTCGCCTGTCGATGGATCTTATTCTTTCTACAGTTGTCGACTGCTATTTGTTTCTTTCCTTTGAATTCAACCAACTTAATTCTCTGTAGAAGGAGGTTTTTGCGAATAAATGTAAAAGGCGTGTTTTAATTGGAACAGTCAGTAAATAACAGTCATCCAGTTTCAGTTCAACATATTCTATAGATTGCTTAGAAAACAAAAACGAATATAACTTTTATTCATATGACGTTAATGACAGTCTTTTTCATAAATAAAGTTTCCATATTTTCTTCTTATCTCTCTTCATATTTATTGAAAGAATGATTCACCTCTCGAATTGCGTTGTATATTTTTATTTAAAACAGCAAATTTTCGAAAAAGAATGTTTACGCTTCTCCTTCTTCAAGCCTTTCTTTCATTGAAGATTAACAATTAAGTTTCTCAACAAAATGAGAGACATGATATTAATTTTAACAACCAATTCTTATTACAGTTGACAATTTGGCATATTCAATAAAGAAACTTTCAGTTCAACCTTATAAGATTTAAATTCTTATTAATAATCTAAATATGATATTTCCTATTTGAATATTACAAACAAGATATGTTATTATTTAACATTCAATAATCAAGTTTTTAAGTTTTTAGTATTTTTTTTTAACATATTGAAGATATTGCATCAAACTTTAATTTTCAGTTAAAAACCAATTACATATTAACATTGAAACATTCTTTTTATTAACTAAACGCTAACAAATTTAATATAAGGGATTATAACCAGTGAACAGTCTCAAAGAATGAGTTCCAATTAAAACAAAAAATTAGAAGGGTTGGAATCAGCAATGATTCTGTGTAATTTACTTTAAATATTTCTAGGATAAACTTAAGATTTTACATAATTGTCCGTTTCTATAAAGAAGAAATAGTACAATGTGCAGCCTCGTAATATTTTGAGTTCATATTCAATGTTCTTCATCAAACAGAGCCAATACTGATCATCTTTCAATTTTCTTCTTCATCAAAATGGCTAACTTCGAATTTTTTTAATGTCATTCGCAGACAAATTATGGAATGGAAAGAAAACTATGGAAAAAAAAAGTCTATCCAACTTCGTTTTTGTTTACACTTTTTTTCACAATATAATTACAGTCGGACCTCGATTAAGGTCCCCCGATATAAGGTCACTTTTCCAAAGTCCCGGCTCATTGAATAGAAATTCTATAATATGGATTATCGGATATATGGTCAGGTCTTAAATATCGTAATCGCATATAAGGTCACTTTTTTCTGTGATTTCACACTGATTCAATTCCAAGAATTTTGTCCAAGAATCTGAAAATGAACTACAGAAAGCTCCTTCTGAAAGACTTGATTTCAGCAATTGATGAGAAAAAAAATTTCACCTGTCTGCGTTAGATGCAATTTTTTTATATTCATAAAAGTTGGAGCTTGGTGTCAAGCACATGCATTTCAAATTGCTTTCGACATGCTGGTCATCAATTTTCTACAAATAGTGTAGATGAAATAACAGATGAAGATGACGAAGACGATATTCCTTTATCTGTGTCAATACAAGATCTCAGAAATCGCGGCTGAGCTATGGAAGGGAAAGTGAATACGTGAGAATTGATGATGAAATTGCTACCACTTCTCAAGCTTCGATTTCCGAAATTGTTTCGCAAGTTTTAGATTCCAATGCATTAGACAGTGAGGATAACGACAGTGGTACTGAAAGTGAAGCGGTGACACAAGCAGAAGCCCTCAGAGTATTAAATGTCGTAAGCTCCTGAAGTTGCTGAAGCACATTTTCAGAAACTATAAAACGTAGAAAAGATGAAACCAAAATCGCGACAGTCCTGTATTATGGATTATTTTAAGTAAGGTCAGTTGTACATCAATACTTTGCTTGAGTATACTAGTACTATTTCTAAAAACTTTATTCCGAATTAAAATTTTTAAAAACTAATTTCTTTCTGATTCCATTAATTTTAATTAGTTCAACTAAATTAAAAAATTATAACCTAATAAACTGATATTTTTGTACGTGTTAAATTTTACACAGAATTATACTGCCTCTATACAATGCTTATTTATTAACAAATGCATATGACTCGGTTATAAGGTCATCCCGCTTATAAGGTCACTTTCGCGAAGTCCCAAGACCTTATATCGAGGTCCGACTGTAATTATATTTTTTAACGATAAATGAAAAGGATAATTTCAAATTTAATTAGGCAACTAAATTGTGGATCATCAGAAATACTAAATAAATGATCTTGAGAATTGATTGGCTGTGAATAAGATGTATCTCAAAGCTTTTCTATAAGTTAAAGCAAAGAATTGCAACATTGCAGTCCAGACATAATGGAATGGCTAGGTTACATTAGCTTAGGTATCCGACTGAGGCCCATTGGGACGCTGGAGATAAGACCCGGGTCATCTTCAAATAAGGCAAAATCTTCATTCAAAGCCGTAACCTTAGTCATTCTTCAGTTTCATGTCTAAATATATCTTGAACAGGAGAGATTATCGAGATCTTGGAGCGATTCGCAAAATTATTACATCAACTTTTTAATGTTATCATCATTGTTTAGAACTGCTGTGGAGGGGATTCTGACAAAGACACGTTATTTTTTAAAATTTAAACATTTTTGTAAATTGGTTTAGTGCTGATATTTTTAGAATCTTGCTTAGTCTAGAACAAAATAAAATATACAAGGAATGTCATTGCAATGCGCAGTTTTTTTTTGTTAAATATTGTTGATTTTTTATTATTAATTTGATGCAATTAAAGAAAATTCCTATAAAATATAAGAAATGGTTCTTACTTTGTTCAAACAATCAACTCACTACAGGAAAAATTATTATCTTTTTCTGACTGCAGCAATTTCCTTCAATGGAATTAAGTTTTATGGTTCAAAATGAAAAGATAAGAAATACTCCAAAGTACAAGAAATTGCCAGCGATTTGCCTGTTTTATGTGGCAGATTTAAAGTGTGGTAAACCTCAAGATCTGTCTTGTTTTTTTTCTTTTCTGTTTTTTTCCTAAGGCACTGTACATAGACTGTCTTCTTCTTTCTCTGCCCCCTGTTAGTCTGCAATTACCTCCTCTCGTTCTTAGCTTCCCTTCGTAATCTTACGACGTCCATATCACGGAACATTATGAGCTTGGAGTGGGTGAGACTAGCAATTGAGAAATGCTTACAGCCTCTCTAACACGAAGTGGCATCAGACGCCAAACACTGCAGCTTTTTATTCCCTTCAAAATTAATTCCTATTAACCCAGAAGGTCCATCAAAACACCCACTACCCCATAGAATCTTCTGGGTTTTTGAAATAGCTGAATACTCCTTTATTTTATGTGAACTAATATATTGTGAATACTTTGCAGAGAAAACTGGAAAAAATTCTCTTGCAAAATTCTAAATGTCACCTTAATGAATGTAAATTTCTTTGATTATCTCAAAAATATTCATAATAAGTACAAATGAAATCCTATTGATAAAGAACAGAATGTTTTATGAATAAGAAAGTCATAAGACAATAAAAAATTATCCGCGAAGACAATTCCTTTCGTAATAAAACTTACTGATTGCTTTTTAGTATTTTAATACAAAAACAGGAAGTATTTAGGCTTAGATTTTGTTTATTTAGTTAAAAATCCCTGGGAAAGCAAACGAGACAAAAAAAAAAAAAGTAAATTTTTAATGCTTCCAGAAGTGAAAAAAAATGTTTAATGAAGCTTTTAATAAATTCTTAAAGATTTCAATTGTGTAAACACAAGAGAAGGATTAAACGATAACAACAGGATAAGAATTTTATGTGCTTTTGTTTTAAAGCGCTGCGAAAATTCCCTTGAAACCAGCGCAATTCTGGCACTTTAATTTCTTAATCTATTTTTTTTTTTGTAGTAGTTTTGAAGGTACCGTAATGATTCTTACGATTGTTCGTATTAATCTCAGTACCGAGACCTCGCTGTTACTGGCGACTACTCCCAGTTGATGATCGTCAAAGAGCGGGAAACAGCTGTTCTAGGATGTCACTTAGTAAACAACTGGTCTCACCCATTCTGAATCTGTTTGTAAAAGGAAATTCTGGTTCAACTGTTTTGAACTAGAGTCCGGAAACTGTTGCTAAACCAGTGGACAAATAGACTGAGAAATAGAACCAGTGAATTATTTAGTTCATTCAAAACTTATTAATCATAAAATGTTTCTGCTGTTGTGATTAAATTCTTAGGCATGAACTGTTCTATTATTAGGAAGTAACTGCTCATAATTAATAGTTGAGGTTTTTAAAAACCTATTTCCTGTTATTTTTTTATGATACAAACATAAAATCAATTATGTGTGTGTGCATTATGAAAAGACAAGCACTCTTTTTCGACTAGTTAAAAATGTTAATAATTAAACGTAATATTCCTTAAAAATAAGAACAGTTTAAGAGTTTTTAATAAAGTAAGTAATTTTGGAATAATATCTGCTCTTAATTTGAGCAACAACAAAAGAGAACTGTTGTTTGTGTTCCTTATAGTGAGGTTGGAGGCCTGGGGCGTTTGGAGCGCATATGGTCCGATCCCCGTCTGATGGCCGAAATTAAGTGGGAGACTTCGGTTGGTCAGGCTTCAAACCTCGGCTGTAGAAGAACAGAATAATAATAATAAAAAAGAGAGACGAAAACTACCTTCCCCCGCGTTCCAGCTAGTCTGCAATCGGAGGGGCAGTTCTGACCAGGTGGAGCTGCCTTGGGGCGTGGTAGCAGCAGCGTAGGAGGCAGATATTGGCTTCGATGTGGCTTTGGCTTCTGAGACACATGTAGAGTATCCAGAGGTATTTCATTCTCTGATACATAATAATAATAAAAAAATGACTGTCCTTTTTATTGGTGGGAGGATTTTATTAAAAGAAATCACTCCGTTTCAATTACTCAAAAAAAAAAAAAGTCAAACTAAAATTACAGATTATTTCTTAATGTTCTTGTTCTGTTTTAACATTTCTTTTCACGGATTAAACGCTAATTTATCTTTAAAGAAATAATAAAATATGGGTTAAAATCTATGTAAATAATATAAGTTAATGACGAAATTTTCAATGAATCGAAACAGTGGTGGAGGAACAAAACTGCGACTGATTTTAATTATTAAAGTGAAATATTGTTCATTTACTGTTCCAAATGGAAAAGGGAGATTCTTTCTTCTAAAACTGATCCATGAACTGTGAATGTGTAACGATGTATTTTTATCTCTATGGTTCCATCAGGTTCTGTCTAACAAAGGAAATAATTATGTAAGTTAAGTAAACAAATTTCGAAGGAAGCTTGGAAAATTAATGAATCAACTATAGGTTGTTTTTTTAATTTTTATGTTAGTGAAGATTTAATAAAGAAAATAAATTAGCATCATTGTATCATAAATTCAGAATATATTAAATACGAAGTGAAAAGATACAATTAACTTTACAGAAAATAAATAAAAAAAATTACCATTGTGTGACTTTTACAATAATCTATTACATGGTTCTGAAACCCTCAAGTAAAAAGCAATGAATTTATTCTGAAAATTAAACTCACAACAACAGGAATAAGTTATTAATACACACTAACACTAAAAGAAAAAGTAACCTAAAGTTTTTCTGTTTGAAATTGATGACAAAAAAAAAAAAGCAAAAAACAATGACACTTGTTTTATTTTAACAAAAGTTTCAATTTTTCATCAATCATTTAATAATTTTGTCTTGAAATTTCTTTGAAAGTAGAGAGTGTTAAGTATTGGATAGCAATAAGTCTCTTATATTACAATTCTTATTTTGTTTCTGTTGTTTTCAAAAAAGTTTCCAGTTTTAAAAATTATATCAATATATTATTTTGTATAATCCATAATATGGTTGGACCAAATCGAACAGCAGCCATTTTCAAGTTTCATTTTTCCAAAATTAACAATTTTCTTTAAATAAATATCTTTATTGATTTTCTGAATTTTTTTTTTTTTTTTAATTATCAAATTTATATTTTTACTGACGAACAAATAAATAATAATAAATAGAAATCTTGATGTCTTAGCATGAAATAAAAATAGTATTAAAAATCCGTGATTAAAGAAAATGATACGTCTTATATTAGGGACGGTAATATTAAATGGCAGCCTAAATGCAATTTATTTAATTTTAATTTGTTTTAATCCTTAATTTCTTTGATTTTTAAGGAAATGTAAGAAAAAAAATTCATTATTTCATTAATAAATCTTTTTTTTATATATAAAATAAGAGATTTTTTTTTTACCATTAACTAAGATTTTTTTATGCTAATTAACATTCTTAAATGATTTTAATTTAATTTTCTTTTTATTTTGATTTTAGAGTCATATAAATCAAAAAATCCCTTCCGGGAGAATTAAAAGAAAATGTGAAACTCGAAAGAATTAATCATCAAAGATAGCTTTTTTCCCCTCGCAAGGCGTTTGTAATAGCAATATTAATATTGTTGTTTTCTTTACAATAGCTTTTATGATGGGAAATTGCAGTTCTTAGTTTTGAAGAGATATTGGGTTACCATCTTCCAACGATCCTGTTTAAGTCAAAATTGTCAATTGCTTTTTTGTTTTGATAATAAAAGAAATGTTAAAAAGAAAAGATAAAACTCTACATTTTGTTGTTTGTTTATTTAGTTTTTAGTATTAAAAATAAGACATTACTAAACAAGTTCCTTTCTGGGATTTTTAAGCGTTCTTAAAAGAGAAGGTAACGTTGAACAGTAAAGCTCATGTGGGTCATCAGTAGAGTTCAGAGGTCAATGGTAGGGGAGAAACAGAAGAGGGGATCATTATTACGTGGGATAAAAAAAAAAAAGATAGGGTAGGGGAGAAATGAAGGCATTCTATCAGTTTTCAAAGCTTCAATATGTCTTGGGTTGTTTTTTTTTTAATAACGTACAAAAAAAAAAAGATAAAAATGTCTTGCTTAATATTATCGAGAGTAAAATTAGTTACTGACATAGTAATTTAGAAAAGTGAAAGCCTTTAGTATTTCCTGAACTATTGACGCCATCAATAAGTAACAAAGAAAGGCAATATTAGATACTTGGTCAAGCTAATCTCGTGAGCGCCGTATTCTGCTTGACTTTCTTTTAATGTTTTTTTTCCAAAGATTTTCTTTGATCTTTCAAGATAGTGGAAATGCACCAAAATGAAAAACAATATATATATCCGCCCCCTCCCCCCTTGCTACCTGAAATAAAACCCTATATATAACCCTTCTTTTAAGGAAGGGATGGAGATAAGTCAGGGAAAGAAAATCTAAGACTGGCCAAGAACTTAATGAAATTCAAAATTTTAGAAGAAATTAAAAATGATTTATATTTCATTTATATTTAAAATACCTTTTGTAAAACTACTCATTTTTGGTAAATGTATTTTAAGGATGTGGAGCCAAGTGGTAAGGCATTTGAGAGCAGACTGGAGAAGCCGAGTTCAATCGCCAGCGGATATCAGGGATTTTTCTTCGCTGAATTCTCCTCCAGACGGATCCTAGAGTCTACCAACCCTTTGAAGAATAGGTACCGGGTTTCCTTCGGTAAAGGCGAATGGTTGTGCGGCTGGCCAACTGACCTTATCTTACAAGTCCTGAAAACGCCGACAGCTCAGAGAGCAAGTAGATCCTACACATTAAGTGAAGACACTTTTATTTATAAGAGTTGAATCTTTTTTTTTGGTTACAAAATTGCAATTTTTTTTTTTAATTTGAAGTAAATCGGACCTGTAGGTAAGGAGCAAAACCAAAAATGGGGTAATTAAAGGGTATCAACCATCAAGTGACCACTGCAAAACAGAGCGCTGCAGTCGTTTCCCATGATCCAGTGCGACTTCATCGATAAAGTAATGTAGTTGATGCGTAGTTTTCGCTATCTATTTATCATTGCTTCAGAACTGTTCAGCAAATGAATGTTTTAAAACTATTCAAATAAAAAGCCTCGGTTGTCATAAATTCGCAAATGAAAAAAGAACTGCAGTAAAAATGACATCATTTACATAAACATTGGGAAATTCGTATGGGAATGCATGCTTGTGTTCTCAGAATAAAAACATAAATAAAGTGCTTTTATTTTATAATTATTGCTACCATCATGTCAGTCAAATAATTTGTGATGTATATATTTAAGGTGAAGATAATGTAAACAGTAAAAATCCTAAATTAATTCTTAAATTAACAGTTACGGATTCTGTATTTATGTCTTTATCTGTAAATTATCCTCAAAGAAATTATTCTTTATATGAGAAATAAAAGAAAAACGCACCAGACTGAGAGTTCACTGATCTGTTTTTTGAAATTGTGATACCGGGAACCCAAGATGGACCCTGTCTGGTTTCCTGACCTTCGTCAGTTGGATCCGCCCAGTATCTTACATCTCAGTGAACTCAGAAAACTTATAAAGAAAACAAAAGTAAACACCCCAGTGGCCCTCCATATTAAAATGTGGAGGGTCGTTTTGATGTTTTTTTAATATTTCAAAAAACAGATCAGTGAACCGTTAGTCTGGTGCGTTTTTCTTTTATTTCTCATGTAATTGTTTGTAAGCACGTTAAACTTATGCATTGAAAATTACTATTTAGTTCGATTTTTTTTTTTTAATCAGACTTATAATTAAAGATTAGAACAATCAATCTTTAAGTAAACTTTACTTAAGAAAAAATCAATAATTACTAATTATATTATATTGGTACTGAATTATTCTGACTGGATTTATTTTCATGATTCTTTATTACATTTACTTATCATTATTTTCCTTAGTAATTGTTTATTTCTACAGTGCTGTTTAATTCTTCGATTGATTATTGATATATTTAATGATTTTCTTATTTTAATATTAATTTTCTAGTTTAATTTTCTAATTTTGTTCATGATTGTCTATATTGTGGTGATTTTCGTTAGTGTCCCTGGCTCGTGAAAGAGATGTAGATTAGACTGAAGTTGGATCTAACTGGGTTCTCTGTGTTCTCCTGTGTTCTGCTGTGTTCTATTTATTCAGGGAGAGCAAGGGCTTGTATAGAGTATTTACAATGATCTGTCATTGGCTGAGGGCTTTAACAGATCATTGGGTGATTTAAAACAACATGTGATTCGTAACTGAAATTAACTGAAGTTTTTAAATTACAGGGAATTATGGGAACCCTCAGCCGTTGAAATTCAAAAGTAAACAAAACAGAAAGATCGTTAACGGTTATAATTTGAAATTTACAACTGATTAGATTATAATTGATTGGAGTAGTAAAATACATATAAAAGTAAATAGGATAAAATAGAATAAGCAAAAGAATTGTAAGTATGGTTATAAAACTCATCACAATATTAGTTCTATTAATATTAACAAAAAATTCACACACAATTACAGCCTTTAACAATTATTTTACTAGTAGTAAAGTGCATTTCCCCAAAAAATTATTTCTGCTTTTTTTTTTAAAAAAAAATAGCTTTTTTTTTAAAAAAACAAACAAACAGAAATATTGTTTTTTAGAATAATTAAAGAAAATAATTCATTTTCTTAGAAATATTAACAGTGATCTTTCCGTGTGAATTTGTTATTTGCATTAATTGTACGTATTGTGGAAGACAATATAATTTCAGTGATTAAGTGTATTTCAATCGTGAATCTTTATAACAGGAATATAGTTAAATTGTTTTTATTTATTCTGGATGATATGTTTACAAAACAATGATTGCCATTTCCACGATCGTCCTCGGATGGTTGGAAATAACAAAGCTTTGAATGAGGTTTTTTAAACAATGGATGGTTGTTTGGATGAGTTTTTAGAAAGTTACTTTCTCAGAAACTCCAATGATTTTCTTTTTAAGAACTCAAGGAAAAGCAGAACTTATAATAGCTGTATACACAAAAATCCCTATCTTATCCCTAAAGTTGCATTTCACTATATGGCCGTTAGGTGGATGTTGGGCCGCTTGAGTCGCTAGTAGTGATCCCATCCTTAATTTTGGTAAAAAAACTGAACTAAAAACTGAGTCAAGAGACGAATATTCTTATTATTCCATTAAGATATCAATATTAATTGGAAAAAAAAGTTTGAGGTTTTTGTAGCATTGATCAGCTATTCTTGGATTCACCTGTGGGTATTTAAACGCTCATCTTGTCATTCCGTTGTTATTAATAAATATATACTGTCGAAATTTATTTATTCTTTCGACGATTCAAATACTTAACAATGATCTGAAGAAATGTTCTAAGACGACAGAATTATTTCACGAATATCTTCCTAGGTTCATAGAGAATTTTCTTAATTTCTCTTAATTCTAGGCAGTATCTACACAGACTTAAGTATTTTTCATCATAAATTAGCATAAAAAGAAAGGACATTAAGATATATCTAATCTATTCTTCATATTATCTATCACATCAACAATAACCACTTTTTTTTTCTTTAAATTCTTCCACTTCTTGTCATCATCCACAGCTACAACAGTGATGTATGGACTCAAATTAGTTGAACAATTTGTCTGGAATTTCTGTTATCATTATTCAAAGCTATGACTAAAGAAAAAAAAAAAGAAAACGATAATCCTTTTTTTATAAAACCTTATAAAATAACTGAATAATGTAACCGAATGCCTGGAAAGTCTTTATTTGGTTTTTATTTTCTGTTAGCTGCTAAAATCCTTTGTTGGTTGGGTTATTTATGCCTTCATTCTTTCCTTCAATGTTTTCGCCTGAATCTTCCTTTTAAAAATTCCTCACATTCTTTCTACCAGTGCATCTCAAACATACAGGAGTCCCCTGTAACTTGTTGCTTCCATTTCTTAATGAAACAACTAAAGAACTTGGAAAATGGTGATTTATATGACGGAAAGAATGAAGAGGAGGGAAAAAAAATTGTAAAAAAAGAAAGAAAGAATGAATAATGCACATATTTTAAGTAGTTTTTCGAATGAGGTAAAAAAAAAATAGAAGCACATAAGACGAGTAGCAAGTAAGCAGCATGGAGTTTTCGTTTGCACGTGTCTCGCGCATGTGAAGCCTCGCGCTGCTGCCGTCATGGCAACCGGTTCACCAGAAAACGTGGAGAAACTCAGAAAGGATGAAAAAAAAAACCCGAAAAGAAATGCAAGTGCAATCACGAAAACCTCGCTGTAACGTAAGAAGAGCTGTTTCAAATGATGTCATCTCCTACGAAAAATCTCCTCGTAAAAACGAACTTTTAATTTTTAGGGGCTCGTCTAGTATTTCCTCTCATTACAAGTTAAACATAAATCACATTTCCTTATAACTATTTTCATGAATAGTTGGCGGATACCAGTAAGTTTGTTTTCTATTTTCTAAAAGATAAATTTCAATAAATAAATAAATAAATAAATAAATAAATAAAGAAAAAAGCATGAAATAAATTAAAATTTACTAAAGAAAAACTAATCCAATTACGATTGATGAACAAGATCTAATTATTAGTCATTTTGAAACATTTCATAGGCCTAAGCTTAAATTGATAAAATTTAAGATAACATTTAGAATATGGATTACAGAAAATAGATCTAATGAAGTTAAATCAATCCATTTTTTTTACGTCAAAAATGATAAAATTCAATAACAATATGAGTTATACATTCTGCAACTTCCTTTCATTACCACCACAGAATTTGCAAAAAGAACAAGTTATTTCTCGTGCAAATAGAAATAATTACAATTTCTCTAAATATATATTTTAATTTACAAATTGCAGGTCATTTTATGAAATCAAATAAACAATTATTGATATTTTTTTTGTTTTTTGTTTTTATTTTGTATGTCCTCCTATTTCAAGAGATTGGGTTGGGCTACAAAAAACATAATTCAACAATCAAAAATGTAAGTGTTCAGTTGGAATATCTCATTCTAATACAACATCATAGAATCATAAAAATATCTTGAGTTTTCATCAAGAAAATAAGTAAATAAACTAAACTGAATTTATAAAACAAAGTTCTGTATTGTACCATAGGATAGATTATGAATTTAATAAAAGACATATAAGAAAATGAATTATTGTCTGTGCATTTAAATATGACTATTTGAAAGCTATATTGAAAACGCTAGACTTTAAAAAGAAGTTCAGGTTTACGTCGTAAATTTTCGTCTTCATTGATTGCTAAAAAGAAACGAATTAAGTTACTTGGCACGAAAGAGTAATAATAAATAGTTAAATTTATTACTGTTTTTGTATGTAAGTTAAAGACAGGAATAAATAAAACTAAATGAAATATCATTAGCACAATTACTGAAATATTTATAACTATGGATTTAGGACACAAGTGATATTATGTAGGAGCACCGACTTTAGCAAATTTTACCAAAATAGATTCATCTTTTCAATTCAAGTTTTACAGATTGGGCTGAGAGTCAAGAATTTTGAGAACACGGCATCTGCAAATTTTTGTGGAAACTGTTTGCAGGTGGGCTTGTGCTGGTATAGCGAGGGCGTTTGGGATGAGCGATGCCAGCAAGGCTCGTTCTGACCCTGCTGCTGCTGCATCCCGGTCTGGCACGTCGAAGGGGGTGGTGCTGATCACGCCGTCTCCCACTCCACGGCAGACTCTCTCCTGTTGCTCGGCAGAACTTTCGCCATCATCATAAATTCTAAAGCCGATCACGATCGTTCGCAAAGAATGACCCCCCCATTCAATACCCAACCCCCTTCGAACACTGAGATACAATAGACGATAGCAATTACAAGAAACATCCGTTGCTTTGTACATTCATCTTTCACTACAAAGCCTCTATTGCAAAGAAAATATAAAGAACGTAAGAAAAATAGCTATAAAGACTTACTTTTAAAGGATACATTCAAAATCTGATTTAATTTTATAACAATCTAAGAAAAGAAAAGATCTCAAAAATAGACTGAATAGGGCCTGAAATTCTTTATAGGTTATCTATAATAATTAATGAGGAAAGTAAAATGATGGCTTTTGGTTCAAAGCTTCGTGTCTATGTTTTCCAGTTTACATCATTATCAATAAAATGTTCAATACAATTCAAGTATCACTAAAATTTCATCTTTCTAATGTACTTAGTTCTAGCTTTCTAAGAATCATGATAACGATATTAACAATTCAAATGTTAGCTAAATAAGTAATGCTCGGCTTCTAACTCTTTACCCATGTGTATCAAAACCAGTAGAAATATTCCTTTTCTGAATCTAAATATACCATCTATGTTTTAGCTGGGTAGATAAATTGGATATTACAAAAAGCTTTAATCGAATTCTGTGGTTTCTTCCATGCAATACCTTTAAATAAAATATATCACCATCTTTACAATGTTTTATTGATAAAGTGCTCAAAAGACTATTTTGTTATAACAATTTTAGTATCAAAACAGTTAACAATAACTCTTCTGATATTTATAAATAGAACCATGACGATAACAACTACAGCCTTTTCTAATGGAAGAAGCTGAATATTTATTTATTTCAAATCATTAAGAAGTGCAAATGGCCGCTCCTTAAATAAAAATTTCATTCTAAAGGTGTTTATATTAAAATCACGAATTCCAATTCCATGCAATGTGTAAAACGGTGAAGTCATCAGTGACACAACTATTCACCACGGGCCCATTCCGGGTCCTTATCAACAGAACGTAACATATTCTGTTTTCTTTTAGTTGTTCTCTTCTTTTTCTTTAATCTCGCACTATCAGTATATATATAACTGTACATAATTTTATACGCAATTTACTTTTATGTACAACTAAAATACATACTTTGGAACATATTCGTTGCTGACCGTTGCTAATCTGCTCCCCCCCCCCCCCCCGATTACTACGCCACTGGAAGGCGCCAAAACTAAACAGCGATGTTCGTCTGATTCTATATTGACATGATGTCTTAATGACATTTGCAATACCGTAGTAGTGGATCTATTTTAATCATTTTACACCAACTACATTCATTTATCTATAGATATTTCTTTCCTTAAAAAGATTTAAACAGAACAAGCTAATCTTTAAGATACAACAAATTGTTTGCAATACCACTAGGATTATCATATATTTAGATTCTTAAATTTTATTAATTTAAGTACATTTAAATCTTTTTTTTTTTTTTGCTAGTTCTTATCATTTTCTTATCATCTTTCATATCATTGGTTTCGTCGAAATGCCAAAATGAATAAAATGCCAGAAACTCATTTCATTTACTTTGAACGGTATAAGATTGATGGCTCTAATAGTGTTTGTCAACCTTTTTTGTATTAGCAGAAAAGCAGGCTTTTTCTATCTTTATAATAAAACCCTTTGAAAAAATTCCCCACAATTTACAAATGAATATAAACAATCTATTTTAAATATTTAAAGATAACCCGAAATATATTTTTTTAAGGCGATTCGAAATTGATTTAATATTTTATTAACCTTAATTGTACAAAACAAACAGTAATTGACGTTTCTGTTAGCCCGGGTTATTTGAGAGATCCAAAGTTGTTCAAAGTTAAAATCAGTTTCAAAGTGTACAACTTAGTAAGTGTTTGCTAATCCTTAAATGAACTAAATTGAAAGATTACAATCTGTTGAAATAACTGTTCATTATATTAGACCAGAGCTTCTCAACTGGTGGGGCAGGAGGATGCCTTTCATGTGAAAATACTGAGAGTGAATCTTCATCAACATTTAACTTCACACTTGTCAAAAACTCGTATCTAGAATCAAATCTAGATCTAAAATATACCCGAGAACACATTAATAGGAATTACTTTCTGTTTTGTTCTAACAATTAAGGTTAATAAAATATTAAATCACATTCGAATTGGCTTAAAAAAATATATTTCGAGATATCTTTAAATATTTAAAATAGATTCTTTGTATTCATTTGTAAATCATTGTTAATGTTTTTCAAAAGATTTTATTACATTAATAAAGATAAAGAAAGTTATGGTGTGCTACGGGATATCTGTTAATACAACGTGAAGGGAAAAAGATATAAAGTTAACCATCATTCTGATAAAGTTTATACTATTCAAAGTGAATAAAATGAGTTTCTTTTATTTTCTTCATTTTGAATATGTAAAGCTTATCATAATGTATAGTTCTTTCATCTCAACCTTCAATCTATTGGCGGGTTTTTATTTTGATATAGGCTAACTCCGAAGTTGCCATGACAACACTGAAATTTTTCTAATTAAGTCTGTTATTGAATTCAGTGATTAATTTTGCTACTTTTGTTTTTAAAAAAATCATTTTTATATTCAATAATATCCTTTTTATTCAAAATCAAGTGAAGCTTAATTGGATAGCTAATTAACACTTCAGTTCCTTGCTCTGTGAGTAACTATTTAATTATTTATTTCTAACAATTATTTGTTTTCTGATACAAAATAGCAATGGACTGTAGTATTAATTTATAAACCATTATGGAAATACCTTTTTTTTTTTTTGCTTAAAATAAAAACTAACTTAACAAAGAAAAATAAGCATAAAAAACGCACACATTTATTTTTCTTGTTATATAGATATTCCGCACGTAAAAGTTTTGCTATTAAGAAAAACTTTTTGGTTAATTACGTCCTTTCATTGGTGAAATCGGAAAATAGATTTCCATTAAGAGAGGTTAAGGTGAAATTAATAACTTATACTTTAATAACCTTATCAATCTTTATAAGATAATCTTTAAGAATGTAGATGAAGTATAAATGATGAAATTAAAAAGGAAAACATTACAATTTATTTATTGGATTCTGACAGTTCTTCCCGATTGCTTGTTCTTCTTCATTTTTCACGTACAACAATGTTTAGAAAAATTCAAAACAAGAATTTCTTAATGTTTCCTTTCATTTTTCTGCAAATTCTCTGTTTCCATTGGAAGCGAGGTTGACTTGAATGACTCTACACAAACATAACGACACTTATTAATAGAATATTAATTTTAAGCTATTATTTATTTAAAAAAATACAGACGCGCATTATATATCTGCATAACACAAATAAAATAATATATACTACAAATATATATATTAGATCCAAAAATAGAAAGGAAGAATTGGTTGATCAAGGATTAATTAGTGTTAATTACTGCGTTTAAAACTCTTGATAGAATTCATTGAAGTCTTTGTGAATGCTAACAATATTAAACCTATTTTAAATATGAGGAAATCTTAAGAAATTGTTCACAGATTGAACTGAAGTTGTCTTCTGAACTAAATTCCTCTCCAAAAATAATCAGAACTTACTTAAAATAGAACAAAGAATAAGTTTCAAACATTATGTTTACGAAATGATCCATTCAAATAGTGAAAACTAATAATAAAAAAAAAAGATGGCTGCTCCCAATGACTGAAATCAAGTGAATTTTTCCATTGGAAAAGATCGGAAAGAGGAAACACTATTTAGGAAGTTTCTTGCAAATGTATGCAGATGAAAAATGCTTATTTACTAAAGGATATGTCCACTTTTGTTTCAATAGCAATCATATATGATAAAAGATTTTCAGCCAACACACTCATTTAAAATGATTAAAAAACATTTATACGAATTAAAAATACATAAAATCACGATCGGTTTCGCTCCTTATTATCGAGCTTTTTCAAGTGTCACTTCTAAACGCTTAGTAATAAAGGAACGTATCCGGTCGTGGTTTTAGGTATTTTTAATTCGTATAAATGTTTTTTAATCATTTTCAACGAATGTTTTGGCCGAAAATATTTTATCACATATGATTGCTAATTAGATTAATTTTATTAAAAAAAAAATGTTTAATTTTTAGTTTACAAATAAATCGACTACTGTTTTCTAAGAAAATCTTCAGTCTATTTGTAAACTTTTGTTTCCTTAATATTTCATAATCACTACAAAATTTAGAATGATTTTATTGTTTGTTTGTTTTTCCTAATATACTTAGAAATATAATAATAATCTCCGAGAAATAAAACAAATTGATTCACGCGGAAATCATGATCAGTTTTAATATTAAATAAATAAATAAATAAATAAATAAATAAATAAATAAATAAATAAGTGGTAGAATTTACTAAGGTCACCTATTGGGTGGTCGTCATAAGTAAACTGCGAAATCTCAATTCGAAAGTTTCCAGAATAATCGTACAAATACGGTATCTTCCTTAAGTAAAAGAGCAAAATAAATTCAATTAAAAAAAAAGGGAAGGAAGCACTTTTTTTTTCTTAATCTTTCAGAGACATACATTATTATTTGTCTTGCTTTTTATTGAGATTACTTATTCTTTTAACTAAGGGAAGAACACTATTTAAGTAAGGTTTATTTCAAAATATTTTGATGTTAGAGGGGATGGGGATCAGTAATTTTTGTTATTAGGCGGTAATAAATCATTTTAAAGTTATTTTGAGAAACGAAACATTATTCGAACTATCAAGGATGAAGGCCAATCCATCGGAACCACAGTCAAATATTTTGATTAAAAATGTAGGATTCTGTGCATTCAATGATTAAAGTGAAAATTACTTAAAGGAAAACAAAATCTCTGAAAGAAAAGAAAGAAAACCAAAACGGACAATGTGATTTATAATTCTTAAAATATCCATCAAAGTTGTTGTGCCTTCAAAGGACTTAATTGTAATTCAATACTTTATATTAATCATAAAGAACTTTCTGTGTGTTATTTGAAACATAGATGGAATAAATATCCCACTGAATCTGCTTTCTTGTTATTCTCTACATAAAAGTAAACTTCCTCACTATTTCCAATAAATATGTATTAGGATAAGTGAACTAACGTTAAGACTTACTTCACCAAACTATGAATTTTGAAAAGCAGATGTAGAAAAAAAAAAGGAGATTTATGGTTGCACTGTAGTTATATCAATCCTGCTATGCCCTAACGGGTAAGCAGTAAATGACTTCTGTAGTTATATCAATAACAATTCTCGATAATTTATTATTATTACTACTATTTACTTTATTTCTAAATCGTAAATATATTCTGTATCAACCAAAATGACATTTAGAAAAACGGAAATATTTATTTCTTAAAGAAAGCATTTTGTTAATCCTAATATCGACTTAATCCTGACAAAACTACAAGGGTTTTTTTTTGTAGGAAAGCGTTAAATGTAACTGCAATAAAACTAATAAGGTAAACTTAGCAATGAGTATCTAGAAGTTCATTGTAACCAATGAAGCCTTATTATATCTCCCCTCCCTTTGAGATTCTCCCCTCCCCCCTCCTTTGGGACGTTGTGGTCACATTCCATTCTTGACCCGAGATCGAGGATTGTAAGGAGGATGTGTTATCTGTTGGCAACGCCTTGGGTGACCGATGATTCCATGTTTTTTCAAACCAATTTAAAGTGTTTTGCGCACCTGTTCCTCCCTTTCGATTTGTTCAGGTTAGGCCTTTTCACCTTTGCTACGTTTTAAGATATGAAATGAGAACAACAAAGAATAAGAACGGCTTCTACGAGCTTTTCAAATCATTTAATGGTCCTGATACATTTCTCAATGTACCTATTCTGAAAAGGCAAAGTTATCTGTACCTCTTACTTCTTCAGGCTCAAAGAGTCAATCATTGGAGACAATCAGATGGTCCCCAACACACTAAGGGACCATCTGACAGTCTTCATTAGGTCACATCGAAAGACAAATTTCACTTAGGTTGCAGTGTTACGCACTGTCACCGTGAACGTAATGTAGGATCTTACACATGGACTGATCTTACCATTTCTCAATAAGAACTTATAACTTTTAAATTCACAATTCTTAACGGTGGTTTTCTTTTCCATAAGAAGATCATTATGGTATCTCCGTTTGCTGGAATCGCAAACGGGAATCTTTCACTTTTTGCCGTAACTAGCAAAGTACAGGACTTGGTCGAATTTCGAATGGATTGGTCTTTAATATTATAATCTCAATTGTGTTTATTTCCAGCTTTTTTTTTATTACTATTTAGATACATTTTAAACTAATTCCTCTTAACTAACTCTTTTAACTCTCCTTTTTCTTTAATCAACCAGGGATTCATCACAGATTTTTCTGATGGGGTTTCGATAAGATAATTAACAACTTTTGATCCCTTGTTTCTTTGTAGTTTCTACTTTTATTACCATTTTTTTTGTATAATTCTATATATTATGTTAATAAAATATTTAACAAAATCCAAGTTACTGTACATCAAAAAATGCAAACTAGAGGGAAAAAAAATAACAGTTTATATTCAAATTTAATTAACATTAATATATATATATTATAATATGAAATTAATAATTTTATTGAGATAGGGAAAATCGTAATAACCACATCAGTGTTTCCCAACTTTTTTTGTTTCGCGAACCTCTTTGTATTTTTTATCTCGAACCTTCATCAAATCCAATCATAAAAAGGTAAAGCAAGTAATACTGATAGTGGTTCTCAACTTTTTATTTCTTCTGGTGAATTCCTTCCAATGTATTGCGAACCCCTTCAACCACAGAACTGATTAAGTAGCATCCAACACAAAGAAAAATACTCGATTTCAAAGTTTTCTCCCAAGAACAGCATTATAAGAACTAAATCTTACTTTTAACTTTTATTTTTATTTTTATTTTTTTTTAATTTTGTATTAACCAAAAAAAAAAAAAAAAAGAAATTTAACAAGAATTAATTGAGTTAACTAGAGTAAATCGGATACTTTAATATTACAATTAAGTATTTTCGAATTATTATTTAAGAACTAAAATAACAAATAAACTAGCCAAGCCATTTTTAATATGGTGTATCTGAAGTTTTCTTTAATGAAACTTGAATCGACAGATTTTTAATAAGTGCAGATTTTTAATTTTTAAGTCTACTTTAAGTCCTTTTCGGTTCTGCTAAATTGATAATGTGAAAGTTGAGTAAAAAACAAAAGATCTGCTATCAACTGAGTCGCATTCTGAGTTGGACTCCATCTGGTGATCGTTATTTAAACAAACCATCGTCATGTGTACGGAACCAACCTCAGAAAACACCTGCTTCCAACAGTCGATCGATAGAAAATTCCATCGCTCGCGCGCGCACACACACACACACCTCCCTCATTTTGAAAGGGATCCCCTCCTCTCGTCGAAAATGATCCCCGTCAGCTGTAGGGTTCGAGAATTATAGAGTTGTGATGAAGGACACCTGCCATTAAATGTACTTGGACTCCAATCATCGCATTGCTGATTCGGATGCCTGTAATGTACAGGGCACTACCGTATGATCCGGGGGTCCAATTTCCAAGAACTCTTAATAGAACACTTGGCTTCGAAAATGAGCCACAGAATTAGTCTCTCGCCGATGAGTTATAGCCGACGCTTATCCACTTTAATCCATGGGTCTCCGGAATTGATCGCACTTGGTGCATCTCCGTCCAAAACGGGGGAAAAAAAGCCCGAGTTTTTTTGGATTTTTTTTTTTTCTGGGAATTGTATTTGGTTTGAGCTTCAAGAAAAGGCCGCCAAAAGATATATTTTAAAAGCTTACAATAAAATTCGAAAACAAAAACCACACACACTTATTAATGTGTTGATACTTTGATGGTTTATATAACAATAATGAACCTTTATCTATTATTTTTATGAATATTTTGTAACTTGGCTGAAGATTTAAGACCTTTTACATGGTTTTCAAAATTCAAAATAATTGAAATTTCATATTTTACAAAATAACAAACGACTGCTTCACTCCGAACCTCGCATATGTAACGGAATAAAAGAAGGATTAAAAAACAAACAAACAAACAAATTACATCAAGTAAACTAGAAACTAAAAGTAAAGTAAAGTTTAAATTCTAAAAAATACATACATTGAGTATTAAAATCCATTTGTAACAGTCGGAATTTTGTTGTCTGGCAACGCCCGCGCGAAATTCAATTGCTTAAGCACGCGCGCACACAATTTTTTAAATAATGCAGATAATATCTTACATGTCTACTTTTTTATTATAATTTTTTAAATAATAAAGTGTAATGTTAATATATAGATAAAATTTTTCTACTACAGTATTAAAGATTTGTTCCAAAAGGTTTTTCTTGTTTGGCGTTGAATAAAGCTAGCACACCTGCCCGTCTTAGGTACAAAAACATTTAATACAAAAATTAATTACAAAGCTACTAGTTTCAAATGTATTCCATTCGTTCGCAAGCATTCCAAAATTAATTAATTTTTGTATTAAATGTTTTTGTACCTAAGATAGGCAGGTGTGCTAGCTTTATTCAACGCCAATCAACCAATGTTCAGCGCACGTACAATACTTCATTATAAGGTTTTTCTTAATTACTTATTTTTTCTATAACAAAATTTAAGAAAAAAATAATAAGTAATTAAAAATAACTTTTATAATAAGCAAATATACTTGTGGATGATTTTTAACATTCTTTAAGTTAAATTATTTACTTTATGTTTTGTTTGAAATATTTAATGTAAAAGTTAGAAAAAAACTGCAGAAAAACAAAAAACAAACTGCAAAAGTATACGTAAATACTAGGCGATGTTTTAATAAATTGCCTCGACCCCAATTTGTTCAACATTTGAGCATCGTAACCGTAAATGTTTTTAAGGATTTGAAGACCCTATAGGTTGTATGTTTGCATTATTGTAACACTCGCCTTTCTTAAATAACTCTTTATGTGCATCAACAATCTGGACAGCTACTAGTGTCCATTAATTAGTCGAAAGCAACTTCTTATCTCCCAGGCATTGTTGTTCGAACTCATTGTTGTAAAGTTTTACTTACTTACCAGAAGTACTGTTGTTTGGACTTCCTTTTAATCACATTAAAATTCATTAAACCAGAATCTCATCTGGGAATGAGTAACTGGATATAAAAACGTATTTTTAACTATTTAAACCTACTACTGACTACATCTATTTACTGTACAACTATTACTGTATAACTTTTTTAGTTTTGAAATAATATTTTTGATCATTATTTTGTCAAAGATAAATTTAAAGATAAATTAGAAAAACCTAATTTTTAACAAAATTTGGTTGGTTTTTTTTTAAAATAAAACTTAGGTTATTTATAAGAATAAAAATTATGTTAATCTTACAAATAAAGTGTACACGAAAATTCCAATTTTCGTTCTTTTGACTTCATTTTTTAACAAATTAAAGTGATCCTACCCCCCCCCCCCCCACGGAAAAAAAAAATGACTACAAAAGAATTCCAACTTGTGGGCGTTAAGAGAAGGACTAGTAAAGCTGTAGTAAAGCATGTTGATAAATACTGTCCAAGAGAGTTTCATTATGAGATATATAATTTAGTAAAAACTCATCTAAAGCAAGAATTCCCATCCCACGGCATCGCAACGCCCCCAATTCTTGAGATTTCGATATAGTGACCATTGTTGCATAATGCCCGATTGCCTATAGGGTTCAACAAAGAAATGACTGTTGTTGGGGTTTTTCTCACACTGCAATGGTTTTCGTATACTCGGGGCTCATATATCATGGAACTGTTGGTGGTTTAATGACGGTGATTTGTAACAACTCCGTTATTGGTTTTTAGTGGGTGAAGTTCGCTCTCTGATTCCCCTTAAATCGTACAATTGGCGGTTGAGCGCGAATCAATCACCCAACCTATGATCGCCCGACCGCCAACTATCTTTAACAACCGATTGAGTTCGTCATTTTCGAGCTTCAATCATAGAGGGGGTAAAAAAGGGTCCCTTTTTGAAGGGGGGGGGGGGGAGTTGGAATTGGGGAACTGAGTCCGTAACACCCCACAACCGAAGAGTTTGCAGCCGAAGCATCAACACGCCTACGTTTTCCCCGACTGATAGCAGGCTTTTGTGGGTTTAATACCACAGTAGTGCTTTTGCTTTGGATCGTAGTTTTACTAAAGGCCTTTATAACAAAGAAGTTCTCAGTAAGACGCTCAGGGTGAAATACACAACAGAACAAGTAGCTTGGCTTCACAAGTTACAATAACAAAAGAGCAGACTTTGATCATTTTATGGATTCTTATAACTAGTATTCCTTCAGTTAACTATCCTTGGAACAAAAGTATAGTATAATGAAAGTATAATGTCTTAGTAGAATGAAATTGACTATCAACATCAATTTCAAATCATAATCTAAATGTTTTTTTTTATAGAAACATTGTATTAGAAATATATTAAGATCAATTCCAATACACAAGATTTATTTTTCATTTTGGGATGAAGAATTAACAGTTACATCCTTTTCGCACAATTACAATTTGATCTCATTACAAATCAAAGTAACTTTTTTTTATAGTAAATAAGAATTTAATTACTTTTTAATATCATTAAATACTAATTTCTTTATTAAACGATCAACTCATCAAGATCCTATATTTTTTATTATTATTTTTTTAATGTTTACACTTTACTTTCAGAGAATTTTGACAGAAACGACTTCTTCTTTGGCAATTTACAAGAAACGAATAAAAGTAATGTCAAATTCAAATCCTTTAATAATAATAAAGCTTATAATTATTATTAAGGCCAATGATGTAATTTTTTTTTGTATGAACAGGCACTTATTTGCCAACATTGAGTAAAGATTCTTCAGATAACAAATAACCCCTCAATAACTAAAGACAACAGAATAAAAAACAACAATATATTGTGGAAATTAAATCCTTGGGCAGCTAAACATTCACCACAAAAGGAATTTGACCACAAAGAAAGAAAAATAATATTAATAATGAGTGAAACCTTCTAACGGGTGAAACAATAGAAACCAATTCATAATAAAATGATAATGGAATTCCTTTTGAATCAAGCTGAGACCTTGGGACAGCTGTTTCGAGTTTATTAGATCCTCATCAGCCAGGGCTACTCAGCAAGCAAATAAAGATTGATTTTATGAATGAATGAATAAAGATTGTATTTTTAATGAGCTTCATTTGAATGTTACCCTTTTAGAATGCTTTGCTCAATCTAATGCGGAGCCCTCAACAAAATAAATAAATAATTAGAATAAGATTCCAACAGCAAAAATATCTAATTACCTATTTTAAAATTTCTAAAAAAAAAAGAGGCTTTCACTCAATTTGACAAAAGTAAAAAGAGAATAAAACAAATCTAATTTAACAAAAGATGACTGAAAGACAATAATTATTAAAATAATAAATATTTGAATTAAAAATCCAAAGTAATATAAAAATTAAATCTAATGCAGGAAAAAACAAACAAACAAACACAACTTCTGTAAAAAATTTGCAGATTGCTCTATAGTTATTTTAAAAGAAGACTTGACCGAATTTTGTTCTTGTTATATGTATTTAAGAAATTAAATACAAATATTTAGTTTTTAGAATAATCTAAAAATTGACGTAAATAAAAGATTTTACATAATAGCAATCATTATAAACTTTACTTTGATGCTTTACTTCTTAATTTTCTTAACTTAAATGAACTGTAATTCTTGGAATTGCTTCTAAATCGCGTCTAACAATGAAGCTCAATTCAGTGCAATTTTTTCGTCACTCAATTGGCAGTGATTTTTTGTTCTAAGAATTTTCTTCAGTTGTAAGAAAACAATTGAGATCATTCAGACTAATCAGATGTCATCTGTGTAAAAATAAAGAAACAGCGTTTCACAAAACTTCTGACTTAAGAGAAAAGAAAAAGAAATTAAAGCCTCCCCCCCTTTTCTCTCCCCCGGTGGACTCTGCTGTAGTCTCGTAACCCCCCATTAAATCCATCACTGATAGAACAGTAAAGGTCGCATTTTATCACGTTTACTTCTGAAAAAAAAAAAAAAAATGTTCGTTCTCCCCATCCCACTGTTTTTTTTTTTTTTTAATTTCAATACTTTTGTTTGAAAATTTAAGATTTTATGGAGAATGAACGAAAAAGTGGCTTTGATACTTTGGCAAAGCTTTTTCGATCAGAAATCCTTTATAAATCACAATGCATTCATTGCCATCTTCACTAAATAATCTCTTCTTCAGCCACCCCCTCCCCTTCTCAACAAAAAGTGAATCAATGTCACGTGTCTGATTCAGAATATTTATTGAGAGTCGTTTTTACCAGAAAAGCAAAGAAAAAAGAGAACAACCGTCATCTTGCACTCAAGAGGTATTTGATAAGATTTGCTGATATTATTAACTAATTGCTTGATGACAAAATGCAATAATAGCTCCTACGATGATTCATTAATGGATTGGAGTTCAAAAAATAAATCCAAATTTGCCAAATTTCAAACAGTACCAGGCGAGGTTTCAGTGTGTGCATCGGTGCTGGTATATCTACCAGAGGTCTCTTGTGACTGTGGGGAGCAATTGGTGCAGGAATGCAGCAGTGGGCCGAAGACCTGCTACAGGCAGCATCGATGGTTCATGATGGAAGGGGACGCTACCGTTTTTTGAATTCCCTCTCCCCGAATAGTCATTAACACCGGTGAGCGAATCGAATCAAGTATTTCGGTGCTTATGAAGCCTCAAGACAGTAACAGGTGGTTAGGCTTATTTTGAAGGAATGTAACATCGATAATAATTAATAGACCAAAGGGAACATCATCACAGTTGCTTATCTAATATCTCCGTATAAAACTCACCAAACAAGATAGCTTTAGTGCATTTACAGATTAAAGGAACAAATACCCGATACTGTAAATATTTTTAAAAATTCAACAGTTTTAAATTAAAGTGAGAAAACGGTTCAAGCGCTAATTAAAGTATATTTTAAAATTAGAATTCAAATAGCTACTTTGTTTATTGGTTTTCTTGCATTAAGAGATCGTTTTATTGTAGTTCCCTAATGGAGATTTTTTTTTTCTTTTTAAAGTGAGTTAACTTCAAGATTAAAGGAAGAAAATGACAACAATGTAAATCACGTGATTTATTGTTAAATCTGGGATTCGGATAAAAGAAGCTTAAGAAATTGCCCGACATGAACAATTTCACTATTATAAGATTTTTCGAAAGCATTTAAAGCGTTTCTCATGTATTATCGTTATTACATTAAATTAAGAAGCTGCCATTTCTTGAATTGTAGTTTTCTTAGTTTCAGATAAAGTCGAAACATTTAACTCTAAAAAGTTTCAAGGTCTATCGATTGAGGAATTAAATCTAAATTCATAAAACCTTACAATTTCACCACAATGCCATTTTATATATATATGTAAACAAAAAGTTTTGAAATGCCAAACTAAAATTTATCCAAAACTATGCATATCAAGTTTCAAGGAAAGTATTGGGATAACTTATACACAATGCCTTCAACTGTGATTTTGTAAACATGTCTGTCCTTCAGTCTAAAGATTAGACATAAACAGAATGCTACAATTACTCAGAACAGATGGCTATCGTTGTCGGAAGCTGTTTTCATTTGAATAAAATATTGCGTAAGCTTCTGTAAAACAATAAATGTATGTGGGTTTAGATCAGTTGTTAATTCACCATTCTTCGGTCTTTGCTGTAGAATATCACAGACTTACAGTCAATTTCAATTCTTTCTACTTTTAGTAATTTTTGTAGATAATAAAGCGGCGGACTCTATTTGGTATCTTTTAATATTCATCCATTCCATTCCTCAAAATTTGAAAATTTCGGCATTGTCTCATAATGGAACGTCGATGCTACGAAATGATAAATGAGAAAAAATAAAATAAAAATAAATAATGGTTGTTAAATGGAAAACAAGTTAACTTAAATAACAAGTTCAGAATTGAATGGAAGTTATTATTCTTATTGTGATGTTGTTCTTTGGTAGATAACAACTAGAAGTAAAGCTAACTACTTTATTTACAAAAACAGGGTTTATACAATTGTGACGGATTCGCAAATTAGCTGTCATTTCTCATCCAGGTCCGTCTGAGTGGGGAACTAATTAGAAGAGACCTCAATTCCAGGAACGGCTCTAATCTCTGATGCTTAATTAATCCCCTTAATCCCTTGTCCTTGAACTTCCCAACAATATCACACCTTATACTCTAACAAAGACATGAAACAATTTTCTTAAGAAATCTCTTTTCAATTGTGAAAAGTTGTTGAAATGTCTTATGTTTGTGACACTTTGCTGTCAATTATCATGTATTGGGACGGACTGCGTCTCAAAGGTTTCTGCTTTGAATCTTGGATGAGATTAACCGAACTCTAATATCAAACGATTAAACTGTAGAGGCTCCTCCGATCAGCAACCCAACGGAGCGAAATGGAGCTCAGCGGGCTAATCCTACGCTCGCTTGGTTTGGTCTCCGAGTAAAAGAAAACAATAGGATATGTGGTGTTTAAGGAGGCGAAAAAAAATTGGAAACGTAGGCGAGAGACAACCTCATTAGCTAAATGTTATGAAATTAAGAATTTTTAGCTAATGTAGTTGTCTCTCGCCTACGTTTATATATATAACTCCTCGAAATATCGTCAAACATATTTCATCGCTATTTTATTTTGGTTAAGATTTGAAATACCTTGTATGCAATGATAACTGTAAGAACTTGTTAGACTCGTGGGATAGACGAAGTCCCTTCGGTTGCTGTTCATTTAGGACAGGTTTACATCTCTGAAGTTGAAATGGCTACGAAAATTTCAGTCAAGTTTTCACTTGGAAACAGCTGTCAACGAAGAGGTTCATTGCTATGATGTGTTTCTAATTACATATTCTGAATTTTATTTCAATACGGTATTCTAAGATTATTGGGTTGTCCAAAGATGCTTAATACGTATATTCCTCGTGAGATTCTTACCAAGTAATGCAATGAAGTTATCTAAATAAATTGAATAATTTTAAGGTGCAGGGAAGAAGTTATTTCAACGTAGGTGTAAAAGACGGTGGCATTAATGAACCCACGCCATTCCGTTCAGCTTATTATCGTTTTATCACTGGCCTCCTTCTGTAGATGCAATTGGTGAACA
This sequence comes from Thereuonema tuberculata, assembly GCA_023159025.1. Classification (NCBI taxonomy): domain Eukaryota; kingdom Metazoa; phylum Arthropoda; class Chilopoda; order Scutigeromorpha; family Scutigeridae; genus Thereuonema; species Thereuonema tuberculata. Next base: position 22,304,908 of record JAFIDM010001028.1, on the reverse strand, counting down.
CCTTTCGGCAGCGCACACGTGAAATATGGAACCATCACAGGAATCTGGCGGTCGTTAGATACACCACTTGCCACCGGAAGCTGTGCGAGGGGGTAAAAGTGGCGATTTTCCGCTTCCTGTTGCAGCGCCTTCAACGGTTGCAATTGAAATAATTATTAGAGCAATTTCAGGGCCTCTGGTTACCTTTGCCACAGAGGCATGTTCATTGGTTCTGGTATTTTGTGGGTCTTTTTTTTTTCCTACTTTTTTGTCCCAGGGCTGTCAGTGAACATAGTTTCTTTGTCCACCCCCGTTTCCCGCAATTCGTAACCAGTGGCAACGCAGTAAGTGTAACGCTCTTATTAATGACTACCAATTAAAGAAAAGTCAACGCAGAACGAAATATTGGCTTGTGATTGCCACCAGCAACCATGGGTCACATGCACCCATCATCTATAGAAGAAAACCAGATGGTCTTCCACTGGAGGATTCTTATCCAAAGGCTATTTTAATTCCATCACAAATTACAGTTTTGGACTTATTCATTATAAAAAGTAGGGGAAAACACACTTGCTTCCATGATTTGTTGAACGATTTTTTTTTTTATAGATAAAAACTAACTTACACATTGAAGATGACCCGTTAACGGGTCGCAACATGTCTGGACCTTTTTAAATTGTAAATATTTTTATTTTTAAATTTTAATTATGTGTGTTGGCTTAAACAAGGAACCATTTTAATAAAAACTAAGAGTTACAGTAATACAAAGCAATCAGTTGACAATGTTAATTTGTATCAAATTAAAAAAAAAAATATTCGTTAGTCCCTGCCTTAACAAATTAGCTCAAAACAGAAGCTAAATACAGTATATTTATATCTTCGAGTAGACCAGCGAATTGCCTTTCATTGATATTTATATAAAATCGGGAGGCCTTCATTTAAAAGTGAATTTGAAACTGAGAGGCCTTTGTCAAAAACTATCTCTGACCTATTGAATACAGCAATGTTCGATATCCATCACTTTAGAACAGGGGTCGGCAACCTTTTGTTGTAAGAGGGCCAAATATTTTATTTGGGGATTACTGCGGGCCGCACTTGGGCCAAAAAGGGCCAAAATATTATTTTAACAACCAAAAAAAAAAAAAAAAGGAAAATCTTAAGACGCCCCGCGGGCCGCACCAAAAAGCTTCGCGGGCCGCATGCGGCCCATGGGCCGCGGGTTGCCGACCCCTGCTTTAGAAGATCAGAATCTCCAATCTCTGAGTCTAAGGATCAAATTAAAACGTTCTGATTCACACATTTGATTGAGGACCACCAAAGCCTAAAAGTTAACAGAAATGATTCGGTTCAAATGAATTGAAGTAATCAAATGTTGTTCTAACAAAGACAGTTGAAATATTAAATCATGAATGATCCTTTTATGAGAATTGTCTTTGACTATTGTGTGAGGGAAAAAAAAATCACTGAAAATTAAAAAAAAAATAATGTCTAAAGTTATAAACATTAATATATAGGATGAGGAAATAATTGAAAATTGGAGATAAAACTCAAAGTAATTATTACCCTACAGTCATTAATGAAAATTTTAATTCGCGTATCATTTGTTAATGATTTTGTTTTCGTCTGAATTTCATATGAACGTTAAAGGTTATTCTAGAACCATTTCATTCATTCTTCTAATATTCTTCTTTTTACCTTTTTTTTTTAATCTCTTCAATACTTTTCTGATTATATCTTATAGACTTAATCCTTATATAGATTGCACTATTATTTCTGAAAAACATCAACGAAGAATCACGCCATTCAAATGAAATTTATGCCACAGATTATTCATGTTACAGTAAATAACAGATTACATTTGCAGAACTTTATAAGATATTGTCCCTTCAAAATTCAGTATCGTATGAAACCACCTCGAGCAGCAATAACAAATTCTATTCGGTGAGGCACTGAATGGAAGAGGTTTTTGATATCGTCCGAGGGATCAGACTGCTTCTATGCGAGTCCAGTTCATTTCTGTTGGATGGCGGAAGCAGTTGACGGGTTACTTGCTTAGCTGCCATGTCCCAGACATGCTCGATCGGAAACACATCAGGTAAACTTACAGGGAAGAGGTCTTTGACATTCAATTTGACATTGGGTCGTATGTGGGAGAGCATTGTCCTGCTGGAATACAGTGCCAGGACAACTCTGAAGAACGGGTGACATCTCTGCTTCTAAAATATTTATGATGATCTCTGACTACAGAGGGTTCCCTGACATCGGATCGCGAATTGAACCCAACGGCACCCAAACCATGACACTCGGTGTTGGGCCAGTATGACGCTCTAAAATACACGCTACAAGCTGACATTCAACACGATATCTTCGAACAAGTATGCAATCATCATGGTGCATCTGCCATGTTGCTAATCATTACGCCAATGTTTGTGTTCGAGACCCCTACTGCAGCCTGAGGCGTCTGTATTTGAAAAGTCAAAAAAAAAAATCGCAGCAAAGGGTACGAGTGACCAGTTCTCGATTAAGCACATTTGAACTGTGAATTCAACGAACTGCGCTCGAGAACAAATCTGACCTATGACAGTGCTCCACTGCAATGCTAACACCGTGAATGTCGCTGTTCTATCGGTCACAGCCATGCGGTAGAAGTTTCTAAAATCTCGTGCAGTTCATTTCCCAATTTCTTGCATCCGAGTCTCATCTGTCCATTGACGTCACGTTCGCATCACTGTAGCCTACAGGCGTTTCGTCCTGTACGAATGGCAATTTTATGGTAAGAAAATCCCAAGAATCATGCCTCGCTCAAAGTCTGTGAAGTGTTCATAATGCGAACTTCTTTGAAAACGGCACATAGTGAGACACAAAACATCCTTTCGAATGTCGGCTCTTCACTGATTGTAATATCTTGTTTGAGCCACCTATTGACATCCAATGCTGGAAAGTTCAGAGGCTCTGCACCAAAACCGCATTCGCATTTTCACTGAAATCATAAACATTTGCATGGCTCTATTTGGTATACATATCCTGTAAGTTTCAAGCTAATACCATCAGTCCTTTATGGTATTGCAATTTTCACAACACAAATTTATAAGGGTTGTAGAGTTAACCTACAGACTTATTGAATGAAATGGAGAAATCTTAAATCTTGAAACTTTATTAATTCAATTCTACTGAAGTATTCTTGGGAATTAATTTGGATGAGAGAATAAATTTCGTACACTTACATTACTTTTTGAATGCATTATTAAAAGCAGTGGAACAACCATTTCATCCAGATAAAATTCATCTGCAATTTAGATAGTAATGACTTGTCAATCAATCTTAGCTCAGAACAACGCACAGAAAAATACGAGACTAGAAATCAGAGGGGTTTTTTTTTGTGTGTAGAATAGGAGTAACTGTTTATTTACAATGTACTTTTAATGTGATAGATTGAAATATTGAACAATCACCGCACATTGCTTCATTACTGGATTAATTAATAACTAACATTATAATAATACATAACTTATTAGGTAATCTGAGAAATTCCTGCCGGTTTTTAAATGAAACAATAGATTAATTTTGTCAACATTGATCTTTATTTTAATCAATGATGTTTTTCATCGTTTTGTTCTAAAATTCTTTCTGAATATTCAATAAACTTATATATTCTATTTTTATATTAAAAAAAAATCTGCTTATTTAATATTGAGAAATTTTAAAAGTTGTGTTTCCTAATATCATTGTTACTTTTGAAGCTTTTCTCTGCAAGCAATGCTGGAGACTCCGAAAAAGATAAAAATCCGATGAAAATTTGGTGAATAAGATGGATAAGATATCCAAATCCAAATCACGTAATTTATACTGAGTGACCAATACAGACTGAGTTAACATAATCAAACACTACTCCCGCATCTATTTTCAATTGTTGGACATTTTACTGAAATCGCTTGCTTCAGGTTTTTTTCAGTTGTGGACAGTATTTATCTGCCTTTATGGTTTCTCCGAATTTTTCCCTATTTCTTTGCAGTCCTTCCTCGAATGCTGTCGTGACTTCATGAAAAGTCTGTACTGGTTGAATCCAAATTATCGTTTAATAGCCATTCTTCATCTCCCATTTATCAATTTATCCAGAAATGGCCAAACACATTAACACAAGCGAAATTCTGTCGAACAAATTCATTTCCAACAGTTCGTGACACATCCTTAGATTGTAACAACTGACATCTTCTGTATTTGGTTCAAAACAGTTGATTTCCTTTGTTGTTTCTTTGTCTTGGATTATTTTGAATTTCTCTATAAGTTATCGTATCATCAAGAGCTGTACGAATTTCTCGGATAACGAAATACAATATATTTTTATTCTAAGTTATTAATTACCGCAACTATAAAGCAGGTAGTCTGCTTAATTAATGATTACTATTTTGTCCAGAGATAAATTATCGTTTACGTAGGAGTTTTTAATTGATTTTCCAATTTAAATATAAACACATGAAATAGAGAAAAAAAAATCTGCTTTTTTTTTTAATTATTATTCTGTACATTAGAAAGGCTTAAAATAAAAAAATACATAAATGTAATATCAAGACAGAAGCACGGGGGGAGATACTCACAGACTATAACACTATGAACGTATTCTTTCAACTATCGATTGTGGGAAAATGATAACAGAGATCCTAGTAGTCAAATGTTGCACGGTAATTTTCCTACCGCTATTAGGTTTTTTAACAGGTTATTAAAATGAACCAATCATCTCTCAAGAAAATACCTCTAGAATGAAAGCTGCTTTAACTTCAGTTATCATTTTGTTCGTATTTCCTGAAGAAATTCCGTGACTTCACAGACGTCGCTGACACAAGAAATCGAATATTCTTTAAACAACTTCGTTGACAAGCAACAGCAGTGGAAATTGTATCTACAAGAGAGTGGTTGCAATGAAATATTTCATTAAACGTAACGGGAGACTTAACTGACATGTCTAAGTCAAATTTTAAAGATACATTTCAATCAAGAACTTATTTTCAAAAGTAAGAAAGAACAAACTGTGGAAAAACTTAAAGAAGAATTTATGAAATAAATATTCATACTTTTATTGAAATATGAACAGACCTTTAACATAAACACGGATTTTGTTACAAAGAATAGCTCGACGTCATAAGTCAGAACTAATTATTTCATCAGTTACACAATTCAATTTTTCTATTTTATAGCATACTAAATTCTTTCATTATATAAAATATATGGAAAAATTTGCGCCATAATTTCCACAAAAACATTTAATTAAAAATAGGTAAGTCAATTCTTTTGGTTTGTACCTTCACTCTTAAAGGGTAACAATGGTTCAATGTTAATCTGTAGGTGATTAGTAGGTAGATTATCAGGGCCGATGGACACTTAATGGACGAATATTTCTAATGGCTTCGCCTTGGATATTAATTCGGTTGTTAAAGAAGGCGTTGTCCATGTTTGCAGTGAAAGAAATTGGACGTAACCTTCGGAAGATGTCTTTATGATCCTGACATAAAAAGTGCGTTCTCAACATAATTACATTGACACAAACTACACCATTGATAGGGTTTGGCGATTGTTAATTTAGTGATAAAAGAGCACACATTAAGTTTTGCTTCTGTTATCGTAGAATGTCATGTTTGCTATTCATAATTGAATTTCAATTCGTAGACTCCAAATATTCAATGCAATTTCATCAGATCAATATTGGATGCGACTAAAATAAATAAATAAAGTTTATATTTGAACTACGGTATTCTTTCCTTTAACTTAATATAAAAAGACTACAGTAAATAAAAAAAATAATAAAATTTAAATAAAAGATTTACCGTTCATGAAAGAACAATGCTAGAAATAACTGAAAAATATCTAAATCTGTCTTTTTGTTTTTATTCTTTGTTTTTGTTTTAAAACAGACAGAATCATAGTTTGCGCTTGAGCAGTTTTCTTTTGTCTTTAAGAAAACTAATAGTTGACGAGCCAACATACTGGCTGCGTGATTTAATAGTTGTACGAATACAGTAGAATAAGCTAACTCTATCTTACTTTTAATTTATTCTTGTGTTGTCTTTTTCTCTTTTACACGTGAACAGTTTCTTTTATCTCAAAACAGTCTAAACAAGGAGATATTGGATAATTAGTTGTTCACGCCACCCTTCCGATTTATGGTAGAATATTTTGTTTAGACTATTTGAACACATTTTTAACCTTTTTTTTTCTTAAATTGCAAATAGAAACCTGTCCTTTCAAATTGCCTGTTATAGGCCACAATCTTTATGGCTACCGTTCTTTTTTTTCTAGTGATTTTGAATCGTCCTGTATCTCTTTGCGATTCTTTCAATTGGTATCAATTTCTGTGATTGTAGTTTCCTTCTGTTAATCTATTAAATATTATTTTACAATGATAATTAAAGCTCACTTCAAATCACAATGGATGTAAAAAACACATTTAGAGAGATCTCGAAGAGGTACCTTTGTTTTGTCTCTCATTAAATAATTCTTAATTTATTTTTACTGATCCAACTGCAATATTGAATAAAACTGTTAACAATTCAAAATAGATCCTTCAAAAATGGAAGAAATGAACAAACAATATTTCAAATCAATTAACATATTATCAAGAAGTTCTGGAAGAACTTAAAACCTATTTTTCTTATACAGGTGCGTTTCCTTTTGTTTTGTTTTTTGTCTTGTTTTTATCATTTAAAGGATAAAAAAATCTCTGTATTGTTTTTACAACTTAAAAAAAAAATCAAAGAAAAGTAAAATAAATTAAAACAATATTTTATGGAAGGAAACTAAGTAATGTAATTCCAACAACTTCTTATTCTAATGAAAGCTTAATATCTTTTCTATGTAAAATAAACATTTCGAGAACTATTGGTCACCATATAATGTCTCACTGAAATATATAAATTGGTTTTTAATAAGATCTATAGTTAAATATTGAAGACTTGAGTCATTTCCATATTAAAAAAAAAAAAGGTTCTGCAAATAATGTTTCTGCAACTTATTCATAATTTTACAACTAAAGTGGTTACATTGAAGTCATTAAAAAAAAAACAAAGACAGACATAAACACCTGTTGTTCAGTGAAGTCTTTTAATCTTTCTTTTGCGTGCAGTCAATTCCTTCCTACTTGGTTCAGTTTAAAAAGAAAGCAGTTTTATTCAGCATATTATTTACTAGCTATTATTATTAAATAAAAACTATGATTTAAACTGTAATTTTCTTTCGAAAGTTCATTGATTCTTAGAGCAAAGTGAAATGTCAAACAATTTACATAATTTACTATTTCTTCACTAATAAAGCCTATATTCTTCTAGTTTATGTTTTGCTGTTATTATAGATATTAGTCCACATAAATGGAGCTTTATTTTTAGAAATCCTAGGTGTCAAATGACGCAATAGAAATAAACTATTTTTTATTTTTACTTACTTTCATTTTATTACATTAGATATGTCCAGTATTTTTTTTTTTTTTAGGTAGAGAAATTTTTCATCATAACAAGTACTCTGGAAAATTTTTTTTTACATTAACATTTCAGTAGACGCATTTTTCGATAAATTAATTTTTTATAACAGTGTCAGTCAATTAGTTTCAAAGTTTGGAATAGTATTTTTTTTCCTTCTGTATTCTCCAGACTAGCTATTATGAGTCTTATTACAGTCGGACCTCTATTTAACGAACCTCCATTTTGCGAATTTCTCTATTTTGCGAACTTTTCTTTGGAACCAAGAACATTTTGCTAATTTCTTCGTAAAATAACCTCCAAATAGCGAAGTGCATTTTCTATTTAACGAAGTTTTTCCTGGTATCTATTTTTTTTTTTTCTCCTTGAAATGTTTTTATTATCAACATTCCCTTAGAGGAAATGAAAGAAATGTGGATACAGCTGAGGGAAAAAGAAGAAATTAACGATGATGTGCTGATTGATGATTATCTTTCACTTGATTTTGAAGTTGAGACCTCGGAAACACTAACTGAATCGGATATTTTGTACAGTATGAAAAATAAAAACAATACAGCTATGAATTGCGATGAAGATGAATATGACGAAAATGGAAATGATCATGATGAAGAAATCAAAAAATCTTCGTATGATTATTTGAAACAATCCGATGCGGATTACAATTTAAAGAAAATACTGAAGGGGTCTTTGGTGCATTGCAAAGATGCGAGATGTACTATGAGCGAAAACACTTTTTCAAAACAAAACTCAGACGAAATTAACAGACTTTATTAGAAAATTTAAGTTCGCATGTGGTAATGTATGCTTTATGTCGTTAAAATCAATACTTTTTTAAATAATATTTACTGTTTACGTATTTTAAATCTGTTTTATGTAGTTTAAAGTAATTTTAAAAGGTGAATCTCTATTTAACGAATTTTCCATAAAACGAACTTTTTTTCGGGATTTAGCGACTTCGTTAAATAGAGGTCCGACTGTATTTTTCCTAGATTAAGTTTTACTAATATGTCTATAAACAATATTAATAAGTTAAATAAAACAATAGAATAATAAATATAAAAGTACCGAAGTCTGCTTTCTTTCAAATGTTGCCGTTAACTTTTTTTTTATTTTCGCAGAACTATTTTAGAAAACAGCACCAAGTGAAAATCCACGTTTATTTTTTAATACAATCAGTAGGGATTTCCCTTTGTCTGAATAATAGTAATTCAGTTCGCATTTTTCACTGAAATTGATTAAATCCTATTATCATATGAAAAGCGCGCTCAAATTATTGGATGAGCTAAAAAAAGATTCATGTTACGCATTATTTTGTTTCTAATGCTTTTGTTTCCATCTTTTTGAGCTACAAGAAACTACAGAGAAATCAACTTAAGACATTCAAGTTACACCGTCTCTTCTTCTTAACTACGCCTGCAGTGGTTATTGGGTGGGAGGGAAAAACACATAGAAACTCATTGGATGAGTCTTGGAAAAGAAAGCATTGGCTTTACATACAATGTCTTATGACCTTTAACCCTTAAGCCATAGTTTCAGTTACCTGTTACTAAGTTCTCTTAGCTTTTTTTGAAATTAAAACATTCAACAAAAGCCTATTTCTTTTGTATTAAGTTCAAAAGAATTCAATCTGTTTTTGTAAAGCTTAAATTCTGAATTAGTTTTTGTCAAGCAGATGCTTGACAAAGTTTTAAATTTTCCTGCAAAACGAATAATCAGGCATTTATAAATTTTTTTTTGTAATATATCTAAGCTTATTTTATCCTGTTAAACTTTGTTTCTTCTTCATTAAAAAACAAATCCTTTTTGTTTTTCCAACTGTTAATGTTAATATTTACTATAATGAAGCGTAAAAGATTTTCTGTTCCTTTGACGACTACAGAGGATTCGTAAGTAAATTGGTTAAAAGATGACTTTCCAATGGGCAAGGGGAGAGATCATGCATTACTTTGTTCAATCCTAATGTTGTGATCATACCTCTTAAGGATATTTTATTTTTAACGGTCCTGACCTAAATGTGATGTCTGATTCAGAAGAGCCGTGTCCTGTAGATCTGTAATGTCTCCATCATGGCGAACCCTAAGAAGGATCCATAGAATTGCCAGGGATACTGAAATGGTTTATCGTTGCCGTCCGTTATGGAATGGCTTCAGACCTGAAGGGAAAGATGAAGAACCCGGTTCCGACATATCTGCCTCGTGGAAGCTGTGGTCCAACGGCTAAGGATTATCAGCTTATGATAATCAAATAGATTCAAAGTGATAGAGTTCTTTCTTTTATTTTCAATATTATAATCATTTGCTTTAATTAAACAAACACTGTAAGAGGAAGCTGGAGATGGACGTGAATTTAGACCAATTATTGTAATATTTCGCTGGTTAGCATCTCTTCCGACATTAGAAATTCTTCCTTAGAGTTGTGACCAAAAACAACACTGTTTTCAAACTGAATTCTAGTTTGTTGAAGGAACAATTAGGAATAAAGCGACTTTGTTTTAGTTCTTGAATTTTTTTCTAAATATTTTAAGAAATTTAACAGCGTTAAAAGTTCTTGGACACAACATAACTTTAAAACTTTGAGAACAATCTTATCTAAAATAAATTGTACAAGATAGTTACAATTTACTATCACGGAATTTTAGAAATACTCTTTTTAAATTTAATTCCTTAACAATTGTGGCAATGAAGTTGGAGAGTTTAGTTTAATAACAACAATATTTACAAACCCTTGAATTTTCTGTGATATTTTCATGTGGAAAACTATGGCTTTTCACTTCAATTCGATAATAGAATTACACAAAAGTTAGACACAAAGCAAATTGTACACTTTATCATTGAATTTCAAACAATAATATTTCAGTGATGAATTTGAATTATTACATAAGGCTAATTATTAAAAGAATAAATGGGATTCATTATCTGTGGTATTTTTATATCGTAATTCTTTGTTGCTAAATTTTTATAACTCTTTTCGCAGTTTGTCTTATAATTTCTGTATCATTTTCTAAATTTTTGTTTTTATTCAAACAATTAATATTTTAAAACTTGGATTATGACATTGATGCTCCTAATTTTCCCTCTGATTCTAGAATGTATATTTTGCTCTATTTTCTACTACATTTTCGTTTTCCTGAAGTCAATTTCAGGTTTACACAAAACAAATCCTCTGAAAGCTCTTCATTCTCAGCAAAAGACGACTTTATTCCTTTTTTTTTTTTTTCTCCTTAATATTTAATTTTATAATCATGTTGTTTCTTTGTTTCTTTTTATGGAATTATGAAACTGTTTTATAACCGCCATTTTTGATTTTCAGTTTCCACAAAATTAAGAAAAAAATAAAAGCATTTTTCTTGATTTTGCTTCATCAGAGTGGTAGAGATCTCTGAAACTACAGAAATTACTTCTCTGGAAAGAAAAATTGGTTGTCAATATATAGTCTAATAAAAAAAAGTTAAAAAAATGAAACACATCAAATATTTGTGTGTAGCACAACTGAAATTTTGCGAAATTAAAAAATTACCTCTTTTTCCTATGATCTATATGTTACAGGCAGCTGCTGTGCCGAATTTCTTTTGTCGTCAGACTCAAAAAAAGGGACAATTTAGGCGTTCTATAAAGCGAAGAATCATTATGGAATAATTACAATAGTAACTCTATTCAGGTTCTCTGCTTTTAAATTCTAAGGTAGGCCTAATTATAATTTAATCCATGATTTACGCCCTCCTCGAAACTGATTTCGCTGTTGAGTAACGTATAGAGGGCGCTGGGAACGCTTTAGACCCAAGAGCAACTCGGCCGTCCTAAGGTAAAAGGAAGTAAATACAAATTTTCTGATTTTGCGTTTTTTGCATTTTCTACATAGGGAAGTATCTACACATCTTCCTATCCAATTTCGTAGAGATCTGCTGTTAAGCCTGGCCCCTATTTCGATGATCAAAGGCAGCAACTGACTCACAATATGCTTACATCTACGGTCAAAGGCAGCAAATAATCAGTTTCCAAATTGCTAGTTGCTTCCTTTTACCTTAGCACGGCCGAGAAGATCAACAGTCAGTCCTCGATATTCGTTTCTCTGGATTCGTTCATTCGCACACAATCAAGTGTCATTCATTTTTATACTGGTTTCCAATCAACTTCAAATGAGGAGTTTTACACTGTCATCCGTCTCCCATCAAAAACTCACGTGAAGCTCTCGTTATCGACGAGATTCAAATTATGGTATCGAGTATAGGATATTTCAATATAATTTCAATATAATTTCTGTTTCAAAAAACATTTCTTATTTCTTAATAAGAATATCTTTAAAAGAAACATTGTTTTACCTAAAATATTATTTATTCTAATTATTCAGAATTACAGGCTACTTACTTTTTTTTTTTTTTTTAATTTTTTGACGGATATTTTAAACAATTACGAAACCGCGCTTCCGATGTATTGTTCCTACTAGCCTCAGTACGGAGACCTTGTTATTTACTGTGACTTGTCCTGGCTGATGATCGCCAACGAGCGTAAAACAGCTGTTCCAGGATGGCACTTGTAAATAATTTGGTCTCACTCATTGTAATTATGAAACCTGTTGAAGACATTTACCCAGAATCCTTTGCGCACATTTCGACAATACCGAAAAAGCCTATTTTAAACAATTAAAATACTTTACTAAATACTTTGATGCATTGAATAGATAATATATTGATAAACAAAAGTATTTATTCGAAGGATTATCTTATTACTGTGGGAGTGAATGTGAAATAGCTCTTCGTTTATCAGAAGCGAACAGAACAACCGCCATGTTCTTATTCTAGACGATAATCAAGCGTAGTTCGATGGTTCAGTAAATTGATCATTTCAATCATTCTTAACTGAAATTAAATGCAGACTACAAATTTCGAATACCCCACTATTTTCAATACAAAATTGCGAGACCTTTCATCTAGTTAGTTGTTAGGTTTTTTTTTTTTCCCTATGTTTCGCCACCGAAAGCGCTGTTCGCCATCAAACCATCCACCCAACCATCCAAACAATAGAAATTCTAAGAACTGATGTCCATCAAGCAATTCCTGAGCTGAACCACCCAATTCCCATCCGTCTAAAGTTAGCCTTAATTTTGTCTCCGTCTATTAAGAGGTCGGGAAAAGAGTACATTTTAAAAATGTTAAGAAATTCATATATAAATAATTACCACAGTATAGATCTTTATTAGAAATGTTATTGTAACCTGCTTGCGGCGGCCCTGGTCTATTGTTTAACTGATGTAAAATCAACTGAAATGAAAGTTCAACCATTGAACAGAATTTTAAAATTTCAAACCCCTACAATTCTCTTATACAACAGTTCAGTATGTCAAAATGGATCTTACAGTAATCTAAATCTATCGTTAAAGTTTCAGCTTTATAGGATAAATCGTTTTTTCAGTTATCTTGATGACAAATAAACATACTTATTTTCAACTTAAGTTTGCCTTTAATTTTTTTTATCTTCCAATGAAAAATGATAAGTAATACAACGATAGACCAAACCTTCAATGTTGAATCTTAAGATTTGCCATGAGATTGTAAAGGAATTAATTGGATGGAGAAAATATAACTACCGGTATTAATAACTAATCCAAATGCTTGTTTGTTAAAATAAATTCACAGGAAAAATATCAAACGAAAGAGATCTGGGGACAGCTGTTTCGAGCTTATCAGGCTCTCATCAGCCAAAGCTACTCAGCCAGTCATCCGAAAAGTTAAGACACATCCCCAAATTTTTAGCATCCTCGTCCTGGGGAAAGTGAAGGGAAAGACTAAATAGTAGGTGGGGGAGGGGGATGATTGCAACATTCCTACAATATGACTTTGGCTCCACTCCGCCTCTTTTCCAAATTCACAAAAAACAGATACTTCGACAAATCATTGTCGTAAAACCATTAAGAACTGCCTGTGTTTACATTCCGCAAGGGTAAGTTTTTTGCTAGACTATTCTGATCTTATTATTGAGTCAACAAAGTTATTTTAAAACGTGATTCCTACAGGAACGCTTGTGGGGGAGATGTTAAAAAAAAAAACGAAAGAAACGTGGGATGGATTAAGTTGACATTATGGAGTGGACACTTTATGGGTTTTATCAGAGCACGCGCCATTGCGGCGGGGTGTGATAAGGAGGGCGCTGTGATGACAATTCCATTAACACCCAATCAAGAGTTTGGGACTCATTAGGGCAGCAGACAGGCGACATCTGTCGGGAGATTTGTGAGGGGGGTTGGGATGAGAATCAAAGAAGACGTTACGCCCTCATGACAAATTCCCACTTGCCTTATGGGAAAGTCGTGTGCGTCAAATGGTGGTCGCTTGGATTGATGGGAGGGGCAAGGGTTCACGACAGATGGCGCTTCTAATGGATCTGATTATTTTATTTTCTCCCCTTTGGGGTTCATTAACTCAGATAAATATTAACTAATAACGATAAAGAAACGAATATCAAGTTAAATAGGTGGGACACTTTTGTTGTTTTTTTTTTTTTTATATATATAATTTACGTCTCATCTTCTTTAATCCTTTTATTACATTTCTCGTATTGATTATATTTAAAGCAAAACACATCAAAATTAAATCTGAAACTTAGTGCAAATGTTGGTGATTTATAGTCTTCGTAATAAAATTGGATTAAAACGTTTTTTGCCAAAAGATACGTAGAAACTGAAGAGTCGTTCCAAAATAACAACTTAGCCAACTATTAAAAAGCACTTAATGTCACTTCATCAGTTGAGAAGAGGATTTTCTTCTCTAAGGCAGTGAAACATTCAATTGTGTTTTTATGGTTTTCCCGCTTTTTTTTCTTTCCTTCTACAAAATGTTTTCCCTTACAATACAATAGCAGAACTTAATTATTTTCTGCTTTTTTAATATAAATCATTTACTTTTGCATTCCATCCCTACTTATTTTTTTTTTGTTTTTTCAATTTAAGTTTTCTGGATAAGAATTGACGTAATAAACTTTAGTCTAAATATCGAGTGAAGAACTAAAGATAAAAAAGTTTGCCAGATATTTAATTCTTTTGAAATTGGAATAACTGACAGTTTCTAAATCTACAGAGAAACTCTTCCCAGAATGAGAAGATAGTAATTAAATATTTAATCGTGGATTCCGTTTAGAAGAGAGAGAGAGTTATCAAAGGAGGTATTTTTTTTACCTTTAATAAGTTTAAAAAATATTGCAAGAGCTGCCGAAAATAATTTTGTTCTTTTAAATAATCGATATTTTGGAAAACCCTTGGTCTGAATTTTTGAAATTTTTTGGAAAAATAGCGCTTGTCTGAATTCTGTAAATATAAAACATTTCAAAGAAAACATCCACTCGAATTTTAGCGAAACTCTGCTTCTACATCATAGGAAGAATGGAAAATAGTTCCATCAATTTGGTATTATTATTTTTTAAGACAATCCTGAAATCTTAAATATTGTCCTCGATCGCCGCTACTGGTTTTTTTTTTAATAGTCTAATAATAATTAACATTAAATTTGATTGTAAAGAAAATTTACTACATACACAAGAAATATACAAACCACATAATTAAAATATTAATTGCATATATTTTTTTATGTTTTTGCAATTTTTCTAATTATATCTTAAATAAAAGTTTAACTAGACATTCCTTTACAATGAACAATTTCGAATAGATCTTATTATCTTTAAAATGTATTTCTATTTGTTTTTAATATGTGAACGTATTTTACATACAAAGTTATATTAAAAAACAATTAAACAATTAAACAACGATTTCATTCTAACAAAATATAATGATTTTTTTTTTTATTTTCTTTTGCTAGAGATTGTATTTTTTTTTTCTTAAACTGAAATTTCGTTCTGATATTTATTATAAATTAAAAACCTTGGAAAAATTTTCACTTGGAATAATAAAAATAATGAAGAATTTTTATAAGGTTTAATTCATCGATGTATTTAAGATATTTTGTGGGCCCGGTAGCCGAGTGGGTAAGGGCGCTTGGCTGCGGGTTGGAGGTGGCGGGTTCGGTTCCCGGCCTCGGCGGAGGACGGGAATTTTTCCACGCTTCTTTCTCCTCCAAACGGGCCCTAGGGTCTACCCAGCCCTCTATAGAATGGGTACCGGGTTTCTTTCCCGGGAGTTAAAGGTGGGCGAGCGACGGGCCGACTCCCCGTCCTCAACTTTGTCCCGTAGGTTCTGAACACTGGAGCCTACCCTCCAGCTGCATTGCGCGGTCCTCTGGGCCTGATCGCAACTTTAACTTTAAGATATTTTAAATGTACTTGAAGATAATAAATTCTAGAAAATATTTTCTTCATTATTATTTACAATTACAATTTCTTTTTTGCATAATTACTATAAATAAAAATGCAAATTAACTTAATTGTGGAATTCAATTTTGAAATCTGATTTCGCTGATTAAAAGAAAATTCAAAATTAATTTGTTTGTAGAAATACATAAATATGCAGCTAAAAACTCCAGAAAACAGACCAAGTTTACGATGTACTATTGTAGGAAGAAAAGAAAAAAAACTGTTTTATATTTTTTGTTTCATTAAAATATTTCCCAAATTTTTTTTTAATTTTATGAACTAAATGGAAAATAAATAAATGTCTCATGTTTCAAAATAATGGGTTAATTAGAAATTCGTGAATGATAAATGAAATATGATGTATTCGCATTCGTATGATGACAGATAAGGAAATATTAATTAATTTATTTTTTTGGCCTTGAATTCAAATGTTTTTATATATCAATATTTCATCAGATTCATAAAAATGATCTTATTATTTTTAAAATGTATTTCTATTTGTTTTTTA
This sequence comes from Thereuonema tuberculata, assembly GCA_023159025.1. Lineage (NCBI taxonomy): Eukaryota > Metazoa > Arthropoda > Chilopoda > Scutigeromorpha > Scutigeridae > Thereuonema > Thereuonema tuberculata. The sequence goes on along the minus strand of JAFIDM010001028.1, from coordinate 22,288,664 downwards.
ATATGTAAACGTATTTTACATACAAAGTTACATTAAAAACCAATTACTACGTTATATTAGTATAGTATCTAATGTTTAAAAAAGACACACACAGACACCGTCTTTTGATAACTTCTTCGATATTTCAATCTTCTTACCGAAGGTTTTCTTCATGAATAAATACAAATACATAAAAAATAAGAGGAAGAACTGAAATGTCTTCCTTCTTATTGCACAAAACAGAAATTTGAATGAAACAATCATGAAATGATAACCTAAATGCTACATTATTGACAATAAACACTGTGAATAAACACTGAGAATACTTATAAAATGATGCATTTTTTAAAATCTCTGCCTAATATTAATTATTACTAGGAACATAAATTTTTGAATGACAATTGTTGATTAACAATTGATATTTAATTTAATTTAGTTTTTATAGTTTTTTTTTCCATAAATATCGAAGATGTTATCAAAAGATGGTGTCTATGTGTGTCTTTATTTAAATTTATAAAATCTTTAGAAGATTTTGGTTTAGTATCTAATATAATGACTTTTCTCTTATCCAAAGGTCAAAGTAAACTTATTTCAATTAAACTGTTTTCTAAATAAACAAAGTCATTTCATTGTGATGGGTTACATAAATTAAGATGATTCAGATAATTACGTAATTTAAAAACTAGAATATATCTTAAAAGGGATAAATAAAAAAAAAAAGATTTTTTTTTTTCCAATCACAAACTAATTGCAGCCTTCAAAAACAGGAGAATTTTAGGTTAACTCCTGATAATTTTTTTTTCTTCCCCATTGAATTGTTAGAAGCGAAAAGAAAGTTTTTTTTTTTTTTGGCAGGGGTTCTCAACCGGGGTCCACATGGACCCTGGGGGTCAATGTAATATTCTTCGGGATCCACAGGGATCTCATTGAATCACACTTATTTTAAAATGGTTTATTATGAATTATTTACCAGTGTGTAGAATATGTGTTATTTACCACTACAGAATAATTTATTTGCATTAAATTAGTTTTCATTCAAAATAAAGCATAATCATTTACTATTTCGTTGATTATTAATATAATCCCTTTATTTTTTAGCTATGAGGGGGTTCACCAAAAAAAAAAAAAAAGAAGGGAAAAAGGCTCCATGGGTAAAAAAAAGGTTGAGAAACCCTGGGTTGGGTCAAAACTAATGAAGTTTTCATTAAAGATTGTAAATGGAAATAAAATTTTACACTGAATTTCAGTGTTTAAACATTGCTTTTTCTGAATTCCGTGTCTGTAACTTGTAGGATCTTTCAAATGAGACCACACAAAAGAAAACAACATGGAAATAATTGTGTAGCTAATTATGTCTTGTTCACTTTAGTTAACAAAAAGATTCAACCTGACTGTATCAGAATGATTGATCTCGTAGTATCTGTATCAAAGAATACCCCAACACTTACCAATTATATTTGTATTCAACGGGTTTTAATTTTTAAATGTAATTGTAATTGAAAGAAAACTCTCAAATTCTACTTTCAATATTATTTTATTTTTGCAACTGAGACCAACTTATTAACGACGAGGATGTAGCCACTCAACAGAACATGTTTTGATTGTAATGGGAACAGAGGAGTTTTATGGATGACAGTTCACTTATTATTTTTAGTCTGTTTCCTAAGAAACGTTAGATCCATAAAATCAATGATTACATCAGTCGGTCTGTACGTGTCTGCGTGACACTCCTCTTGAATCAATGAACATATCCTCTTGAAATTTATTGTTAGGCTATTGTTATTTAAGAATAAAGGGGCTTTACCTATCTTTTATTTTGAATAGGGTTTTGTTTTTTTTATGTGGATTCCAAAGAAGAAAGTTTTGCTTTTAAAGAAAAACCTTAGATACTAAACAGTTGACATTCACTGGATTTATTTTGACAATCAAAGTTTAATTCTTTCCAATTTGTGGATTTAATCTAAAGGTGGATTTAATTTAAAGGAACTAAATGGTAAATTGTATTTGGTAGAAATAATTCATTTACCTTTTTTTCCCTTTTCTTAGATGTATCTGGTTCAAGAATTACATTACGCTTAGAGGTGAGTAGGTATTTATTTATTTATTTATTTATTTATTTAATCGAATTAAACTGAATTGATCTAAATTTTATTACATTTCATAGCTGAGCAACATTTTTAACAAATTAATAGAAAAATAATTAAAATATTAGAAATCTAACATACATTTTGATTATTAAAATCTTATAAGCAAGGGTAAGAGAGTTTGCTAAAAAATATGTTATAATTCTAAAAATCATTTGTGCGCCAGTGCCCGAGAAACTGCAATAACTTTGAATGTTATTTGTTCAAAACAATAATAGGAAAAAAAGCCAATGTCACCATTTAGACGATTACAGAATTTTATCCAAGACTAGAAAATATTCCATGATTATCTCCATCATCTCAAGAAGTCCTTAGAGAAAATTGCAGATTATTATTATTTTTTTAATAATTTTAGCAAAAACCTGAGGCAGAAAATTCACATTTACAAAATAAACTTGAAATTTTCGCTCTTTTTATCAAATAATTTCCTAATGTCTCAATTTAAATGAATTCTTAAACTACTTGGTACCCATTACATTACATAAAAATCTTTTAATTTTATCAAATTTATAAAATTTACTGAATGACATTTTGATAGATATTTATATATATAAATTCAAAAGTGTATATATATAGAACGATATCATACACTCTTATACAATAGAACACAAATGAAAATGTGAAACTACATTGAAACAATTATGAGACATTTTTTTTTTTTTTTTAAATAACTTGATATATAAAAAAAAAAATTCATAAAAAAAAAAGTCTGTTTAAAAATGCAATTTGCTGTCCCAACATTAAAATAATAAATGACTTAAAATGTTCATTCAATATTTACACTATCTTGTTTACCTTCGAAACCAAAATTTTAGGTAATTAATCTTCAGAATTTTTTTTAATGATTATCAAAAATTTGAATGATTAATTTAAGAAAACGGAAAAAAACAACAACTTTGAAATGAAAATGTTAAAGAACGTATTTTGTTTTTCATTTTTTAATAAAATCCTCTATAAAATTAGAAAACCAATCAATCATTCATGTCATAATAATGGAAGGAACTTACTGTCTGGAACAGGAAGTTGTGTTGATATCTTGGACATCTTTTGAATCGTCACATCAGGTCGTTCTTTGAAACGACCACAAAACTTGGAACTTTCTCAGTACTTTCCCTCCAAACTCGAATATACTAGCCTTAGATCCAGTGCGTTGTAAATCCTCAAGCCTCCCTAGACACGAACTTTGCAGTCACTGAATGTATCAATCCTTAACAGTCATCCTGTACTAATATTTGGAAATGTTTAGTTTAAAATGTTTTCACTGAATGTTTCAGTTCTGGAAAGCTTCTGGCTGCAATACTTTGAGTGTTTATCAAATACCTGGAAAGTAAATCTTAATTCATTTCGTTGTGGTTTATTGTTTTACCTTCAAGTCATCCTGTGTTGTAGGATTTCTTTCAAAGCGCAAGATGTGGATTTCTGTAAAATGTTTCTGAAGAAGAAATATTTTCTGGAGGAAAACAATAAAAGCAAGGCTAATTTTTATCAGAATTCACAATTGATAAAACAAACCATTTTCTTTTACAAACATGTCTGTAGATTGTCTTTTTAAATGTCTTCTCTGACGCCTTTAAGAATTAATAGATTCCTCCGGTATGTTGCGTTCACTGTCTTAAGCCTAACGAACGATCTCAGCTGAAGCTTAGACAGACGGGCAAGAACTCTCTACCTGGTTCCCTGAACTGCACCTGCGTCTCGTCCCGTTGATGGAGAACGGTTTTCATCTCTGGATACAGTTCTTCGTTTTTCTAGATGCCTTTATCTACGTGAAGGTTTTAAGCGAAAATACAACCTTAGATATAGAAGATAATCAAAATGAAACTAGATTTGGTGAAAGTTCCGATGAACAAGCGAACGCCGATGCCGAATCGCCGATGATCCGTTCCTTAGCTGGAAACACCTGTTGGACATCACTTTCTGTTTCGGGCGTCTCTCACTAGATGCCGCCACCAGATGGTTAGTTTCTCAAGCCGTCAGGAATGAAAGGAATAGTATTAAGTTATTTTAATGAATATTTTAATACAACAGAACGCACTGCAGTGAAGGGATTTGTAATGTGGAAGCATTTTTCTTTGAAATTTTGTACTGAAAACCTATTAAATAATGAAATCATCAATTGTATAGTAATGATTTTGTAACGATTTTAGCTTCTTAGTTGTATCAAAAATATGTAAGACTCACATTAACCATTCATTTTAACTATCATCTTTTTTAACCCTTCCACTGATATTATTAATATTAGATAAAATCTATCTCTTCAGTCATATTTACCTTGCGGATTTAAAAAAGGTCATTTACCCAGTCCGTCCGTTTCTCAAAATAACATTCGCAGTAGACTACAAGAAAACCCTTGTAGCGATATTATGAAGAATATTTGAAATAACGAAAATGAAAATAAGATATTTGACTTAATATCCACAAAGCAGTGACATACGCGTCATTATTAAATAATTTATAAATGAACCCCAACTGAAGTTTTAAGGGACTATTTCAGATGCGCAAACAGACAAATGGTAATGGCGGCAAGAAAAATATAATTATCAATAAGAGACAAAAATATCAAAATATTTAACTTTGAATCAGAGCCGTTGCGTTTTTTTTTTTTTTTTTGGTTTTTAAATTGGAGTTTCCTTTTTTTTTTTGGTTGTAGTTTTTGGGGGTGGGGGGGGGGTACCTGACGAAATCTTGCCCCGGGCGCCAACAAACCACGCGACGGTCCTGCTTTGAATTGTAATAAATAAGATTTAAATTGAATTTCCTTTTTTGTTTTGTTTCAAAATATGTCATTCCATCTCTATTAAGTTAAGTATTACGAAAGATATAGATTCGTAATTTGAATGAAAAATAAATTATGGAAGACATTTTTTCCTGTCGGTGAATTTTGTTGAGTAGGCTTACAGTTAGTGTCAAGTGAGGGTCCAGGGAAGCAAGAAATGTAAAATAAATGCTTAGCCTCTACAACAAAAGTAATTACGATTGTATTGAGTAGTTATTATCACTGTTACGATCATGAATTGATTGAGCTAACAAGGGGTCGTCCATTAATTACGTGAGGTCAAAAGGGGGAGGGGGGGGGTCCGGCAA
>JAFIDM010001028.1:22261758-22276414 GCA_023159025.1 Thereuonema tuberculata | reverse complement strand
AATTTGAGCTCTCTAGTATTATCTAGGCCGAAGCTATGAGGGTTCGAAAATACGACGAAACACTTCCAGAAAAGGTACGTAGTGCCCTTCCTGCCTTCGGCTCGTCTTGGCGGGGGCACTGCCGTGCCCCCAGATAATAGGAATTTGTGAGCAAACAAAAGCTACTAATGATGTTTTTTTGTCGATCATTGTAACGAAATTCGGAAAAAATATAGTTTTAATACAACTTCTCAAAAGAATCTCTTGAATTTAACTTGTGGTTCTCTTCTACTCCGCTAGATGGTGCTCTGCCAAAGGTTTACGTCACAATTTAAAGACTAAGACCCTACTTATTAATAAGAAAGATCCTGATTCGTAACTTCTCAAGTAAAAGTCGTTATAAATCTGAGTAATAAATATTATTAAGCAATATTGTTAAAATTGATTTAACAGTTATACTACCAAAGTACAATTAAAATAAGTGTAAGATATTTTCACCCTTATTACTATGTAAGAAATGAAATCACTCTATAAATGCTGCAACGTTGAAATTTCTCGTTTCACTTTGATTTTTATCTGAAGGGAAATTCTGAATTTAAAAGCAGTATTCTCTAAGGTTTTATTCTCCTGTTTCTGATAAAAAAATTCTAATTAAGATCCCTGTAAGAATTAAATCGAAATCTTTTCGATTAGGGCTGAAGACCGCTTCGGTAAAATATATTAAGAAAATACATTTAATTTAATATCATAGAAAAATTCCACCAGTCTCAACCTTAATCAATGTTGATGATTTACGAACTGTTAGGGTTCGCGAATGGGTTCGCAGTTACAATTCTGTTACAGTTACATCTATAAAGTCATTTCGGATTGTCCATCAGTTTTTTTTTGCTTGGTTGTGTGGAAGGAAAGTTTGTTAAAATGTAATTTAAAAGGGATTCGCGACTCAAAAAGGATTAGGAACCGCTGCTTACATTCAAATTATGCTACATTTCGTCTTTTATAAAAATTTCCCAGAATTCCCTTTTCCAGGCTGAGATTCCCTTGATCAGAAGAAATTTCTTTAAAGAACCATATCTTCATATTAGGCCCACTTTCCTTAAAAAATTGTTCTTTTTTTTTCTTTTTCTTTTACCATTTTTTTTTATAGTTATGAAATGATTTTAAAGAAATGTCTCCTCATATTTGCGAACCCAGTATCTTTCAAATACAATAAATTATCTTCAAGTTTTTAACTTTCTAATAAGTTAAAATCCGCAAATACTTTATTTGCTAAATCTAATTAATTTTAATCGTATCAAACTAAATCAGAGGACAGTGGATGAACAAAAAGATAAGTATCCATTGTGACACATCTTTCACTCTTCTAATGCTTTCCTAGCGTAATTTCTGTTACTTTCGTTCCGAAATTTCTTGACAGGAAACTACACGGAAAAATTTGCAAAGAAAATATCGTAGTTAGTCAGTGAATCTACATGTCCAGTATCAAGAAGAATAATTAATTCGTTCAAAAGATATTTAGAATGGAGAAAAATACACAAACACACAAACATTTATTCTTTAATGAATCCCCCTGTCCTTACGAATAAGGATTAAAAAAATGAATCGTCCTCCTCACCCACATCTACTCAGGTGATCACAGGATTCAAGCTTCAGCAACAACAAAAAATATGCAGGAAAAAAATAGGATATTTATTTAACAATTCCTTAAATTTACATCTAAATTCTGGCAAGGGATGCAAGCAGTTCTTTGTTTTATATAAATAGATTTTAATTTTGAAATGGTTAACGAACAGTGTGTTAAGCCTAAGGGCTTTATTTTCCATTTTCATGGTCTGCACTTCACCATCTAACTTTCAATTCGTGCGGCTGTCAATCATTAAGTAAGTAACAATGGCGCTTCATTCCAATGTCTCACTCGCTCATTCTAACAAAAGCCTCCAGAGGCCGCTTCTAATAACTAAGCATTGAGTGCGCGTGCAACCAAATTTGATATTTTTTTTTCTTTTCAATACTTAATTTGTTATTTTTTTCCAACCCACAGTCAATTCGCGCATGGACTTTTTTCTTTTCTTTTTATTACTTTTTTTTATTAATGTGTGGCTTTTTACTAATCCGTGAAATGCAGGCGTTTATTTAGTGGGTTTTCAGAAAGCCTTTGATAAGGTTTGTCACGTTGATTGATTATTAGATGATATCTCAATTGGAGTAAAAGTACAATGAAGGGCTTCGTTAATACTAGTTTCTATTCAGTCCTTAACAGGTTCTGTTGGCAAAGAAAAGGAATCAACGCAGAAAAGAGATGCTTCTGGCCATCGACGCCATTATTCCCACAGCGGCGCTTCTATTATGAAAGCACTTCTACAAAACAACGCTTTTAGTTTTCCATAAAAACGGTGTCTATTCCAAAAGGCAGCATGAGAAAGCAGATTAGGTCTAAGAAAGAGCGGCTCCTGCTTCAGGATTTTCAACTTAGCTTTTCATGTTACACTAAAAGTAAAAAAGAAAATCCGTAAAAAGTTATTGAAGCTTTATTTCCTGTATTTTATTTAACAGCTGTAAAGCTATTCAAATAAGTTTTTATTCCGGAGAATTAAAAAAAAAAAAAATAGCTCTTAGACAAAACTTTGTAAATATTAATTTTTATTTTTATTTTATACTGTATCAAAAATAAGATGTTACTGTTCGTTTTCGAAAGCCAGAACCACCACTGGCGGACGATTCTACTCCGCAGAGGGGTGATACGCTGAGATGGGCATTTTCCTAAGAAATTCTTTTGGACATTTTCGCTTTTAAGAAAAAAATAACGGAAGAGCATTTTTGCAACAGTATTTATTCTTTCCATAATTCTTTCCCGAAAAGCGAAAATAGAACTAGTAAACTAACACTAAAAAGTAAACATCCCATCTTTGTTTTCCTAACCCTATTTTGATGAAATCGAAGGAAACCTGACGCATGCGCAAAAGCGCTGAAGGTTCTCGTAAACAAAAACGGATTGATCTGATAAAATTGAGCTATAAGTACCCGTGATTGCAAAAAGTCTCCTTACAAACGTTCAAGTGTCTGAATTGTAACACAAAAACGAATTATCTTCAGAAGCTGAAATTTTAATTGACTCACTAAGAAATAACATTATTTAGTTAAAACCCATAAGTGAAGAGATAAGGACACGAGTCTCATTCAAATGCTAACAAAGAAACAAGTCAGTTGGACAGAATATTGAACTTGAATGATTATTTTGTCTGCAGTTAAATCTATTTTGTTTTTCTTATTCCTTATGATTCATGCATTTCATTATTCTTAGGTTGATTTCATTTCATTATCCAGCTTTATTAAATTTTCATTCTTATAATAATCTACACAATTCTTCTTAATGAAAGGAAATAAAAATTAACAAAAGTTCCCCAATATTTTTTTTATAAAGCTAATTTTTACCTTCAATAGTCCTTTGAGAATGAATTTCATTTGGTACAAAATCTTCCTTCTGAATTTGGGAACTTGACGCCATTACGAAATTCTTGAACAAAAACTGTAAAAGTGAAGAATTCGGTAGCTTCAAGGTAGCCAATCACAAAGACACCTTCGTCAGTTTAATTAATTTCGTGTCCCTTGTCGGCTCCAAAGTTAATTGCGCTGCTTCTGTGACACCTTTCCTATAATTAGACATGTTTGGTTCTTTTTTTTTTCCGTTAGTATTAATTTAACAGGAGGCGGCTGTTATCTCTGCTTGAAGTCATCACAGAACGGAAGTTTAACGGAGTTTGTATTTCTAAGGGAGGGGAAGTTTAGACCTAAATGACCAAAACACTATAATATTCAATTAACTAAATAATAATTGAAATAATTCTAGCTGAAATACCCATTCTTCGTAAGGTTAGAAAAACCAGATGTCCTAATGTGAATGAGAAAGAAATTGTGAGATCATCTAGAAACTTCTAATAGGTACAAAGTAATGTTATATTCGTATTTTGTAACTCGATGAGACACAGATATGAAATTAATATCGAGATCGGAGAATATAAAACTTCCCATCCTTTTCTGCCCTTCTCCACACCCCTATCACTTCAAACCTTCCAAAGTTGGTAAGAAATCGCGTGATCATTATAAATTAATGTTATGTTCTTATTTTGCAACCCCCAAACCCCGTAGAAGTATCCTTCAACAAAGTTTGCCCATCCCTAGTTCAGAATTTCTTAAATTTGTATAAATATTTAGACTCGACCTCACTAGAATAAACAGGATTTTATCCTGCAGAGGGGGAGGGGGTGGTTGCAGTTTCTATAGAATATTTTCAAGAATTTTTCTACAGAATTTTGAATTAAACGGTTTTTCGTCATTGTCACTAGACAACGCTCTAATGAATATATTTATGTAGTATACATTTTCTCTTAAAATTTATATACAGGAATATATAAAAAAAAAAAATGGGATTTTTTTTATTAAAAACTTTACTTAAAAATTCAGTTTTTCGGAGAAATTTCGAGGGGTGCAGGACTCCTTCGCTTAGGTCCTTAGATCTATCCATAGTAATTATAATAATGATATATTACCCATAATCATTTATTAAGAGTTTGTTAGTGAGAAGTTTGTTTGTTAGTTAGGGGTCGTCCATTAATTACGTGAGGTATTTTTAAAAAAAATTTGGGCTCCCCCCTCCCCCGTGGTGAGATTTGGTAAGATGTGGTAGGAACCCCCCTCCCCTTCACATGAGATTTCCCCTATAATTTTTAAATAATTAAATTTATTTGATATGTTCATGTATTTTGCTTCAAACCACTAAATACCTAAAGCGTTACTGATGTCTTCTATGAAATACATTTTTTATGTGAAAGAAGAGGAGAAATGTGAAAGAAGAGGACTACATTGTATGTTTAAGGTGCACTATAATGAATTTAATTAAATTTACTAAAAAGAAAAAAATAGGCTGCGACACCTTCCCTAATTCTTCACTCACTCCATGGGTATTCGAGTGCTTCCTCTAGTGTAATGATTGGACACATGACGTCCATGTCTTTTGGTAGTATACGAAGACAATCATTAGACGTATCTACATCCCCCTCAAGCAGCCACTCCAGCCTATCGTCTACGGCGCACAGCAGCTCGTAACCCCGACGGGTGATCACACGCGTTGGTCGAATCCTGACCACAGGAGCTGGCGGGGTTGGATTGAGCGCCGACCTGCGTTTCTGCAGTTTCACACGCGAAGCAAAGTAGATGCCGCAGGTCCTGTAGATCTGTTAAGGATAGTCCGGGCATAGACAATATTACAAAATGTTGTAATATATATAACAATATATTTCTTTGAATTAAAAAGTTGAGGTGAGATTTTCTTTGACCCCCCCCCCTTTAAATGAGATTTGGTGAGATTTTGCCGGATTTTTGCATCTTAAATCACCTATATACTATTATTATTATTTTTATATTATTCACGTTTTTTATAAATATCATCCATATCCAAAAGTGGATTCGGACGAGTAAAAAGGAAATGCCCGGTCGAGGAAAATGAACTCCGTAATCGCTCGTTAACAATTCTCTTCATCGTCAAATGTAGTAATAGCCGACCTTCCTAGTAATTCAAAATACCTATTCCATGACTCTTAAACTAGTGGAAAACGTTCCAAATTATACCTGTAGCTTGGCTGTACAGGCCTTACAGTAACTTGTTCTTATGACGCCGTCGTACTATTTTCTGCAGCAATGAGTTCCAGGATCAACTAAGTGATCCGTAATTTTTTTCCTTTTATGGTCATTCTTCTTTTTCTGTTTTTACTCTTAAGAAATAACCTGGCGGGGAAAAATGAAACTATTTAATAAGCTTTCATTTTTTTTTCTTTCAATGATTTCTCTTCTATAGTGAAATGAACCAGCAAAGTGCTTACCAGGCAACAACAACAACAAAATGCCTTTTCTTAACTTAAATTCAGGCCATGATTCAATTCTCAGTCAATAGATTACACTTCGGAATTCATCGTTTATCAAATTTGTGAGTTTTGTGTTTTGATGTTTTTTAATAGTTATTATAATTTTGAACTAATTTTGATTAAGAGATGTTCGTCTGTCAACTGGGAACAACATCGAAAGGGAAACCTGGAAATATATACGCTTATCTGAAAGACAAAATAACTTCATTTCAACCCGTATAAATAATTCATTTTGCATACAAATTAAATAGATGCATTAAAAAATAAAAACAATTATTTATTTAATCTAAAAAACTAAAATAACTTATTAACAAGCTGACGAAATTGACCCAACATCAGAGGGTTTTTAATATTTCTAATAAGTAGCTATTGATTTTTATTGTACGTGTGATTTTTCTTTGTAAGTTATTCCTTGAAATAGCGACTAAACGCATGTTAAAATGTTTTATTAATGAAAAAAAGCTAAATAATAATAAACCAGTGTAACTTTATGATCGTACATTTTCCTTTTTCTTTTATTAATGTTACTTTCAAAGCAGACCATTTGTATCTTTTTTCTTTCAATTTTTTTTCTTGTAACAACATCTAATGCTGTTGATTTTGTTGATGATGCTGCAATTATCAGAAATGCTGACCTCATGTTAACACAAGAAAGCCGCCAAAACCTGAAAAGCAACAGCCAAGCTTCACATTGTCCTTACTTTTCCACAGCAAATAAAAGCCAATTTTTTCATTGTGTTTTTGTGTTTAAAATGCCAACGTTTTTCACGGTCAAATTTTTTAGATTAGCAACAAATTTCTTAGAATGGGATCAGTGAAATATCGAGGTTTTTATTAGGTTTATTCTATTTCTTTAAAGTTAATCACATCTACCTTCGGAGGGGAGTAAAACAAATAAAAAGAAAATCACCCTTAAAATATTAAGGCCGTCTGTTTAACAATGGCTTCTGAATTATCCTTAAAGAAAGCGACAGATTTTAAGTGAAATTGTATTGAAATTCTATTTAATATAAATGCTTTACGTAATAAAACAAATCAGTTGATTTTAAGTGAACATTTCAACATTTTTATAAAATGTTTTGTAATGATTAAAATCATTGAAAAGCAGTTAATTCGGAAAAACTTTATTTTTTTTTTTTTTAAACGGGATCCTCATATAAGCTTTATATTATTTCTATTTATGCAGTGTTCTACAGTATAATTTTAAGGTTTTGATATTTCAATTATTTTTTTTTTCTTCTGAAAATGACTGAAACAGCAAAGGAACTCTCTAATTTAATTATAATTTCTAAAATTAAAATTATTCATTATTAACGCAAATGAAAATGTCGATATTTGAAATTATGCGAATTGAATCAATTTTCAAAAAATTTAATTTTCTACAAATGAAGTTGCTCCTTCGTAATAATATTTATTCGTTGCTATGAGACACAACAAGTCACTGATTAAAAATACTAAAAATGTAATTTATTATATTGGACTTATTTAAATAAGAAATGATGAAATCTAAAAATATATATAACATTTGCTTTTCATTATTAGCAATTGAATTAAAGGTAAGAGGGTGAGAAAACAGAGGAAAAATAATAATAATAAAAAAAAATTGCGGGAATAGTTATGTGTTCGTTCGTTTGTTTGTCTTTCCTTACCAACTGAGAATTTCCATTTGATCTCACAAAATAATGTTACTAATTATTTAATTTTGTATCTTTTAAAAATATTTATAAAAACTAGAACTTTGGATCATTCTTACTTTTTTATGGTTAGTTATTTAGGAAAAAAAAAAAAACAAGAGATTTCTTTTCCCTGATAAAACTGATAACTCTTCATTTCAACACGAGAAAGTAATATTTCACTCAGAAACAAAGTTCATTTAAAAATTTTTTTTACAAGATTTCGACAAGATTTCCTTTGTGAATTGATTTCTTCGAATCCTGAAACTTACATGTTGATAGCATTAAATGATAGCATTCGATAGACTTCGAAGGATTCCTGATTTCTCAAACAAATTCATTCCTGATACCATTTCCATAAGTTATAGTTTTCATAAACTTCTTCCAAACAACTGACTCTTATAGAAATAAGTAAACAAACGAAGGTGCAACGTTACAAGATAGGATTCGCACCCTGAGTTGTCACCGGGAAGAGATTGGGACGGACCGTTTCGTTCTTTTTAGGACTCATCAGCCAGCCAAACTCCACCGATGACAGACTCAGAAGGTGCGTCATCGGTGGAGTTTGGCTGGCTGATGAGTCCTAAAAAGGACAAAACGGTCAGTTCCAGTCTCTTCCCGGAGACAATTCATGGTGCGAATCCTAGCTTGTAACGTTGTACCTTCGTTTGTTTACATTACTTTGAATCATCGGGCACGTTAAATTTCTTTTCAACTGACTCTTATACTTACTTAATTTCAGGTTAAGAAAAAAGCACTGGATTTAAATGAAATGGTTCACCCTGTACAATCGATCTAGTACCCAACTGAGATATTATAAGAGCAAGATTAAGTGTAAGTTTTATGTATAAAAGTAAAAAAATACATACATAAAATTTTTTGCATTTACGAAAGGACGAGAAATCCTGTTGTTAAACCTTCAAGGGATTTTCATAATCTCACAACTTCGTAAAATGAATGAATCGCACAATATCATCTGTAAAAATATCTGAGCAGCTTTTCGACCTTCCCCATTGACCTAATAATTTGAAAAGCAAATGTTCGCAGCCGACAAAAAAGCTATGGAAATATTTTGAATAAGTTTTCAACTAATATGGATTCATGGAGTTTTTCCTGCACCCTCTTAGGCCAGCGAATCCTATCATGAACTTTTCTCAAAAGTAAATACTCCCGACAATATTCGAGGAAAGAAATATCCTTGCTCTTGTAGTGGTTTCTCTGAATTGTCCGGAGTAAGATAGCAGATTATAAATATTGAGATTACGGAAGACGTGAGTAAAAATAACTTTCATTACGAAAATTTATAACATAAAAAAAATTATAATATGAATATAATAAGATATACTGTACATTAATTGTAGTTATAATCCATACATTAAACAAAATTATAATTAAGATTTTGAACAAATCTTTAAATTTGATTTCTTCTGTTGTCTTCAATTAAATTAAATATCTTTTTTAAATTTGACTATTCATTCTAGTTATATATTCATAAGCGGCAAAAAGAAACTTCGATCAGGAAGGTAAGGAACATCAGGTAACAAGTAATGTTTCAAAATGACTTGCTACAAGGTTGTTGTTATTCTTATCTTGGTCTAAAGCTACCTTTAGGAGCTCCCATAACCTAATTCTTAAATTTCACATTATTATTGCAGCTAAATTTAAAAATCTGCTTAAACTTTTTTTTTATCTACTAACTTCTTAATAAATTCTCTAGTTGCAAAAAATTCAAACAAGAATAATAAGGAATTATTATGAGTGAGATGCGTAAGAGAATACTTTTTCATTCAGCATTGAATAACCTAGCGGCTATAAACGGACACCGCACTGTCAATAAATATAATACAAACCTCAGACTTGTCAAAAATATATAATACAACTAAATATACAGCATTTACTATTGTATATTTCTCATTGAAATAAATCAACAAAATGTTATGAAAAAAATCATCATAATAATAAAATCGGAAGAATGTCTTTGGTAAGTAGAAAATAAAAAATATAGAAAATAATAAAGATTTCTTACTTGCACAAGATTAACTGCAATTTCCTCATAACATCTTTCAGAACATAATGTCGCCCACATGGTACAAAATAGGGATTTAAGACATACAAAATGAACACAGTGCGGGCATCTCTTCCACTGGAAATGCTTGGGGAGCAACAACTCTTGTTCTTGAATTACAACGGCTTATGATCAAAATTGTGTCACTTTTGATACATTGCAAATTGTACGGGGGTCGTTTGGTTTTTTGTTTGCTACAAAATTATGAATTGACTTGTTTTTTGTTTTTTTCTGAAAAGTTGTCATGAACTTTCCTGTATAGCTTCCCGGAAAAATTCCAGCAGGGCAGCATCAGTAAAATCAACAGGAATTAACACAAATATGGGCATACCATGATAGAGAGCCACATTCTCGATTTTCATATGTATAAAGAGCCACACCATAGTCACGTTCCATAGTATTAAATACACAAATTCAAATTTAATTACATTTCTACACACATCGTAACTGCTGTATAAAGTATAAAAAATACATACAGAAGAAAATAAAAAATGAAAAAGAAAACAAATATTAAATTTTGGAATAATTATTTTATATTTTTTTTTTTTTTTTGAATTCTGTATTTTTATCAAGAGATATTGGGAGCCGCATTTGCCCACGTGTGTTCTATACAATAGCGCCACAGAGCGTCGACAATCGGAAGTAAACTGTTGTTCTGTATAGTAGCGCCACAGAGTGTCAGCAATTGGAACTAAATTGTTGTTCTGCACTGTAGCGCCACACCGTGTCGACAATTGGAACTAAATTGTTGTTCCGCACAGTAGCGCCACACCGTGTTCACAATCGGAACTAAATTGTTGTTCTGTACAGTAGCGCCACACTGTGTCGACAATTGGAACTAAATTGTTGTTCTGTATAGTAGCGCCACTGAGTGTTAGCAATTGGAACTAAATTGTTGTTCTGCACTGTAGCGCCACACCGTGTCGACAATTTGAACTAAATTGTTGTTCCGCACAGTAGCGCCACACCGTGTTCACAATCGGAACTAAATTGTTGTTCTGTACAGTAGCGCCACACAGTGTCGACAATTGGAACTAAATTGTTGTTCTGCACTGTAGCGCCACACCACAGAGCGTCGACAATTGGAACTAAATTGTTGTTCTGTACAGTAGCGTCACGCCACAGAACGTCGACAATTGGAACTAAATTGTTGTTCTGCACAGTAGCGCCACACCGTGTCGACAATTGGAACTAAATTGCTGTTCTGCACAGTAACGCCACAGAGCGTCGACAATCGGAACTAAATTGTTGTTCTATTATTAACAAGTCAGGAATTAACACATTTACACCTTACGGAAAATTTTCAACATTTAATTTTTCACCATTCCTAAGATAGTACAAAGAATAAGATAAAATTAGTGGTCTTTGCGAAAACTATAATTGTACCTTAATACTTAAGCTTTAATGTACAATTTCTGTGCAGGTAATTGTTAAGTTTGTTTAGAATCATTGTACACTAAGTATTATTAAAAAAGACGAGCTCTTACGAATTTTGTTATTTTTATTATATTAAAGCAGAATCAATTCACAAAATTAAATATAAAATTCGTAATTAAAATAGCAATTTAAATAAATAACTAAAATCTTACCATTTTGTTTTAGCATTATTTACTCGAAGGGTAGCAACGTCAATGGCGTTCAGTCTCAGACGAAAAGCGTTTTTACCTGATCTAATGATCACAGATTCAGTTTCACTTTAATTCTAACGCGAACTTTTATTTAGACTTTCACGATTTGAGAAACGAACTGAACTCGTTTAACAGAAATTTAAAATTTCACTTTTATCTTGCGACAATATTTTTTTCTAATTTTCCGTCAATTTACTAAATTAAAAGCCTCACTACTGATGAAAGTTCAAACGTGAATAAGTAAATTTAAGGGTTAGTTTTTTCTTTTAATCCTATATACCAGTGGTTCCCTTTTCGTCTTGATAAAATTTTTTGAAACCCAAACAATTTTATCTGATTATAAATAAAACAACAAATCAGAAAACCATAACTAGTTTATTGAAAATACAAAAAAAAACCCAGATGAATAATGGAAAAGCAAATATTATAAATTCAATGTGATAATTAATGTGAAGGATTAAACTTCTTTTTTCCTTTCCATATTCTTGCAAAATTTGGTGTAATTACAGCTGAATTCCAATATCACTGATATCCAACTTCTGTTTTTGTTGCAGTGTCCGCTTTCATACAAATATGCGCTACTAAATGGCAACAAACAGCGAATTGCTTTTTGGAATAAATTTGTATTATCTTCTTTTAAGTCGCACCAAAACTCGTTTAATGAAATTGTTTCAATTTAAGTTTTATTTGGTTAATTTGATGTCATTCGATGAGATTTTCACATTCTACTGTAAATAAGTTCTTCTGGTTTTCCTTTAATATTGAAGGGATTAAAAACTCAATAATTATTGTTATCTTTTAGAAAAGTCAGTTAATGTCACAATTATTGGCTTTAGAGGAAGAATAATTTCTTTTCGAATTTCCTTGTCAATTTCACAGTTGGATTCCTGTAAAATGTCATGTAAAGTAAGAAATAGATCCATATTATTTTTTTAAAACCCAAGATCCAGTTCTGTAATAATGATCGTAATTTATTTGATTTTTATTTGTTGAAAATATTTACATTTTTTTCTCTGAAGGGAGGAAGAAACATCATTCAATTTTGTGAATATATTCACCAGATGAGCAATTGGACCCAACCACGAAACGTTTCTAAAGCGATTTGATACTAGAAATTTATCAGTGGGTTTTCACAAAGTTAATACTTTTCACTGCTTCATCTAAAATACAATTTACAGATAAAGTGATGCTTCGAGCAACCAGTGCATGTTTATAAAGAACACACAGACTACATGTTTAAGTAACATTTTTAATTCGTGCTACTGCCCCTTTCAAAGGTCCTATCATTGACTTCGCATCAACGCTACATGTATTCACATATTTTCTCCCAACTTTTTCCACGACTCTTCATAAAATCGTCGATACATTTAAACACAATCTCACCTGTGGTAGTGGGTTCTAAGCTTTCACGATTAACAGTTCTTCTTCAATAACTAACGGAAACTAATAAAACTGATAGGATTGCAAAGTCTTACAATAAGTTCCTGCTCAATATCCTCAGCCCTATCATGAATTCTGCGTGCAACTGTATTATTTACGAAAGAAATTTTATCAATTTGTTGACAGGATTTCTGATCGAACAGTCACTGAACAATTTCTTTGATGCATGGTTTTATGAGAATTTCAGAAATTACTTGCACTTGTCCGACAAATCCTATATGGTAGCTTATTTTGTAGGAAGCCATTCTTGCCATTTTGTTATCCGACAAATTTTCGATATAAAAGGTTGTTTTATCAAGAGATTCAAGTTTTCTTTAAAAAAAAAATCAAAATCTTTATTTTTATATTCTGAATGTTCGTTTCAAAATGTCTGCGCAATTTAGCTGCTACTAACATTAAGATCTTATTGCATAATACAGGGTGTACCTTAAAGGTTATATTCAATCATGTAAAACAACGAATATATGTCTTATAAACATGGGTCTGGAAATGCTTAATTTCCAAGATATGAATGATGCAACAATACAGAGGTGTTGGCTCAGTTTCACAGAAAGTGCTTGAAATGTCATCAACCAGCCTGCCGAAATGCACACAACACCACGTCGTTCCATCGACTGCCGAACATGGTCGAAGATGCTAGGTGTGTCGAATTGTGTTGCACCCATCCAATATGCGATCATACAGTGCCTGGGGGTCAGGAACCGGTAGACTAATGGTTTAAGATAACCCCATATGAAAAAGTCCAGAGGGTTTAAATAGGAGAACGGGCAGGCCATATCACGATTACTGAGGAGCAATTTAATAACTACGATACGACTAAAGGCCAACACCTCTGTATCGTTTCATTGTTCATATTTTGTAAATAACGCATTTCCAGATCCATGTTTATACGACATTTATTCGTTGTTTCGCATGATTGAATACAACCTTTAAGTTTGACAGCACATTTCAGGTACATCATGTATACATACATAACACATCATGGAATTTCCTGTAATCGTGAATCCCAGTAATTAATAACCAGACTTGTATTTTCGTTTTTTATGACTTCAGAGATGTTTTAGTATTAATAAACAACACTTCCCTTTTCCTCGATTCATTTACTTTACAAGTAATGCTTCTGCCTTGTATTTTTGTCATTATCTGCTTTACTAGAAACAAGTGAACAGCTTGCTACATTTTTAAAAAAAAAAATCTGCAACCAACGATCCATGGTATTTTAATGTACATCACTGAAGATGATTTCGTCAGGGGATATGATTTAATTAGGTTGGAGAATCGAAGGACCCATCTAAAAGAGGTTAGTAAACCTCTTCCTGTGGAACACTGATAATTTTTGAAACCGTATTTAAATAATTTTTTCATAATATTTTAAACTGTTAATTAGAGCGAAACAGTTTTCATTCAATTGTTACTCAATTAAAAATCAAACATTCTATATTTTTATCCTATATACAGTAAAATCTAGATATAACGCTCCCGCTTATAGCACTATCCCGTTCTTTACGCCACTTTTATATGGTCCCTGGAATTTTCTATATATCTCTGTATACTTTTACCCTCTTATAATGCTTCAAATCCCACTTGTAGCGCTTTTTTATATCGGAAATTTTGTATCAAAAAGAAATGTAACACTGTAAAGATTCTTTTTTTTTTCCATGATAGGAGGGAATCTTTGAACTCTGTGAAACAGTTGATACAGTTGTGCAAAATGTCGAAGTGGAAATCCCTTTCTTTAAGTGAAAAATTGCAAATTCTCCGTAAGTACGACGAGAATTCGACAGAAGTCAGAAGGATTTCGCAGAATCTCTAGGAATTCCCTCGTCCAGTCTGCGAACAATAATGAAAAACAGGGATGCAATTACCGATGCAGCGAAGGATTGTTGCAAACGTAAAAAAGTAAAGTGTGCACTAAATCTGCTCCGAAAATATATTAGTATTGCTCCTAGTGGT
>JAFIDM010001028.1:22225423-22244885 GCA_023159025.1 Thereuonema tuberculata | reverse complement strand
ACACACACACACACACACACACACACACACACACACACACACACACAAACAAACAAACAAGGATTATTTGAGCAATTTTGATGGGAGTTGTTCGATTACCGAAACCTCAGTCCAGACCTTGTACCAAGCGATTTTCATGAAAGTGTTTGCAGAGTTTCTTACAACTCATCCGGAGGTTGACTTCCAGATGGCCCTTGTAATTGATCAGCAATTTGACCAATAGTCAGGAGGGATGTTCTGAAAGAGTAAAATTATATAAACAAATCCATGTGTAAGTGCAAAAACGCCATCTGATGATGATCCGAAGAACTATATGTATAATATAAACAAACACTAAATCACAGTAACTATTTTGTTTACCCTTTTTCTTTTGGTTTTTTGATCATTTAAAATATTACTATGATTTAGTGTTTGTTTACATTATTTAAACAGTTCTTTTGATCACCGTCAGATGGCGTTTTTGCATCCACTTTTGGATTTGTTTATATCATTTTACTCTTTCAGAACACCCCTTCCTGACTATTGCTGACCAACTGTTAATTTTCTTGTTTTTCTCTATATACTCTACGTTTTCTGGTTGATTCGACCTCAGCTGAAGATGACCTAGTTATCAGAACAGGTCGAAACTGTCCTCTTTTTTAAATGATAAAATTTTATGATGTGTGAATACATGAATTTTAATTCATATTTGATTTGGAATTCTTAAGGTAATAAAAACACCTGACAATTTGCAATGATCTTTTGATATTGTTCGTTGAAGAAGAAATCTAAACTAAAACTGAAAGCCTTTGAAATAAAATGTCAATATAGATTTCTACTTGTTTATATTTAAATCTAATTAGACTGTTACTATAAAAATGCCAAGAAAAATATCAATGTGAATGCCTGGAATCACTGGTTATCATCATAACTAGTAAATATAAGTTACACCAAAATTTAAGTTACACTAGAAAGCTAGTTTCTTATGTTTTCAACCAAATGAAACTGAAAAATGGAGCAAGTTGAGCATTTCTGGATCATAAATGAATATATTATAATGATAAATACAGAATCAGTGCTATAATGGTGAAATAGTTAAATTTCTTATTCCTTCCAAGTTATAATTTTCATTTCATCTTCACCACTCATCTGATATTCAATGATTCTCTAGTTGAGATTAAGATATTTTACAATAGATATTTTTTTAAACCATAATTAAGCATAAATCATAAATTCAATTGTAATTCATACAAACTTATAACTGTAAAAAATTTTCAAAATACTTACTGACTGTATCTAATGACAAGACGTCAAAATCTAAAAGACTGCTATCTGTCTTAAGTTTTTTCTTTAAGGCTTGCACTACTTCTGGTCCTTTCTGAACAACCACAGTTTTACCATCCGTAATCTTGAGAACATTGAAAATCAAAATGACCCTAGAAATGCAAATATATGTTACTTTATATTAAATAATTTAAAATAGGTATTGATTCAAATAAATAAACCAGAACTCTCCCAGAGTTTAAGAGATGCAAGAATTTTTCTATACTACATTTCAGTTTATGAAATTGGTAAGCAAACAATTTCAGGATCTGTCTTATCTTCAACTTAACTTCTCCCATAGACTAAATGCACAACAATCAATTCAGAAGTAAATGCACTTACAGTATTTGCATTAATTAATGAATATATAAAGAAAAAGAAGAAAGAAAAAAAAACCCATACCCATTTGTATGTTAATCTGGAATAAAACTGACCTAATAGGCTTGCCTGGGATGAATTAGGAAGATCTACAGCAGTTCATGAATCATCCATAAGTTCAGTATTTATCACTGAGGATTTAATTGTTTTCAGAGCCTCATCAACAGCAATTCTACCCTAAGTCATCTGATCTATTAAATCTCCTATTTCATTCTAAGAATCTTATGATCTCATAACCATGCATTCATACAATATGTCACTAAGTTAAATTATCCCACTGTACACCTTCACAGACCTTCCAGTTGTGTGAGATATGGCTCACAGAATTCTATGCCCAAAGGGACTACTTTGAGGTCAAGTGGTCAGTGAAGTTTATCCCTGACAGACTTCAAAACAAACATTTTTATATTTTCTAATTTTAAAGTAACTCATGTTTTGACTGGGCATGACAATTTTAATAGTTATTTATTTCGATTTGAACTTGAAACTAGTGGTTTTCTCCTTGTGGTTATCAAGAACATAATCTAGAACATTTGCTACTGCATTGTCCTGGTTTTTCCCAACAGAGAATAGTATTACAAAATAGGCTTCCTGTTCTATCAAAATTTGTCAAATGTAAAGTACTTACTGATTTTAAGAATTCTATTTTAGAATATGTGGTCTAATTTGCCTGTGTTTATTTATTTTTTAATCACTTATATTGTACCTTGCCTTGTACTTATTATTGTAATTTAATAACACTTTATTTTTTCTTTCTTGTTCTTTATATGAAGGGTATGGGGGAAAACAATGGTAACCCACATTAGGTGTAAACTGAGATATTCAGTGTTAAAATGTAAAAAAATAAATCATACAAAAGTTATTGATATTTATTAGCAATAAAACTTCTATTTACTTTTCATACATTTCAGTATATAAATCAATAGAAAAAGTTACGAACTTCAAATTATAAATGCAGGATTGTTTATGTTTTCTTTGGAATGGGATTTTATTAGGATCCTGCAGTGTGGCATACCATTATTTTCTTGCATCCAGCTGTGTTATCACATCTCGTCAGCAGAAAAATGGTAACCCGAATATTCGAGTATACATACTATTCTAAACTTAATCTAAAATAATTGCATAGTAGAACTGAATAACTGAACATTATTAAATACATATTAACTGTATTTGGCATTAATATCTCATGAAAACTAGTATTTATACAAAGAAAACTTAAATGTTGGTTGGCTACAAAAATATAATGGTAACCAACATTCAAAAGCATGAAGACACAAACTGTACTTCTCTCTGATTTACTGGAATCAATATTCGAATTATCTTTGTTTCCTGTGTTTTAACTGAAATCTGGATTATTAATATCATCATTAAACACATCAGAATCACTCGAATCGTCACAAAATTCACTTACAACAGTATAATTATCAGCACTTTCCACGCTACCACCAGCCGTTGACGCCATCTTGAATTTGTGGGTTACCATTCTTTTAAACAAGAGAATGAGGGTTACCAAAGAAACAAGACAACATTGTGCTGCCACCTGGTATCATTTAACTGAACTTGGTGTAACTACGAGCTTATTAATGAGTTACCATTGTGTTTCTGTATTTGGCTTGAAAAAACCAAAATTGTGGGTTACCATTGTTTTTCCCCATACCCTTCATATTGTACTGACTTACTGTCAATTTATTGCTGTTTCAGCCAACATTTGCTTTGTGATGTTAACTTAGTTATGTAAGCAGGGTCATAGCTACCACCGGGGCAGCCGGGGCAATGTCCCGGGGCCCCCAAGCAAAGGGGTGATGTTTTTTTTTGACAATGTTTTTTTTGTAAAGTTCCCATATTTTTTTAGTAGATCTTTTCTCCTAAAGCCTCTACTATTAAATATTTCTAGCATCACACCAAATTTAAATGTAAAAACTACATTTTAAATTTGCTTTTTCATATTAAATGTAGTTTCTACATTTAAATTTGGTGTGATGTTAGAGATGTTTTTTTTGGTTGTTAAAATAGGATTGTCTTTTTTTTTTTTGGTTGTTAAGATTTTTTTTTTTGGTTGTCAAGGGCCCCGCACCCTCCGGCTCTGCCCCGGGGCCCCAATCCTCTTGCTACGGCACTGTATGTAAGCCTTGTGGTATACTTGTGGAACACAAAGTATGTATTATTAATTAAAAACGAAACTGGTCTGTTTAATGTACATCCACCTTCAACCCTGGAAGAAACCCTGGTATCCATTCTACAAAGGGCTATGAACCCTAAGACCTGTCTGAAGGAGAACTGAATTTGAAAAACCCCCAATCTCCAGTGGGGATCAAACTCAACTTCTCCAGCCTTCAGTTAAGTGCCTTACCACTCAGCTACAGTTTGATACTACTTTTATTTAGAATATTTTAAATAAAATTTCCTTATATTCTTATTTACGAATGTAAAGCCTTGTCACCAGTGTATAACAGATAGAGATGACACAGATTTTCAATTTAGAAGTAATGATTTTATGGAAGACCGTTTTTAAAAAATATAAATTTTAAAGGAAGTAAATACAAATACCTTTCAATCAAAAATTCCATTTGGACAGAAAAAAATGCTTTTGCACACTGAGCCATCATTAACAGAATCCTAGACAGTTGTTTCATCCTTAATAGGAATCATCAGCAGGATTTACCCTGCATGATTCCTAATAAGGATGAAGCAGCTCTCCAGGATTCCCATTGATGACTCCCATTGCGTATGCAAAAGGATTTTTTCTGCCAATTAATGGAATTTTTGGTTTAAAGATTTATTATTTTGGATGTTAATTTTGCTTTCAATTGCACAAATATCTTTAATTACAGATCTTTGAATGTAAATTCAGAAATTCAACATTGATACTCATCTACATACATATATTTATTTATTATTTAATTACTGACCTTCCTGAATGCCTGGCTGCAGCAATTTCCTTAATATGTACTTGATTTTCACCAGTTTCAGCAGGTAATAAAAGAGCCAATTTATTTGCTAAAGTAACCTAAAACATTAAACATATTAAGAGAAATTAGTTTATTCACAATCTTTCAGCAATTTAAAGAAAGAAATCTTAACTTTCTGCCATTAGATTAGCATTCCAAGGCAATTTTATATTAGCTGCAAGGAGGCAATGATCAATCACTTGAAGATGTCATGAAGTTGAACTAGAAAAATTCTATGGAACAGCTGGTATACGAATGGCCAAAAGTTAAGCTTCGAAAACTTTTTTGAAAACTTTCTTAAAATTTGTGGGTCTAAAATACATCCTTTAAAAATTCTTCATTGGATTGCTACTTATTTAGCATCAATGAAATTCAAAGAATAAATATTAAAGAAAAATCCTTAATTTATGCATACATATATTTATTTAAATCTGCTTTCTTCAGTTAATTTCACTTTTTCGTTTATCTTTCATTGAGATGTTTTCCGAGACATATAATAAACTATGTATTTTCTGTCTAATAAATCAAGCTCAAAAAAATTATAAATTTAATTTATGTCTGCAATGTACCTTTTGTTCTTCACTGAACCAGAAGATATCAGCATTAACCTGCATTTCAATGTCATCATTTTCGTGGATATCTATAAATAAAAATGAATACTTTTTTATCTTCATTATTATCAATTGTTATTATATATTTTTTTTGTTTATTTTCCTTTTACAAATCAAACAGACAAACTAACAAAATACCTGGCTTTACAATGAGTGATGCAGAATCAACATGAAAAGCTCCCTGT
The DNA here is from genome assembly GCA_023159025.1 of Thereuonema tuberculata. NCBI lineage: Eukaryota > Metazoa > Arthropoda > Chilopoda > Scutigeromorpha > Scutigeridae > Thereuonema > Thereuonema tuberculata. The sequence continues at coordinate 22,239,461 of JAFIDM010001028.1, read as the reverse complement.
TCATCTGTAACTTTTAAACGAAATACGTAACGACCTGGGATTAAGTTAGCTACTTTCAGTACAGGTGAATGATTAGAATCCTCAATTATTGTCTAAAAGTCAAAGGAAAGAGATGCTATTAGCAAATGCACTGTGTGCGTATATATCTATAAATTTTTAAAATAGATTCTTCATAGTAACTGAAAATAAAAAGCAGCATTATTTTTACCCCAGCAGCTAAACTAGAAGGATCTCTTGTCCATTCATAAGAAACAATTCCAACATCATCTGTGGAGGAGGAACCATTGAGAAGAACAACATTGGCAGGTAAACGAATTGTCCTATCACCTCCAGCATGGGCTACAGGTGGTTGATTTTCCGCTAAAAAATAGAGATTAGCAAGTAATAATTATTAGAATAGAAATATTTACAAGAACTATGTTTTTATGAAATGCAGAAATCAAATGGAGATATACTTTTCAATAATTTTTAATACTCAAATGCTTTATTAATTGTACAATACTTTCTTCATAGTTACTCCCAAAATATAAGGACTTAAATGAAATATAGAATAAACAAGTAAATATGAATAGGAAAATCTTGTACAAAGATGAATACGGAAATATAAAGTAGGATATATAATCTTTAAAGTATTACAATATAACATACTGTTGTAAATCATAAATGTGAATTTAGATCAAAATCTTGTAAGATGTTGCTCGCTACCCTTAAGGCTATTTTTGGATTTTTTTTAGCTTCTCCCCCACCCCCAACCAAATATATGATATATTATGATTAACCATTATAAATCATTATAGAATAAATGCTAAGAAAAATGTCTTTATACTGTTACAAATAAAACATCTTTATTGACTCATTTTACTTTGCATTAACTTTAGTCACTAAGGGGCTGGTGAAATGACACAAATAACAGTAAATTAGTGTCAAAATATCAGTTTTATTTACTTTGGTTACTTGGGCAAATAGAAATATGAACTACACTTTATTTCATTCTACCAATAAAGGTCAATAAAGTGAATAATGTGAATTAATAAATCAGTTTCTAAATATTTTTTAAAGTTGATTTGAATGTAAAATTAATACTTATTAATGCTTCACTGTTGAAATGAAGTAGACTGTAGTTCAAATTTATGTTTGTCCATGTTATTTGGTTATTTCCATTGTAGCAATCTGCTGTGGGATTTTAAGAACAAGGTTTGTGGGCTGTAAACGTAAAAGTAGGCAGTGAAAGGAAAAATTTTGAGTAACACTTCCTTACATTTTATATAAGGAAAAAAAAAGTTGTCATAAACAAGCTATTAATGTTTTTTTTTTGTTTGTTTTTTCTAAATTTATTTTTAATTATGAAGGCATTCTTAACTTCTGGTTGACTTCTTTTTTTTTTCCCTTCAGATTTTTTTTCTTTTTTGATCTATTGAAGGCTGATTTGCAAACTAGAATCTAAATATTACATTTCAGTTTGAAATCTAAATGAAATAAAGTTTTCTTTATTATTTTTTGATTCATTAGTGTGATTCTTCTCTCTCTACCTATATTATGGCATTAATCTTTATACTTATCCCAGGTTTTTCAAAATATCATTAATTTCATGTTCTAGGATAGTCACATCATCATCTTTAAATGTACCTTTCATTTAAAAATAAGTTCTTCCTACATTTTATTCCTCCATTTTCAAATAGCTTTTACTTAAATCAAACCTCTACAAACCAAAATCATGCAACATTTCTTTCTATTTAACTCCAATCAATCTTTGTCCCATTGATTGTAAGGGAATGCCCAATAAAGTTTTTCTTTGGATACGAAGAGTGTTTATTACTGCTGAAGTGATTGCAGCCATTGACTCTTTTCATCTTAAGCCAACACAATCTTTCTAATATAGAAACATTACCAGAGAAAAATTGTAAAAAAACCCCACAAATTTTCAGTTCATTTTTTTTTTGTTTTCAACTGTAAAGATAAATGTAAGTTTGCATTGCTTAAACAAAGAAAACGAATTCTTGTAATTTACTTAAATTTCTACAGTACTTACTCTGTTTTACTGTTATTGTGACAGTTTTGTTGCTACTCAATTTTTTATCATCACTGACAGTTAACTGAAAAACGTAAACCCCTTTTGTGAGTCCTGAAGCATTTGTTTTCATTTGAGCAGGAGAATCTAATCTGGCCTGATTTGGACCACTGAAAAGAAAAGGAGAAAAAAAATAAAAATCAGTTTGATTTAATACATATATTAGTTTTACTTTGTAAAAGTTTCCTTGTCATATTATAGTTTTCATCAATTTATTGCAGAATTCCATGTTAAATGTTAGCAGTGTGAACATCACTTTTACTCTATACAAAGCCTTATTCAACTAATGGTCACAATTTAGAGATTAAGGGCTTGTCTTAAAACTTTCACTAGTTTCATTCTATGCAGGGGAGGAGGGGGCACATTTGAACAAGGGGAACATGTGAACAGTCTGAATTTCCCATCACAATAAATAATTTTAAGAAGTTTCTAGCACTGATAGCAGATGGCAACTCTGCTAATGTGTTGGCTTTTCATTGTTTGGTATACACTCAAGGGATGAATATGTGATAAAATGCTTATAAAGTATTTATTTGTTTTGAATTTCGAAGGGTTTTCTGACAATGTGACAGTTGCAGAGATAAGTTTATTATGTAATATTAAAGCTTACAGAATCTACTTTATAAACATTATTGTAGAACATAAATACATCCTTCTTGTTTCTTTTAAGTGAAAGTTTTTATTTGTTAGGGTTATGAGGGGCACATTTGAACAGTGTTCAAATCTGCCCTACAAGAGAAATCTATCAATATTGTGGAAAGTATTTCAGAAATTTGATCAATGTTATCATTGATTTCAGAATGAAGCTAATAATGATATAATATTTGTTTTTAGGACATACATAAAGATGAGAAGCAAGCCCTAAATATCCTACGATGTTATTCAGGAGGCAGTAAGGGCTGTCAATGAAGGAAAACTCTTATTGAGCTGCAGCTTTGAAGTATGACTTGATTCATACAGCATTATTTTATCAAGCGAAGAAGTTTAAGAATGGTGATGACATAAATGGAAAATATAGTTCACAATACACCAATCAGCAGGTGTTCACCGAGAAAGAAGAGTCCCTATTAGTTGACTACATTATTAAATGCTGTAAATTTAATTATGGCATGACTTACATAAATACGTCAATTAGCATATGATTATGTAGGAAATTAAACTGCAAGTATCACAAACAAATGCTTGAATTGACTGGGTTCATGAGGCAGTATGACAGTCTTCATTTACAATAAAGAATATAACATCTGCATTTGCAAAACCTGGAATATCACCCCTTTTCAGACTTGCATTCACTGATGAAGATTTTCAGCCATTGTTTATAACTGACAGGGATAGACCTACCCAATCAAATACCTGGAACATCAACCAAATGAAAATGTGCAACCTTAACCAAAAGCTGCACCAAGGTGATTGCAAAGACCAAAAAAGAAAATTAAATCCTGCTTTTTAAGAGTGTCTCCCATTAAAATTCAGATCCAAGATGAAACCTGGCACAAGCATTCCGAAAGGCAAATGTTTGCAGAGGTGTCTGTGAAACGAAGACAAAATAACAGTTTCTTCTAGTAGTGAGAGTGATGGAGAATTTTCAGTTCATGATGAATCAGATGAAGGAACTCTAGAAGATTTCATAACTGTGGGAAGAAATGGCACTAAGGAAATTGTTGCTGATGAATTTGTGTTGACTGAATTTGCAACTAAGAAAAACAAAGATCGAAAACTTGGAAATTTGCGTTCCTGAATGAGAAGACTGCAGTGAGATAGAGAGGGTTTATATTGTGATGAAATTAATACAGCAGGAGAATTAAGGAGGAACTGCTTGCGCAACGACAATGAAACACTTTGATGTCAACTTCAGTAGTTTTAAAGAAAAGATAATGTGACCATAGTAGTGCTTTTTTCAAGACATTTTTATGTACTAATTACTTCTAACAGATAGCCTGGACACTGCTCCAAAAGTGCCCCATACCTGTTCAAAGGTACCCCATAACAAGGGGTCACAGTAGTGACCTATATCAGCGGATTCTAATAATAATAATAATAATAATAATAATAATAATAATACCCCATAACATGGGGCAGTTTTCAACATTTGCACGAGTTCATTGTGATAGAAGATAATTGTAATTTTTGTAAACATAAATTTTCAAACATATATCAAGCTACATCTTATCTGTGCCATTTAAAGTGTAAAAATGTAATGTTGGATGTGAATAACAAAATATAGATGAAAAACTGTTCAAATGTAGCCTCTTCCTCCTGTACAATTGTCCTCTAGGCCAATACACACGATTCTAAGCCAAACACAGATTCATGTTTTGATTGTGGATACTCACTTCATTCCATTCAGAATATTTTATAGCTTCTCAATTAACCTTCTTCATAACTCACTATCACTTATCACGGATCAGATAAATCTCTCAGGTTGTTGTGCATTGAGCACTACTTATGTATTAATAAAAAAAAAAATCTTTTTTTTTTTTTTGTTTCACACAATTTAAAAGTATTTTTTACAATGAAATAGTAGAAATATTTTTCTTATTGGTCATGTACTCTTTCTTTTGCTTAGTCTGAAACATACTAAAGTGCTACCCATTCGTAAAATTCAATAACAATAATAATCTTATTCCATCCTCACTAGAACTTCATGCTTTCTACGTATTAAAGAAAGAAAAAAAGGGCTATGCTTTTGAGTCGTACTTAGAATGACCTGTACATATTGAATTTTGATTGTTGTAAATATTGAATGAAAGTCTGCAGAGACTATTTGAGTGGACTAGAGGTTTCTACAGAAATATTTCAACAAGGAAACTGAAATGATTATCCTAATGCAATAGTAAATCAGTAAGATGGAGGTGACGTAATCATTTATAAAACCTAACTTGATAAAACTTCTACTTTTATTGCTTTGTTTATATAATCTTATCTGAAAACGAAGACAGCAAAGTAGAAGTTACAGAGTTACATAAGATATGAAAAGCTTATTTGATGATTTTTAGCCCAAACACTGGGCTACTTTTCCTAGCAACATCCAGAGGTTTATTATGAACATCAGCAGTGGCTAAATTTAGTCCAAGCTTTCAATTTGAAGCTCAGAAACAGATAGCAAGTCTCATGAAAGGATGGGATTCTGACCACAGGAATAGAGAGACTACAGCAGCACCATGGATTAAATAAATAAGTGATTGACTACACAAGTATATCTGTGCAAAGGATTCAGGATATAAACTTGTACTTTGTGATTTTTGAATTACAGCATTTTTTCTTTCTTTCTTTCACTATATCTTTATGCTCTGTTCGCTAATCTAATTTTACTGAAATCAGAAAATGACTATCAAAGAGAATTTCTTCGTTATGGATTATTATTGAATTCATGTCTAATTCATATAGAAGATGTGAAATGAAACAACAGTCTTTGAAACTCTCTTTCAAAACAAAATTTCATTTCAAAATAAAGAAATAAAGAAAATATTAATTAAAATACCTTAGTTGCTTCCAATTCCATTCACGAATTCCAACATCATCATGACTTTTGCTACCATCTAACAGAACGCTGTCTACAGGTAAAATTATTTCCTGATCTACACCAGCATCAACAGTAGGAGCTTCATTATTTTCTATAGGATCAAAACAGAATTAAATTAAGTTTTATGAATTTCAGATTTTTATTTATTTTGTAATTAATAAAATTAGCATGTTAAGTTTTCTCAGATGCGTAAATATTCTTTAAGGAGGCATAAGAAACTTTAGCAAAGGTTAATGTTAATAAAATTGGTATTCCGTCAATAATTCATCCACAAAAGGCAGTTCACATTTTTGCAGGAACGAATCAATCAATACAAAGATTCTAAAATTGTCATTAATAATAAGATGTCATAAGAAGGAATTTACTTTTTTTAAATGAATTAATCATTTGACTTCTGTGAAACTTGTAGTAACCAGATGGAGCTATGCCAAAATTTCATTTGAAAAGAGAAAGGGAGTCATGGGAGAAATGGAAAAGTGTGAAAGAACTATTAAACCATTATTTAAAATTAGCCTTGTTTTAATATTTTTTTTTCCACAAAAGACAATCAACAGTGACACTGAGCAGTGTTACCCAAATGAAAACATTTGTTCACAGAAAAGTCAAAAACTTATCAAATTCACTTAACTGTTGAGTAATTACCTCCTCAGTATGAGATGACAGGACCACCCATGAAGGGTACCTTTCTCCATAAGACAGCCCCCCATGGGTGCAGCCATTTGTCCGTCATGCATGGAGACTTAAATCTTAGGAAAGGAGGATCTGGCAATTCTGCTTCTTTTCTATCTTGTTTGTAGTTGCAACACACTGCTCTGACCTCTGCTTCTAGTAAACAGCAGGTTTCAGAATAGTATCTTAAGATCAATAGGTTGATCACCACCTATTTACTTTGGTATTAGATTTTGGCTACAAGTAACCACATAGTCTGGGAGAGTGTGGGATTAATCTTAATCTTGTATCTTCCCTTTCTATTCAGGTATAGCTTTTGTATATCCTTAGTGTCACCTTGAAAGTTTCTTTGGTAATCTGATGTACTTTTGCTCTATGGTAAGCAATTTGTACAAATTCTAAATTCTTCTGTTGTTGTTTTTTTTATAGATTTTATAGATTTTTGCAAAATTGGGAAGCAATTCCCACAACGATCAGCTGCCTGCTCCAACTACTGTTAAACTACACCAATGTTCATTATTTTACATTCATTAACTGATAAGCTTTTATCTATATAAACTGATAAGCTTTTATCTATATAAACTCCTTTTTTAATATCAAGGTGGAGTGACATCTACAACTAAATCAACTGTGAAGCTCCAATCCTGTGATTTACAACTAAATCAACTATGAAGTTACAATCCTAAAGATACTATCTTCATCAGACATAGCTGAAGATGAGCAGATACTGGTTAATATCGCCATATCTATGATAAAGCACAGGACCCTGAATTCTTAAGGGGTTGTCATTGTGAAACAGGATTTAGATGATGTAAGTAAAGATGTACTATTTGAAGGCTTTAAATATTAGGATATTACTGCGATGAAGTGCATGAGCATTTATCGAGGCAATAAGGAAATTTTAACACACATAATAATAAATGAAAAACGAAAAACTCAGTTAAGTTAGGGTATCTATTTTGTCAACTGAAACTATTATTTATGTTAAATTTAAACTTCTAACAGACAAAAGCTACATTAGATTGAAATTCTAGCATTTGGCTCACAAAAGCTTATATTACAATGATTATATTCTATAAATTAGCCTGAAATAATCGGGGTGGGTGGGTGGGGGCTTATATGGTCAATGAACTGTCATTAAACAAAAATCATTTGATAAATGCAAAACATGTCCTCTTCCACTAAAACCATATTTATAGTTGTTTAATTTGACATATAACTAACAACAATAAAAGCCTACTTACCTGGCTTCACAAACACACGTACTTCAGCTTGGGATGACTGATCTGCTGTATCAGTAACTTTTAAAATGAAAGTGTACATCCCAAGTTCTAGATTAGACAGATGAAGATAAGGTGTACGTGTATTCTGCAAAAGTAATATAATATATATATTGATAACTGAAGGATACTGAACACACAATTTTGATAAGTTTATTACAATGAATTCATTTCAGATAGTTAATTACCTGCATATCAACAGCTTTATTAGTATCCGGTCCTTTTGTCCATTCCCATGACTGAATTCCTTTGTCGTCAGTACTGAGATTACCATTTAGAATCACTTCATTCTGAGGTAAGTATATTATAACGTCAGATGGAGCAACAGCTGAAGGAGGATAGTCTGTTTCTGCAATTGGAAAATAAAACAAAAATATTGATTCTGAATGAAAACTAATGTATCAGCAATTGTAAGCAAAATAAATAAAAGAATATCAGATATAGGCAGAGCTATGATTTTTCTTTGGTCTGACACTGAAATGTGAAAAGCTTTGTAAAATAATAAAAAAACCTACATTATCTCAATTATACATTAAGAATAAGACAAAGGACTCTCTGGTCAACAGCAGAAATACTGATCTAATTTTAGGTAAATAAAAATCCATTTTGGAAGAAAGGAGTAAATTCACTGAAAAAAAAAAAAACCCGGGGAGGGGGCATAAAACACAGAAAACCTAAATTAACCGAATCATGGAGTTATGAAAACATTAGTTGAAACAATAGAAACTGCACTCTACATTAAAAACTGGACAACTATTGATGAAGCAATCACTTCAGGGCTCACATTATTGAGAGTGAGGAATGGCAACCTTTAGATTTACGGAAACTAAGGGTCCCATTGTTTTAACCAGCTACTTAATTGCTGCAGTATAAAAGTATGGAGTCACAAGCCTTCAAAGTTGATGATAATTATGGACTGCAAATCCGCAATGGGACAAAAAAAAATGATATCAAAAAAGTCTCAGACAGTGTTTGATTTAAAAGATAAAAATCGGGAATGGAAGAACATTCTACAAAGTAGAGAGTTCAAATCAACACTGTGTTTAATATTATGTTAAGTGAAATGAAAGAGCTATTTTATTTATTTACATCATTGATGATTAATTTTTCTTTTTATTATTTTTTTTAATCATTATTTTTTTGCATGTAAAACACATTCAATTAATTCACTAAGTAATTTGTTTAATTCGAATGTTATTTTACAACATACTAATTCTTTAAGGTGTGTTGTACAATAAATTAATTAAAAGAGCCTCTTCTTCATTGTGAAACATTAAATACAGTCCTTATCCATACAAAAACAGCATTATATTAAAAACAGAAAAGAAAACACACTAAAAAGAAGAAGTTAAAACCTTACCTTTAATAACAGTGATATTTGCATAGGTGGAATTGGATGCCCCATCAGAATCAGTTACTTTCAACCTAAAAAATAAAGTATTACTTTCATTTTATTTCCCAGTTTAAAACGATACCTTTTTCTTTTCTTTTCTATTTATCTTGAATGAACAATGAAGACTTGATTAAAGTATCAATGTACTTAATAACAACAACAACAACAACAAAAAACATGTTACTGAGCTATTAATTTTTGATTTAAGGCATTTTGAAAAATCCATTTCCTTTGATTAAGTGTTTGTAACCGAACTTGTGAACCATACATTCAGAAGGACTGCATTGTTACTATTCAACTCAAGATTAAATTACAGGAAGTGCATTCTAAAAAACAAGACATAGTATCATTATTGGAAGTAATCTAAGCAACAACCTAAGACATGAAATTTAGATGTTGTTACATATTCACAAGCTTTGTTTTCAATTTCTCTTATAAAAAAATTGCTGTAAATACTAATTTTTTGTTTGTTTGTTATTATTAAGTGCTAATATATAAACATTAAGCTATTTGTATATTCTATTTTGTATTGTGCAAATACGCATCCCCAGTTTCTACGAGAATAAAAATGAAACTTTGTTTAGAAAAAAGTACAATACAATGTTTTCATCTTTTTATATTGTTGTATATCATCCTAATAGCGTGATTTTTATGACTTATTTTCAGGATGTACTTCCTGTAATAACCATCTTTTATAGCATTTTACAGAGAGAGAGATCTCAGAGTTATGGTTGGTGATGAACTTATAAAATTCACTTCATACGAATAGAATGTGAATTTCCTTAATTCAAATTTTTTAGTTAAGTAAAATTCATCCATCATTACTTTCTTTAACTCAGTATAAAAGTTGAATAAACTGAATTATATGAAAATTTAGTTTACCATTCTAATATAAATCTATTTCTAATAATTTAATAAATTTAGCAAGACAAAATATGTTAGATGGCCACCAAGATTCTACAATGGATTCCAAGGAATAAGAGGAGGCCAAGAAGAAGACCCACAACATTGATGGGTCACTGAAATTAAAAGTTATTTTGGACAAGAAAGTGTTCAACTGAAAAAATTGGAAAAAATTGGAAAAATGATGGATGAAGTGGATAGAATCATGATGATACAGTTTACTCATTCATTATTGTTCTGTAAGATATTCAAAATCACAAAAGCAGTAGTCATGAAATTTTATATAGTAGTTTTAGCTTGAACTATTGACACTTACGTTAAAATCTGTTTTACAGAAAAGGCATTTTTTTTTCCTTTTCTGTAGAGCACATTGGAGGGCTATTATTCTGTTTTATGTCAGAAGTGAAATCAAGGGGATTAACAAATCAAATTCAATAATTAAGAAATGCTTTTTTTTTTATGGTTTTCTTTTGTTGACTAGGCAAGGTTGTCTTACATTTCCTAATTATTAAATTTCTAAATTTTGTAACGGCATATTTTGAATGATTAAATATTACAAAAATTCTTCAATGTTCATGCTTATTTGACAAACCACAGTCTTAATTACAGTGTTACTGGACTTTATGCTCTGTAGTCGTCAATAATTAGAGACAAAGAATGTGAAATTTTACTTACATGAATTTATAAAATCCAGGGACTAGATCTTTTAACTGCAAAGTGGCAGTGTCTGTCAGCTGTGGCTGATAGTTAATAGGAGCCGTAACTTGTTCCCAGTGGTAAGTGACAATTTTATCATCATCAGTGCTAGCTGAAATATAAAAAATTATATTCATGTAATTATTTATTATATATTATTAGAAATTTTTTCTATTAAAATAATTTTTCTAAGATATTATATTTTAATCTTAGTTTGGTTTTCTGAAAAGTGGCCTTACTATAATCAAGATTGGCCAGAATTTGAACCCTGTACATCTTGTCACAAGACTGTCGATTGATCTACAATGAATTTGGGACATTTTTCTGAATCTTTATGATTCAATATATTGGAGATACTAGTCATGAAGTTACAAACTTAAATGGTGTTTTTCAGTATATAACACCTAAAAGAAAATCATAAATCTCATTTTTTATTTATCTATTTTATTTTATTTCTTGATTTATTTTTTTCTTCAGAAATTCTGGCATGGATCACAATCATATTACTATTATAAAGCTGAAGAGTTTGTGTGTTTGAACGTGCTAATCTCAGGAACTACCAGTCCGATTTGAAAAATTGTTTTTGCGTTAGATAGCCCGTTTATTGAAGAAGGTTATAGGCTATATAACATCACACTATGACCAATAGGAGTGGAGCAGTAATCATAAATGTCAACCAACGGGTGCGGCGGCGAAGGCGATGGGCCGGCTTGGGTGCACAACGAGAATCAAACATTACTGAGAAGGGCCGAATTTAAAGTGGCTGACACCGCAGGGCACAGCTCATTTTTAATATACAGAAAAATGCATTTCATAAAGCAATCAAATTTTCAAAGTACAAGTTGCCATACTTTTCCCTACATTATAAAAATGAAATAACATACTATTATCGAGAGAAGACAATATGTATAGTAAGAAGTTATTCTGTCTGTAATAATGCTTTGAGAACTTCTTACCTGATCCATCCAAAACTGTTTCTGTGTTTGGCAATTTCACAGTTTGATTAACAGGATTAATGACTGCTACAGGAGGTTTATTAATCCTTTTTGCTATAAATAAATAAAACGTTAAATAGTTTACAACATACAACAAACAAAATTTTTTCATACTTGAAATACAGCATGACTAAGAAGTTATGCTTTAGATTTAAAATAAAAGGAAGGGAATAGTTTAAAACACACTTATATTTTGGTAAAATGGAAATGAATTACTATTAGTCCTTCCCTGAAATCTTGTTTTATATCTTTTGTTGTCCTCTATTTTTGTTCTGAAGATGGAACATTCATAGTTTTCCAAAACTGTAGGGTTAAATACCTCCATTTCCATTTTACCCAAAGTAAGTGTATTTGAACCTATTTCCTTTACTTTTTCATCAATACACCTTAAGCCTTCTCATTATGCTTTAGATTTAGCCTATATTAACTAATTCTTTCAGCTTACATTGTATCATATAACAATGCAATATCAGATTATTATTAAGATTATTAAAATTATTGCATTATAAGATTATTGAAATGTTCTACTAATAAAAATAAATCCTTTAAAGAATTTTTGGGGTTTCTAAAAGTAATCTCCTGCAAATTATTAAACTGTTATCAAAGATGTTTATTAGACATTATTAAAAATATATAAAGGAGTTAATTATTAACAAATCCTCAAATGTTCCCAAGTGATTTGTTTTATAAAAAACATTTACTAGGTTATTCATCATTATTACGTAAAGATGTTAGCTTTACATGTTTATTTATCTTATTATTTTTTTTAACTAATTATTGCTATAATTGTTATCAATGAACATTAGTATTGTTATGCTGAATTATTGTAATTATGTTTAGTTATGAATTTCTTTCTGACTTGATAGAACAAAGATGACATTTAGTGATTTGGGTCCAATGCACTAAAGCTGATCAATTCTTGAGTGTTGTAGAAAATTACAGTGTCCTAAGAGTGGAGTTAATTTTCGTTGCCTGTTTAATAGCCATCTTACAAAGTAAATTCAACTATCCAGTTAAAAGCATTCAAAAATTTCTTCAATACTGCTTAACTTCATCTCAAATATGAGGAGACTACATGACCATTATGTGGTTCATTCTTTGACAGTTTTGATAGAAAAGGAAGCTAGGCTATTTTATGATTGCTCTATTTGCATTTGTTCCTGTCAACTGTCAAACATAAAACTGTCAAACTGCAGCTCTTTGTTCTGAAAGGAAGAAAAGGATGAAATACAAATCTGATTAAGGAATTTCTTCATTTCTTCATTGTCAATCATAAATAAGCATTAATTTGTTTGTTTGTATTTTTTGAACCCTAAAAATTCAGCCACAACTAAGTTCTTCATTAATGCTTTCCATGAAATTCCGCTTGTCCATTAAGAAAGATTTTTTTTTCTCATCTTCATATATCTAAATACTCTATACAATTCATGAATTACTATTTCTCTGAGTCTTCTACTGTGCTCTCTAAATACATCTCAGTTCATCTCTTCACTGATTTCTGTATCAGAATTGTTGCCCAAATAACTGACTGCACTTCATTTCGATGCAACATAACTAAGCTATGCTAAACGGTCCTCCTTTCCATTACATACATTCGCCAATTTCAGGGATCAAATTTATGTTTTCTCAATCCACTGACATCAAACTTTCCTTCACTGGTTGAGCTGAAGAAATCATTATGTATCTCAAGCCATTTTCCAACTATCTGCACCTATTTAGCCAGAAGCTATTTGTCATTTTGAAGCTAACTGATCTGGTTTTGTGAAACACATCTATCTTAACACTCCGCCGAGCGCACTATGGTTCGGAATACGGTCGAGCACATTGAGCCTGGGAGGCACTGCTTGATTTACTTTTTTTCTTTTGTTAACTCTTCTTAGTAAAAACCCACATGTTATAAAAATACTGAAGGAGCAATAAAATAGTTTTATATAATCTTCAAATTCTTAGTGCAATTGGATGATTTGTTAAAACACTTCTTCAGGCGCAACTGATCTGCTAGGCATACATCGAGCTCTTTTGTTTTCCCGCCCCCTCTAAACATCGTCCCCACTCTCCATCCCAGTAGCTTCCCCTCTTCTAGTGCTACTAATCAAAAAATGTGATACAGTATTAAAAATAACTGAGAAAACTTACAAATAACTGACAAAACTGCAACGTAATCGGGCGCAATGAGCCTATTAGATCATTTTCGTCTGTCAACCGGAAATGAAGAAAGAAAATCACTAACTGACGTTGCCAATGTTATTGGCACTAGAAAAGGGGAAGCTACTAGGATGGAGAAATGGGGACGACGTTTAGAGGGGGCGGGGCAAACAAAAGAGCAACTAGCAGATCAGTTGCGCCCGTCGGAGTGTTAACTATTTTCTTCATCAACAGCTTCCTTCCATTATCCGTTGATATAATGGATAAGTCTTGCTTTCCCCTTGAAGTTATCTTAGTCTTCTTCGTTTCTGATTCTTAGCAGTGTTAAGTAATTTCTTTAGGGCAATCGACATTGTTCTCTTTTCT
>JAFIDM010001028.1:22203842-22223605 GCA_023159025.1 Thereuonema tuberculata | reverse complement strand
TTTTATTTTAATTATTTTGAAATTGAAATTCACTCAATTACGAATTCAGTATCTTTGCAACTATTTATTGAAATATGCAACATTTTGTTAAAATATGATAATGAACTAACTTTATAAAATAACTTTTAAAAATTGTATCCTGAAAAAATTCTAGTATCTTTACTACATTAGATAAAAAACTGTATTTCAAGAACTTCTTTCTTCATTTATATAATTTCCCAGATCTGTCTGTGTCTAAAGCACTTTCTCTGTGTTTGGAAAATAATTTTAATTTCCTGTGAAAATAGAAATAATTTCTATAATGAAACGTCCGCGACAGGAATTGAACCTTCAGCCTTCTGAACCGACGTCTTATCCATTAGGCCACAGGAACTACATTTAAATTATTGTTGTTAAATATCTCTTATCACTCCCTCTGTGTGTGTGACGCAATGAGAGAAGAGTCACAGGAAAAAAAAAATCATTAATTTTAGCCTATTAGATTAAAATTTAATTTCAGTGTTCATTTTTTTAGCCTACTACAAGCGCAGGCCAGACGACCATTAGATGTAGAAGCTCGCCTTCTGCGACGAACTGGAAAGTCGTTAGAGACATTTCTCGACAAGAATGAAGAAATTAAAAATAATAATTAAAAACAGAAAAAAAATTCTATTTAAAATATTCTATTTCAGCTAAAAGTATTTTTAGTTGAAATATTTTTTACTGGTTATTGTTGACGGGTCGTATACGCTAGTAGTTAATAAATATTATTCAACTGCTCTTGCAGGATGGAAGTTTTTTTTTTTACTATTATTATTATTTTTTATTTTGCTTTTATTATTATTATTGAACTTATGTAACTATTCTTTTATTGTGCCAAAGTTCTTTGGAACAATTGATGGGTTTTAGAACATTGTAATGCAATTGTAGAAACTATTACTAGGCTAAATTTAACTGACTATAGGCAATAAGATATGTTGGAAAGGCTTGAATACTTGAATAGACTCGAGCATAAATTGCTTCTCTTTGAAATGAATATTTTTGTTTTAATTTCCTGATCTTGAATAAAACGGCTTACAAACATTATATTTTAGAATACTAAAAAAACTGTTTATATTACGCATATTAAACGCATATTAAAAGTGAAAGTGATTTGCAGATGAGAAATACTTTTTTAAAAAAAATCTTTAAATTAAAACGTTACTTTACCAGTATTTAAATATTTCGCTGATATTCATGATACAAACAACTTGAAGATATATTTTTAAATATTGCTTGATTAGATGATCTTAATTATATGATTATTATTTTTTTCTTTTATTTTTTTTTAATCCCATTAATAACATCAGGTCTAAGACTCAAAAAAACAAAAAACAAAAAAAAAAAACTAACATGTGATGGACTTCCACAAAATCTTTGATAAAGTATCATTATCGCCGAACATAGGTATCTTTGCCCTGGGGTATTTTTGAGTCCCCCTCCCCCATCAGTGGTTTTTGAGCCAGATCCGCCGCGGGGGTCTACCCTATCCCCGCAGTTGACCTGTGACCTGTACGGGATCCAACAATCGTAAAATTCTCCTTGAATTATGTCTTGGAAGCAGACGATGGAGACTCCGCCCCTAGAATCCACCGGTAGAGTTCTCCACAATCAGAAACGGATTTCACCTGCGAGATTCTAGGATCAAATGCACAGCTGCAATAGAAAGAAAAGCAAATTACCTCAGCTAACGACAAAGAATGGCTTGTAAATACAATTATCCGAATATCTAATTAAACATCAACTCATCTGTAGACATTCGGTTTTATTTTTATTATAATTGGAATGGATCTGGTGCCATTGATATAATTGCTGGATAAACTCATTCAATTCTAGGCGGAGGTTGGAATTTTTCCATGTGTTGCTGCTGAAGTCTGGTCCTCGGGTTCACCCAACCTTCTGTAAAATGAGTACAGGTTCCGGTTTAAACGCAGGAGACCGTCGGATTTGAACCCAACTTCTACCCGATGATCGCGAATCTTTGGACCTCACAATATTCATAGGTTCCTGTGGGTTTTTACAACCTTTTAAAGTTGTAATTTACTGAAACCTCAGTCACGCTATGTTTTCATTTGGGCTTCTCTAGTACCCCGACAACAGATAAAGTGAAGTAATTTTAAAGAACGTTAGCATCACTGAGGATTACAGTTTATATGTTTTAATCAAGCTGTTAAAGTACACAACATCCTTCTTTTTTTTTACTTATCTCCGGATCATTTTTGGATCATAAGTGATGGAGACTTGCATTACTTGTCCATGATCCAGGGTGGGGTGATATGCTGCTGTCGTTGGATATTATTATCCAGGAAGCACAGTCACGTGACAGTCTGACTTTGCCTCCTTTTGGAAGAGAAACAAACACTGAAGAAAGAAACATCCCAACACCAAGCAGGGATTCGAACCAGGTTCAGACACATCCGCCGCCATCACTTCATAGTTTCAACCAATAGAATTCCAGCTAATATTTCCTCTTAACAGTTGTTAACGCTAGGGTTCGTAATGAATATACATTATATCATTTTCATTGTATTATTATTTTTTTTGATGAGACTTGGATACACAAAAACTAAATAGAATGTATTAAAACAAAAAGTTTAAAATAAATGAGTATGGAAGTGAATACACAAATACATAAATGTAGAAAATTAATAATTTCAAATTCATAAATTTATTTCCTGTTGATATATAAATTATCTAAAAATTTCTCATGAATGTAATTTGCCGACACTGCAATAACATCAATCCGAGAAACAGAAACAGAAATAAATTAAGGCTAATAATTAGCTTTACAATCCCAGACACTGTTCAAAGGTTTTATTATAAGAAAAAAAAATTGCTAATTAAAAAAAAAATTAACGTATTTGAAACATCGAGAAAGTCTACAAAAGTATTTTCACGATGAAATACCAAGTCACAGAAGTACAATTTCAAGACAAAACAACTTCGGATCTTCAAGAAAAATATAGAACTAAATTTTAAATAATGTAGGAAAATATTTTGATCTCTAGGAACTCAGCGATAACCATAGAAATCATTAATTCTCCCCTAATACAGTATATGGTAAATATTGTATAAAATATTCTTAATAGCTCATGTATTATAATAATAACTAAATATCACATTCCTTGGGATTTCTTTTTATATAAAATTCCATCAACTGTAATTCACATTGTTCTAAAATTAAATTGTTACTGATTCTGCTATGCTAATTGGTATAGCGTTAATTTGAAGTTAACTACAGAAAAAGGAATGTTTCTTTGTTTTGTTTTAGAAACAATTCGTTTACAATAAAAAAAAAATGTATCCAAAGAAATCTTTAAGAAAGCAACTTGTTGATTCAATCTGGAGTTTTTTAAATTATTCACAGAGAACGGAAAGTGCTTTTAACTAATTATCTATTGAATTATTAATTAAGGAATGGAAATTATTTAAAGTAAATTAGTTTGGAATAAAGAATGATTCCCAAACTGGAGTTAAACTCAAAGAAAATTTACTGAAATATTTCAGTAAATAAGGAATAACGTAACTGATTGAATTTGTTTTTCTTAAGAAAATTACAAAACTTTTAAATTATTTGATTATTCAAAGAAAACTTTAATCATTAGAATTTTCTTTTTATGTTTCTTTTTCTATTCTATTCTTCTAATCAAACTGAATTCTTCTCTGTAGTTGCAGTCAAAAATTGGTAGGTGGCGCCACCGTAAAGAAAAAAAAAATGACTGGCTTCCCAAAGGTAAACTTATTAAAATCGTATCCGTATTGTGAATTTCCATCCAACTTAAATGTCTTTTTTTTTCTTTTATTATTTTGTTAATTAGTTCATCGTCATTTTAATTTTCCTTCATGTACAATTTTGATATTTTTGTAAATTTGTGATCATCGCTAATCTATTTATTTATTTCTTTATTTAATGTTTAATTATAAAATTTTAGCTACTAGAATAGAATTTTTTCATTTTATCTTTTGTGCCTTCAATGAATTTTTTTTGGGTTTTTTTTTTTTTCAAGTAGTCTTTGAAACCATCGTATTTTCTTTGTAGGCTTAGCTGGTTTTCTGTCACTTTTCTATTTCACTAAAAAAAGTTCATGGGTTTCTATGGGAAACTCAAAAATAAAGATGACATCTGTCCTTAAAGTAATCCACTAATTCAGTGTTTTTTGTACCGTTTAATAATTCATACATTTATTTGCCTTTTAAGAGCAAAAGAAAAAGAATAACAATAAAATAAATCAAATTAACTTTATGGTTTGCTTTTTTAAAAAATCAATGAAAAAACAAAAACCTTTAAGCTTTTAAAAAGGGATAATATTCACAAACGGATGTAAACAATTCTGAAATACGCCTTTCTGCCGAATTGACAGACTACCATCCGCCTTTGGAGTTACGTACATCTTTTCTTCGAATTTAAATACCAAATAGTATCCACTATGGTATATTTCTTTTTATGAGTCTACTCATAAAATACAGGAGATTAAAGCAAATTCTAGGAATAATTAAAACAAATTATTTGCCAAATTATTTTCTGTTTTAGATTCAAGTGAATGTTATCTAAATCAAGTAGAATGGTTTGGGTGACACTGCTATATTCTGTGACTACAGTCAGATTTTTTAGATACAGAAATAAAATAATTTAATTTCAGATATATTGTTTTTATTGCCATAATTTAATGTATACCTGTATGGATTGACTATTTTCACAGACTATTATAAAATATTAAAATATTTCATTTGCTTCATGTAATTGACTACAACAAATTCTAAAAATTCATTTTAACTCTTAGTGGATAATGTTTGTATTACAGTTAAGTGCACATACATCAGTTGATGAATATGTGAAATACTTTTGTATATTGAAAGAGTAAATGATTTTCAATATAGACTTCAGTATTTGATCCAAACTGGCTCAATTATTGGATCAGATACCCGCTAATCATTTTTCTGTATTTCTCTGGTGATTGGAGGTTTTGACACGCGGTGCATTATTTATTATTTTGCTTATTCATCCTTGACGAATTACTTTGATGTTCAATTGTTAGCTTTGTTTATAGACTATTGTAAACAAAATATTTAAGCATTAGACACTGAACACAAAAGAAACGGACAGAATCATTCTAGATTGTAAATATATTACCACTATTTGTGTTCTAACAGCAGAAGTTTATTAATTATTTTTCTGTTTGTTTAATTGTCTGTTTGATCTTTTTTTGTATCATGTGAGAACAAGTAATTAATGTACACAGATATCGAATTATGCAAAGATAAATTAAGTTGTAAATTAAATTAAGAACAACAGGTGTTTTGTGGCGGAAGTTCCCTTGAGATATAATTGAGATATTAATTAGATAACAATAGTTTTCCAACCTAAGACCTATTCTTATGTCTAAAGTAAACATCTTCATCTATTCGTGGCTACTTTTTTACTCGTTTGCTGTTTCCTTAAATCATGATCTTTTTATGTTTGTTTTCTACATTTTAATAGTTGTACAATGAAGCCAAAAGAAAACCAGCGTTTATTCAATAAAATATGAAATACATACTTGAGTATTTGAATGCATTGGACAAAGTTATTGACGTAAAAAGGACAGAGTTGTCTAAAAGTCTGAAACCAACAGCCCCCGTTCACTCCACATGTTATTTACACTGGATTTTAGATAAGGTAGTAATTTTTGAACCGCGAAAAGATATTCTTGAACCGTAAAAAGATAATCTTAGCTTGTATATTTACGGACAAGAGGCAATCTAACTTAGATACTTGGAACTTTTTCAAAGTATTCCCTGTTAAGGAATTTATGCGTGAAGATGACGATACAAAAAAAATAACATTAGAAATGAAATAATTCCTTCTATCGATATGTTTAGTAATCCATTGCCGTCTGCGCGTGCTTTCATATTATTTTACTTGATTAGATTTCTGCAACTGTGTTCATTAAAGATACTGTTTGTATTAGGCAGATATTCCGATTCACAAACACAAGATTAACTTTTTTTTTTTATTTCCGTAACTTATAAAGAAATAAAGAAAGACAACACTTGAAGGAAAGTAGATGTTATGATTTTTCTTGTTCTTTTTATTTATTTATTTTTGGACATGGATTCTTTGAGAAGTCATGGGTAGCTGCAACAAGATGAAGTGGAAAGAAATCGTTGGCTTTAACAGAAGGGAGGAGAAAAAACAGGTCGATTCAGTAGAGATGTGGAACTTATGGAGCGACTCGTCTTGCGTGATGAATGTCTTCGCCGGCGGTCACGATTCCCCGCTACGGCGAAGCTGACCTGCGGCCCGAGCTCTCCGGTGGCGATTCGCTGTAGCGGGGCACCGAAAGCCCTATCATAATTATATGGTATCCGAGTGCTGTATTTATGTTTTGTGGTCCAAGAGCAGCTGCGCCCAGCCTGGTCTCCGCAAGACGGCGCTGCCTCCAGCGATGGAGATGGATGACCCGTACGAGCCCCTCCCTTGTGCACCCGGATGCTCTCCGGATTTTCATATAACTTGTGCGCAGACTCAATAATCTGCCAATCATAGATCGAAAATGATATAAGGCTCTAACTCATATGGAATGTTATGAACACCAAGAAACGTGTTGTCTGTTCGGTGGTTGTGCAAGGAAACAAAAATAGAGCTAAAACGACCACCAGATGCCAAAGTGCAAATTCCTAAAACATTTTCGGAAATAAAGTCAGCTCTTAATAATTGAATAATTCGAACTTAATGAATCAGTTGAACTCTGAACTACTAGGGTTTCAGACGTATTTGGAAGTTAAGAAAGCTTTTTGAAATGTTTGGACTGTAGGTGATTCTTGATCATTGACTGTTCGAGAATCGTAGAGTAAACATTTGAAAGTGTTTCCCATTTTGTAAGAAACAAAAGTACTCCAAAAAACAGGTTGTAATTCCATGAGTTAGTTTTATTTCTTTTAGATTTCAACATATTTTAAATGGATGATCATTATCAGATGATTTTTAATAATCCAAACTTTATCATATTTAATTGTTTGTCTGTTCTCCTGAAATTCCCTAGTGAAGTGACTGAGAAAATACTTTATAAACATAGTATATCAGTGGTTCTTAATCTTTAGTATTACTCTCAGCCTTTGCTCTCAAAATGTATTCCCGCATTGTTTTCAAAAATCATTTTTTTCCGATCTCAACTCAGAATTACAAAACCATAAAACTGTTACATTAATTTTGTCTCAGTAGAAACGACCATGTTATGTTTCTTGAGACGAAGTGACTGAAATTGAGCTTCTTTCTATTAAATGCGTTTCCTAAATCCCTGGTTATCATTACGGAGACCCAGCATCAAAGAAAATAAAATACCAATATAATCACCTAAAAATAGTCCTAAGAATTTTTTAAAAAAATCTATAATTGTAATAATCGAAAATACTTATAATATTAATTAGTTATTAATATTATAAATTGATTATTTAGATTAATAAAATGACGTTACTTATTTATTACTTAATTTTTTTTGTTATTGATCCTTATTAATAAAATAATAGTAGCTTCCTTCACATAAACGATCAAGAATCAATGCATTGGACGGATGATCACTGCTGGTGAAGAGACTCTCGTAAATCTCCAGAATGGAAACTGTAGACAATTCTTTAAGATAAAAGAGAGAATACTAAGAAAAAAAATTAAACATCACAGTTAGTGAGATCATTCGTTTCCTTATTTCCTAAGATCGCGAAAAGAAAATTTACTTTTTTCTTTTTTTTCATGTTGGCCAAAACAAGGATTTGCTCCCTGTAGAATGGTTTTTAATGATTTAAAAAATAATAAAAAAAATATTAAAAACTGATGAATTAAAGTCACGGATTTTAATGAAATTGGCAAAGATGTTCTGCGAAGCAGTTTACAAAAAAATAAAACTGTAGGGAATGGATTATAGTTTTTAAAGCCTGTATTGCCGTGAATTCTGGAAAAGCAATGCGAAATGGACACGTTTTTCGTTTTATTTTAATCACTTTTTTGTGTTTAGGGAATTTTTTTTTATTAAGTTGACGACGACCTAAAATTAATATATTTAGAAAAATTTATATTGAAAATTTATTAGAAAAGTAAATCAATTTTTTTTACATAATATCATTAATTATTGCTATTATTACTTGCTATCATAAATTTGAATTAGTATGTAATGCTGCTTCTATTTAATAAATATATTGTGATTAATGAAATGGCATTTTTATGGAATAATTCTGATTTTTTTAATTTACTTACTAACAAATTAAATTTTATTAAACTATCTGATGGGTCCTGAAATATTTTGTTAATAGATTGCAAAACTTAAAGTAATTACTTGTACTTCATTTAACAACCATAATCATAATACTGTTTCAATAACTTGTACGGTTTATTAAGTATAAATGAAACCTAGATCAGGTTCAACTCATTTTATGGATTTCATCAACATTGTTATTAACATCACGAAAGACTAGCAAAGAATATAAATTTTGAATAATTGATTGATTCTAATATTATATATTGAGATATTGTTTATATTATTTATGTAATTATTATTTTATTTCTATTACTTATATTTTTATTGCACATACTTTAAAAAAAAAAATTCTATCTTTATTTTCTGAATTGCAAACTTGTAAGCATCAGAGATCGAAAACCATTGTCAACAAATCAAATTTTTATTCAACAGGGATGTTATATCACGGATTAATTGATCCACTCTTTTACGTCCAAATTAGGCAGACCATCTAGCTCTCTTGCCACTAAGATCAAATAGGCTGTATTTGTCTGCTTATATAACAAAAATATTTGAAAGTAAAACAATTTGCTTATTCAGATATTGTACATTCAAATTATGTTTTCCAGTATTTGCTCTGTCTTTGATTTGGTCCAATCCTATCTTAGGGCGTTGGAGTGTGCCTCTGATACGATTGTGTTGTCAAGGGCTGTGTTTGTGGATTGGCTTGTTTATGGCAAATCATTCATCCACCTCCACCACATTTTCGATCGTAATTTGTTTCTGAAATTATTTTATGATCTACTTCGTTGCGTTTGACATTGGTCTGTATCTATACTAGCAGATCAGATTTATGCTTCTCACTCCAATTAATAATCAGCACTCATTTTTCTTGTGGCGAATTGAGAACTTAAACAGTTATTTAGAGGAGAATAATATTTCGGAATGTCAGTATTTCATTAATATAAAGTTTAAAGTATTTTTTACAATATTTTATAGTGTTTATGTAGAGAAAAGTTGTACTAAAATACTTCAAATCTAATTTTATAGCCAGAATGAAGATATTCTAATTTCCCACTAGTTCTCCTGAGATCTTATATCTAAGTAAAATACCATCACAATCTCTTCGGTAACTATCTTCATAATTTCGTCTAATTTTTGTTGTTGTTGTTGTTTTAAGTTCTGATTTTACCTAAATTTTGTTGATTAAAAGTGAATTATTATTAAGCTTACGTACAAATGAACATTGCTTTGAGATCTCATTTCTATTTGTTAATGGTGTATTAATTTATTAAAAACATTAAAAAAATAAATTCTTTAAATATTACTTAAATTTAAATTATTTAATATTTTTTTAATGTTTTTATTAATCAGCTCAATATTAGTACATTTCTACACTGATACACCATTAACAATAGAAATACACCATTAACAGGAATGGTTCTTTTTTTTTTTAATTTATTTCCATTTATAACATATAATACATTAAATCAGTCCTACTAGGTATTACAATACCTGTGCTGATTATGTAAAATACTACGTTGTTGAAATCTTTATTGTTTATTGTAATGAACAATCTAGATAAAGGGGTTCCTTACCATGAATAGTTCTATGTTGTTTAAAACTTTCTTATGTTTTGTAAGAGATATTCGATGTATTTGAAAGCCTGACGAAGCAGGAAAAAGTAAAAGCCCGCGAAATATTGCTAACGAAGAAGAAGAAAGGTGTTACGTTTGATTAATATTATTTAATAGAAATGAGATTTCAAAGCAATTTTCAATTGTATGTAAGCTTAATAAATACACTTTTGTTATTAGATGTTATTATTATTTCAATGATATTTAAAGTTTGAAGCATATTAATTTAGAATGGATTTTAATTAGTTAAGATTTATATAACGTATTGTCCTGTATTGAATCTATAGTTGAATATTTAAGATAATACTGCAACAATATTATAATGGAGCTTTATGTTCCAAATACCATTATCTCTTCAAAACATGATTTTGTTTTTAGATTTAAGCTTATCAACATTAGGTTAGAAGTTTTATTCTTTTTTTGCAAATAAATCGATTATTGAAATAAATCGATAAATCGAAATGACTACGAATTGGATTCTGCAGGTTATTATTACTGTCGATTCTCGGAAAATAATCTTACGACAGCGACTTATAAGCTGATCTTTCAAATGTGGATTAATTTACGGAGAAATATCGATTATAGTATCTGTAAAATAGATTAGTATAACGTAAGATTCTGTAAGTTCCAAGTACTCGAGTTCTATTATTCTATTAAAAACTTTATTACGAAAACAACTGAGAATCTAATTCTGATTTGACTAACTTTAATTTTATTAAATAATTGACTTACCCATAATCCACTCCCTCATCTTTTCCTTTAACTGTCGATTAACACGTGCAGTTTTGTGTTGTGTGGTCAACAATCAATCTAACCTAAAAATTTAAGTGATAATAACACTTAATAACTATATTTAAAAAGTCTTGTTAAGAGATTTAGTAAGATATTTGTTAAAGACAATAATTTTTATAAGTGAAACAGTTTTCTAAACACAATCCTGCAAATTTTTTGTTAAACGTTTATTTTTACTTCAGTTCTTAAAATCTTGCAGTTTACTCTACATTAGTCTTATTTTCGCTGAAACTAAAATTATATTTTTGGTGTATAGACTGCAGTAGAAAGGTTTTTGCTTCCTTTAGTCTGTTGTGAGGGACTGCCTGACTCTTCCCTCGAACGAAAGGTGGGCTCTTGGTATTGGCCATCAAACACCTTGATTTAAGACAAATGCGACTGGGTTGAAAGCAGGCAGTATTTAAAGCTCTCTGCTCCGTTAATCCACGTCGAAATTAAAAACGGTTGTTGATAAACCCGGTAGCTTCTAGTTGATTATAGGATAGGCACAGCAGGTAATAATTAAGGTGTTGGAGAGCTACTACATTGAGCGCCAAAGATTTCAGGGAGAAAAAAGAAAGCGGGAGTTATAGCAATGATGTGTAATTACAGCAATTGTTGAATGCCATCATCACAACAGTGCAGGCTAATTAAGGTCGGATAGTGGTAATTTTTCAATAAAATGTGATGAGTGCGTAATAAGATAATAGGTCAATTGATGGTTGGTTATTAGTGATTTGGTTTTTTTTCTTCTTCAGATTAAAGAAGTCTGTTGTTATTTGATGATACATGTCGTTAAACGTCAAGAAACAGATTTACTCTTTAAGAAAAAGACTTGAGACTGTTCTTGTAAGTGTCATAATTGCTAGTCCATTGTCCTGCTAAGAACCAGTAATTTTGTAAGAGTTTGGCATCGACGACAAAGTAATAAAGCAAGACCTGTTTTAAAGAATTGCTGGTTCTAATTATTGCCAGTGCGTAATTCTATAGAACAATATTTCTCAGGATATTTGATTATATAAAGATTATATATAAATTATATAAAGAGATTTAGAAGGGTTTCAAATTATAAAAACAACAACAACAATGATAGTGTTATATTTCAGAACGTGAGAGTGAATGAAAGTATTTGTTTGTGTTTTTGTATTAGTGTATTTCATTTGTTTAATGATGGCTTTATATATATTTTGGGATTAATTGTTTGAAAATTGTTTTGAGGGATATTAGATCCTAGATGGAATTAGATTTCTTTCGAAAATTTCTATATTCTGAACAAGGAATGTTTCTAACAGGCTTGGACTGGCGCGCCAGCCCATGGGCCCTCACATAATCACCGGAGCTGGAAACCCCTTGTATCGTATCTTATTTGTAAACCTATTTCCTCAAATTTAATTTCTCTATTTCTTCATTTTTATTCTTCGATTATTATTTTAAATTAAACTTTCTCGTTTTCTTATTGCAAAGAGGAAGTGTAACCTGGGCCGAAGGCGCACAAGTTGGTCTGCAACAGGGCGCACCGGTCCAAGCCTTGTTTCTAATATATTTATATTAGATTTGATAATATAGAAATAGTTAGCTTCAGGATATACAGTTCGAAGCTAAATAATCCTTTACTTTAGAGATGAAATTGATAATTCTGTATAAAATTGCAATGGAAATTATCATATAAAGTAACTTGCAATTTGATGAAAACATAATTTTCAAATACTGAAGAATTTCATGTTTCTTTCCTTAATGTACGCGAGACTTTTCTTACCAATTTCCTTTATACAAAATAAGGAATTCCCTTAGAAAAAAATAATATAAATAAAGTAACCTTGTAACGTTTAAAATTATAACAAAGCGAAATATGTAATAACCAACTGGATTGCAGGAATTGAAGGATCGAGTGGTTGAAATTGTTCTAATTCATTATTGAAGGGGGCGATGATGAGCTTTGATTCAGTTGCCACTTCTCTTTTGTTGTCTGTGATATAATAATTGTAGAAGAATTTGATTTTTCTTTAATAATTAAATAACGACATTAAATGTTCCATAGAAATAACATCATTTCCTTACAAAGTCTTAGAATATTTGATGGCCCTTTTGCATTTATAAAAGAAATATTTTAGATTAAGTGTTTTAAAAACTAGCGTATTAAACGGAATAGTTATTGAGTATTGATGGTCAATTAATAAATACAAGAAATTTTATGTACAGTTTTTAATAACCGAATGAGAGAGCCAGTAATGGTTCCATAGTGAGTAGTGAATTCCTGTACTAGGAATTCCTATCAATGAAGACTTGCACTAGGAAGAAGACAGAAAAGTCTCCTAAAGTGTTTTTTGGTCGCTAATTCTTTATAAAAATGTTTTAATCAATCTAGATTATACATTTTAATCATTCTTTCTCTATTGAAGCAATCAAGCAATATTACGAAACCGTCAAAAGGATTTCGTTTGAATCTTGACAATCATTTTCATTTGCACTGCTTCTGTGCTTTTGTGCCAATGTGGTTTTGATGTTGATCTCATGGAATCCAGAACATTGAGTGAGTGAGTGAGTGAGTGGGTGGGTGGAGAAAAAGAAACTGAAGAAGTCGAAGAAGGACGATGAACCTCGGGGCTCCCTCTTGTGGTCAGTACCGCCTTACGATTCGTAAGGGCTTATACGCATCCATAAATCACTGATAGCAACTTCTCTGGGTTTCTGTGGCCTCTAGCAACGATCTCCGCCCTTCGGATGCAGTCAGTGAGCTTCGTCATGCACTGCTTTCTCCGAATCTCTTTTTTTTTTTTTCTTTTTTTTTCTTTTCTTATTTTCTTTCTATCTTTTTAATTTCACGATTTCAACACGAATTTAAAGATGAGGTGTATCTGTTTTATATTTTTGTTTACTCCAAAAGATTTAATTGACAATTAATTTTTAAATAATTTCGACGTTAATCAAAGAAAATAAAACTGTAGTCAATTCAAAAACATCTTTACAACGGATGCTCGATTAGAAAGATGTTCTCATCGAAGAGAGTCTCGGTCTGTCTTACTAATCTTACATTAATTTACGTAATATTATTTTTATTATGTCCCCATTCCAGAATAGCGGTATTCAAATTGTTGTCTGTGTTTATAGCAAAGATTGTAATCATAGCAATTACTTTCAAACCTGCCCTTTCAAAAATTCATGGGTGTGAGTGTGTGTTGTTAGTATTTGCTTAGATTTCAATTGTTAGGCTTATTTCCACTTTATAACAGATTTTATTCTCATAATAAGACTTACATTCTTGATGCCGTTAGAAGACATAAGGAAACTTCACTATAAAAATTACAAACATATAGAACATAATGTTTATTCCTGTCAGTTTAGTGAATGCAGTAATGGACTAAAACAGAAAGCCAGAAGCGATCGTGGGTTCTCTTCATTGTTAAGAGTTTCACTGTAGAATCTGCTTCTAGGAAGAATTTTCTTCCACTTGACGTAAGTAAGACCCTTTAATGGCCGGGAAAGGAATCCAGTCCCCCTTTTACAGAGGGCTAGGTGAACCCTAGAACCACTCTAGAGAAGAAACATCTAGAGAACAATCTCCATCCAAAAGTGAACCCGGCTCTTCCATGCCGCAGCTCAGTGCATAACCACTGGATATCTGGCCCACGTCAGGATCCATTAATCCGTTATTTATCATGATTGAAGATTTAAGATAATTATTTAACTACAGTAATATAATATTCATTATTTGACTATATAATATAATAATTATTAAGATTTAAGGTCACACCAGTCATCTCGACAGGAAACCACATGATTTGCATTAAAAATTACCCTGTTTTTATTTGTTTGTTTGTTTGTTTTTTCATCCTTTTCGTTCGTTCCATTTCTCTGTACTGTTTATTCCGCAGTCTTTCCTGCAGATGAGTGATAAATGGTCTCTAACACCTGATACCAGTTCTGGGACAGAATTCGCAGAACTTCAGTAACGAGCAATAGACGTTCTTATGGTTCAGGCTTCGAGACAGTTCTGGATTAACTATTAAGCACGTGCTTATGGCACCGACGGGGAGGGGAGGGGGCACTACAAATTATTTTGTTACACTCAATCAACCAGCTTTAGGCTCTGTGTCCCACGATATATCTGATATCTGAATAACTTTCTGACAATCTTTATCTCATTATATATCTAGAGTTAATTAAAATTCTATCTTTGACTCTCTTCCTAACTTTTTTTCTATATGAATTTCAGTGCTTTTTTTTTTGTGTGTGTAAATTTATATGATCCATAATCTTTTGTGTGTGGCTGTTTGTGTGCTTTCTTTTTTTATTTTTGCTTCTGTATTTTTCAGACCTCAAACGTGGTCAATTGAGTGGCACACAAAAGAAAAAACTAGAAAAAAAAAATGTTTTCCTTGATAGAAATAATTTCTTTATTAGAATATTTATTTTAAAAAAAGTTATCCATCAACATCAATTTCTGTAGAAAGAAGAATTTTAAAATTGAAAAGTATTCTCTCGAGATCATAATTTCAACAGAGATAATATCAGATCGTATTTGGATGGTGTTAGGCATCATTTGACCAAACGCCAAAATAGATTTTTTTAGATTATTGCTCCATCTACTAACGAAAAGTGTAAACTCTTTATAAAAAATTGTTCCTGCTTGCTATAATCAACCTAATTCTGCGGAAAATTAATTTTGACTAATCGTAACGAATAAAATTTAAATCATGTGACTAACGACCTTTGAAGGATATTATTAATTTTAATAACGATCATAATTGTCCTGTGAAAGTATCTTCATTTTGATAATATCTTCATCATTCCATAAAAAAATGTGAAGTAATACTTAAGCTTTTGCGTTTATGCGAATATCGCAAAATCGAATTTTGGCGCTTGGTCAAATGATAACACCATTCATTTTGTCTTAATCTTTTGAAGGTTGATTAAAAAATAGTTTCAATAAATTTTTGCATTTGCATTTTTTTTCTTAGAACATCTTTATTAAAAAGTGCGTAAAGTTTTGTGTATTTTTTTTTTTTGTTGCTCTAGTTATAAATAAGTAATTGGCTTATACAGATTGCTGATATTTTATATTAATATCTCTTCGACAAAAAAAAAATCGAAGCACCATGAAGGAAGAATCCAAAATGTAACATATTACAAATTCTGCAAATGCGCCATTAGATCTTGCGCCTCCTAAGGTAAATTTCTCTTCGAACTGCTTCTCTTTTTACGAAATCGGTTCATTCTCAAATCAGGACCGGATTACGATCAGCCGATGTTTCAGCGCAGTTAAAAATTGAGCTCCCTCGGTCCTTCATTTGCTTAGTTGGCAAGACATTAGGATTCATTAAATGATGAAGATGATAAAATCAGACATTAAAAACTCAGTTTTCTTCAAGGCCATTCTTACGCAAGAATTCTATATTAACTAGAACCTGTTTAAATACTCTTTGACCAAAAAATCGAAGCCCCATGAAGGAAGAGTCCAATTTGAATGAAACTTTGTAGGTGCAATTTGGATGAAGAGAATTGGAATTGAAAATTTCACAGTGAAAACACCAGATTTTTATTCAATAACAGAACCATCATTGTTACATAATGTGCTGAGCCACTTATGGCTTCTATACATGCTTATACATGTTACGGCGTGGCATGAAGTGAAATTAAATCCTGATGTTGTCTTGTGGCAGATTACCCCAAGCTTGCTGAAACTACTGCTGCAAATGTCGGATGTACAATGATGGATGCACTTGACATCCTAGCAAGAAATAGACATGTTCGATGAGAGAAAAGTCTTAGGATATTGGCAGGCTAAGAAAGAAAATGAATTGCTTGAAGACACAGCTTGGAAATGTGCAATATGCGCATTATCCTGTTAGAAAATTGCTCTTGGCAGGTGTGACACAAAAGGAAGAATAATGGATTGTTGAATCTCCTGCACGTACCGCTATGAATTTAATGTTCCTCGAATCACTATGAAAGGGGATCTGCTATCATAAGAAATTAATTACCATACTGTTACACCATAAGTAATGGATGTGTCCTCTCGCCAATATTAAAAGGATTTGAGCGCTGTCCAGTCCTCCTCCACAGAGTGGGGCTGTGCCGTTTCTGCCTTGCAACCGATGACCATTGCATTGCTTTATGGAAGAGGACTGGACAGTTCTCAACTCCTGCCAATATTGGAGAGAGCCATTACTTCTGGTGTAATGGTGTTGGAACCCATTTATTATAACACCTGATCCCTCTCATAGTGATTCTAGGAACTTGAAATGCACAGCAATAGGCTCAGGAGATCCTGCAATCCGCTGTTTTACCTTCGTGTTACGCCTGCCAGAAGCCAACAGGATAATGCACATCCACACACTGCACACACTTCCCAGCAGTGTCTCCAAACAATTCATTTTCTTCCTCGACTTGTCAGGTCCCCAGACTTATCCCTCATCGAACATATCTGGTTAATGCTAGGATGTGCAATGCATCCATCATCGTACATCTGACATTTGGAGCAGCAGTTTCGGTAAGCTTAGCGTGATCTGTCACAAGAGAACATCAGGACTTTGTTTCACTCCAAGCCACGCCCTCTATCAGCATGTACAAGCCAGAAGTAACTCAACACAGTATTGATAATGTAAGAATGATGTTTGTCAATAAAATCTGTGTTTTCACTGTGAAATTTGAATCAATTCAAATTCTCTTCATCCAAATGGAACCCCTATAAAGTTTCATCCAAATTGGACTCTTCCTTCATGGTGCTTCGATTTTTTTTTGTCAAAGAGTGCGTAAAATAAAAAACAGTTTATAGTTAAAATAGCATTCTTACGTGAAAATGGCCTTGAAGAAATCTGAGTTTTTAATGTTTGATTTTATCATTGTCATCATATTTACAGAATCATAATGTCTTGCCAATTGAGCAAACGAAGAGCAGAGGGCGGTCAATTATTGGGCTTTGGTGAGGACATCAGCTGACCGTAATCCAGTCCTGATTTGAGACTGAACTGAATTCGTAAAAGGAAGATTTGTCTGGGAATAACAGTTTGAAGAGAAATTCACCTTAGGAGTCACAAGATCTCATTGCACAATCGCAGAATTTGTAATTTATTAGAGTAATCTGGGTTGTTTGTTTTTAAGTTTAATATAATTAGGATCATTTTCTTTTTTCTTTTCTTCTTTGATTGTTATAACTTATTCTGCAACATTGTTGTCTATTGTTTTTACTTTTTTATGGATATTAATAGAAAGTACACGTAATCATACAAGTAACAAGCAAACAAAAATACTTCTTTTCTAATAGATCTAATCATTTTAATTTCTTATGATAACTTCCTTATAAATTAGGGTTAACTTTAGATTATGAAAATTTGTGTAAGCATCGAGTTAAAAAAATATTAATAATTTATTTTCAATATTTACAATTCCCTGACGTACAAGATGAGTTTACGAAATGCAACAAATAAAAATTATTTCAAGAGAAATCATGAAAACCAACAATTGGTTGCTGTGACGAAGGAAAAGAGTTTAAAAGAAAGTATGTAACAATTACAAAAAGAAGTAGGAAAGAGATGAAAACGCAGAATGGACTAAACTAAAGACAGTTTATAAGAAATTATTAAAATTATTCCTTATATCCAATGCTGCACATCCATAGAACCAAGAAAGAAACTTAATCCTGCAACAAGTAAACAGAACAATGTTAATTTAGGTTCCTGAACGAAGTTAGATTGCAGATCCTTCATAGCTGTTCAAGTTGAAGATAATAATATCTGTGATATGACTTCAAAAGAACCTGGATCAAGTTAGCCAAGACATTAAATATCTAATATTTATTTCAGAGAATAGAGCAAAATGTAAATCGCTGACATATTGGTGTATCGAAGGCTTAAAAAGATTCAATTAATTTTTGAAGATAATTTTATTAGCTGTTAAATGAATACATCTATCCAAATTCTTGCTGTTTTCTCTGTACAACAAATTTACACTCTTATTATCTGTGATATCTGTGTCTGTGTGTGTGTTACGTGAGGAAATCTCTTGGTAAGAATCTTGTAGGGCTAAATAGAAAAATAATTAAGAGATATTTAGTAAACTTCATATTTAAGAATTTAATGTGATTGTTTAGATTTGATTAAAGTCAATATCTATGTCCATTATACTTTAAATGGGGCTCAAACACTGAACATAAGCTTCAAGTACTGATCAACATGAAACTTTATATTTGCACAGCCCTGATGAAAATTTGATATTTAGTATCTCTTGGTTTTGGGCACTTCACAATAAAAGCCTAATACTATGCCCTTAAGTAACTCAATAAGACGTTAACCAGCATCAGACTTTACATTTTACAGTGATACCAACTCAAAAATATAAATCTTGGTTAAATTTTGATATTTGGAACCAGTGTTTACTGGGACTTCAAAAAAGCCAAATATTGTGTCCTTTAGTAACTTACAAAATAATTCACTAAATCATAGTAAATTTCATTTAAAAGATTATAATTATTTTGTTCATTTATTGTGTGTGTTCATTCTATGTTTAGCAAAACTTATCTTAAAGACCGCTTTTAAATAAGGTTCGAAATACGAAGCCCTTAGTGATTAAAAAACAAAACAAAAGTTTATATCAGATTTCATATTGAACAGTTAATGTTATTCTATAGATCTTTTTAATGATTGGACCTATTTTAAACCAACGTTTCTTAAAGCTCCAAAAGTAGTCTTTTTTTGTTCCTGTAATAAATATTGTGATGTAAACTATTTTTTTTTTTAATTAAAACATTTTCCAATATGGAAATGTGAGATTAGATTTACATTGTCTGTTTTACTATTAGAAAGACTGAATAACTCATTTCTTATCTGAACCAGCTCCTTAGTCTTGAAATAGTTCCGTGCTGTTTACTAATTATGGAGTTTCTTCTTAATTGAGTCAGTTCGAATTATCTTAAGCAGCTCCTTGATATACTCTTAGGTTATCGTTTATGTCTCTTTCTTTCACTTGACTTTCTGGATTTCGTTTTCTTGTAATGTATTAGTCTGTTGTTCTTATTGGTGTTCTCGGGGTTCCATCAGTTGTCTTAGGATTTTATTATTGCGATTAGTTCCTTTTAAACATCTATTTTCAATATCGCTTTTAAAATACTACTTACTTTTCTTTTTTTTTTTTT
>JAFIDM010001028.1:22033492-22202228 GCA_023159025.1 Thereuonema tuberculata | reverse complement strand
GCGAATGACATTAATGATATTTAATAATACAATACGTTAAATGCAATATATCATCTTTTATCTATTTATTCTTGTTAATCTCGAAAATTTAAATGTAATATTTTGTGTAGAATCTGTTCCAGATTTCTGTAGACCATTGTTAAATGGCTGTCAATGACATTGACGTATGCTTTCTTTCTATTCGGTCACTATAACAATGAATAAAGATAATTACAATTCGTTGTTACGATGATCTAATAAAAAGAAAGTAATCATCACAATAGACACCTATTAATATACTACAGAGGTAGAATGATCTGGAAGAACAAGTTAAGAAGCAGAAATCTCCGACATTCGCTTTATGAAAACAGTTATGGGCTTTTTCCATTTTTTAATTTGGCTTGAGATTCCTTCATTTCCGGTTGGAGAGTTGCATTTTGGTGGGTGTCTACGTGGTGTCAGTTTTCGCTTGCAATGTTTTATTGGGTGATTAAAAGCCAAGGCGGAAGGTATCCCGAAGCTGTAGCGCAGAGATAAGGGAGGGCGCGTCCGCCCCCGTGCCGGACCTCAACGATCATCGATGGAAAACCCCCGATGAGAAATCATTCCCCTTCGGAGGTATTTTTTTTTTGTTCCATCTCCACCCCTTGGAACCGACCAAGCGTGGTTTCCAGAAGATTCACTCTCAAGAGATCTACACTACTATTACATCTACGGAAAAGAAAAAAATGATTCATTTAACTCTAAATCAATGAGTAAAGAAACTGAAAATACAAGGAAAATTTCAAACTCAAGAAAATATCATTCGATGTTACTGAATGTAATTGTCTAGGTTTTTATGTGGCAACACATCCTTAATCAAGAAGCAGTATTTATTTTGAAATGAACTCTAGGTGACTATAGCCTGTAACATATAGAAGACAAATGGGGACCACTACCTACAGAGCAGATTTCGGCTCCCCAGCGGACACAACACACAGAAGAAGACGAAAGAAACAACCAGGCCACGACCGGGATTCGAACCCAGGTATTGGCGCATTGGACGCCACGGCTGGCCGCCGCCGAGACCGCACGACCACGCCAGCACGGCAACTCTAGGTGACTATCATCTTTTAAGAGAACATCATTTTTTCTATTTTTGAGTAACTATGAAGAAATATCTTCACAAATAGATATCTTGTTTCTTTCTTTTGTACGTTTGGTTTGTAAAAGTATCTAAGAGAATAAGAAAGAAACATGATAATGTTCGTAACTCGAGCACTTACAGAGTATTTTTGAGTTTTTTTATTTATCCTAAAGACTGAAGGAGCAGAGAGTGTAGACTATTTTGCCGAATAATGTCCTAACGAGACCAAAGAAGGGACCAACGATACTAGTAGTTTTTCCAATTCTCTTTTACGCCCGGATGACTGTAAACTTCATCGTCAAAATGAAACTGTTGTTTTTCAATCTTTCAGAACATTTTGCATGTAATTCTGATGTATGTACTGTTCGGTTTTGTTTACGAGAGCCTTCAACGCTTTTTCGCATGCGTCAGGTCTGCTTCGATTTCAGCAAAATAGGGGTAGGAGAAACAAAGAGGGGATTTTTACTTTTTATAGTGTTAGTTTACTAGTAGCTGCATTCTATTTGCGCTTTTCTGGAAAGAATTAATACTTTTGCAAAAATGTTCCTCCGTTATTTTTTTCTTAAAAGCGAAAATGTCCAAAAGAATTTCTTAGGAAAGTACCCATCTCAGCGTATCACCCCTCTGCGGAGTAAAATCATCCGCCAGTTTTGCTTCTAGCTTTTGAAAACGAACAGTACAGGATGCAATCTCGGATTAAACAAACATTAATTCTGAGAGAGTATTTAAAGAAAAAAGTTTGGTTAAAAGAGAAATTAAAAGAAAAAGTTATGTTTATATGTTTATTGATTTCATTAACCTCTAAATTAAAATTGATGAAGCTTTTGGGAAATCAATTTTTAAAATGATTCTCTGATTAATGGCTATTTTTTGCTTTATTAAAACCATATTGTGATATCATAACTCTTTCAATCAAATTAGCTAAATCTGTTGACACAATTCCTCGACACTGAGTTAATGGGTGTTGAAGATTATTGAGTTGTTTGACGTAAGGCCTCTTCTTTATGTAGCCATTTTGTCCAGTGTTGATTTTTGCATGCATTAGGCTTAAATTAGGCCCGATTTGGAAGTTAATGATCAGTA
Source organism: Thereuonema tuberculata (assembly GCA_023159025.1). Taxonomy (NCBI): domain Eukaryota; kingdom Metazoa; phylum Arthropoda; class Chilopoda; order Scutigeromorpha; family Scutigeridae; genus Thereuonema; species Thereuonema tuberculata. The sequence goes on along the minus strand of JAFIDM010001028.1, from coordinate 22,200,040 downwards.
AACATGGCTCAGCAGAATGATGAACAGCTCGTTCCTACCCACAAGCCATTGCAGGAACAACACTTCCCCCTGATTAGATAGGTTTATTACATGACAAAGTACTTGGGGTATATTAAAAGATTCCCAATTTAGATCATCTTTATTTACGATCGTGATAAAACCAATTCAGTAATAGGGCAGAAAATGTCAGAATAATAAATAATTCTGTTTTAAAATGTCAAAAGCTAAGGTCGTAACATGAACACAAACAAATTAAAGATCCGTAATACGATAAAAAAGCAAAAGCTCTATCTTTGTTCTTTATTATTTTTAACTAAATAAGCAGCTGCTTAATTTCTCATATTTCTTTTTCCTGATGTTTGTAAACAATCATCATAAAAACCAATTATTTTTTAAAGTTTTTTGTTTATTTTCTCTATGGTTAAAGAATTTTTACAATCACTTTTTTTTAAGAAAAAAATTGAAAAAGAATCATTAATTTTTTATTATTTTTATTTACGCATTTTTTTTAATGTTACTGGAAGTTCTCAAAACATTTCTCATGATATTTTTTTTAAACATAAAACAAGATTTAAGAGAGCGTGAAACAGCTGTTCTAGGATGTCATGTGGTCTCACCCATTGATGTTTATGACATTATTTTTGTTTCATGAAATCTGTGTTTATTAAAATATATCTAAAAAAAAAATTGTGTATATTTTACGTCTTATGAAAAAAAAAAAAAAAAGATTTTTACATAATATCATATACTTTTTTTATAAGATAAAATGATTGTACTTAAAAATAAAAAGCAATAAGAAAAAAAACAAAAACAAAAAAAAACCAACAAACAAACAAATAGTAAACGAAAAACTTATCATGTTCTCGAAAGGATATATTATTATTAAAATGTTTTGTGCCTATAAAGTTTTAGCTTAAATTGTGCGTGTCAATTGTGTTCCTAGAAAAAAAAAGTTTAGTTAAGTGAAAAAAAAAGATCGTTATATCCGAGAAAATGATCTCAAGTGATAATTAAATGGGTAATAGATTTTTTTTTTTTTTTTTTTAATAAAAATTTAATCTTTAGTCAGTGACTTATTTTTTTTTAATGAAGCTTAATGATGTACTTTGCCATGTACTAAACCGTACCATATACTCAACACGACCATTTCATAAATCTTCGTTCTTTTCTTTTTTTTCTTTTTTTTAAAGAACAAAAATTTTTATACAAATTTATTCACAATCGCAAGGGAAGCTAATAAAGGTTTTTTTTAATCACTTTACTTGTAGTCCATATCAGCATCTCTGCAGACCATTGATAAATGGTTAGTAATAACATTGACGTATGCTTTATCTCTATTAAGTCACTATTAAGATCTGTAATGTTCGGTAAGTGTTTTGAACGTTGCTAGAATTCTGTGCTATGAATGGATCATCTTTGCCTGAGGCTGTGTTTTGCAAGATCCATACAGTTTACAGTTGACTATCCTTCTGTTAATCCGTGTTCTGTGGATTGCTTAACTGTGGCTAACCTTTTGTTTTTTCAGTTGCCAAATTTGAGCCCATTATTACAGGTTTCAACTGATTTCGAAGAAGGACGGCGCTTTGTTTAAGTTGAAGAGGGGAAATGATATTTGTGGCGGGCCCTTGGGTAATTGGTAGGCGGCTGATCTCGGGATACCTCATTCTATCTTTACCCAGTGACTCAGCACCAAAAGAGGCCTCTTTTCTCATAATGATCTTTTTTCCATTATTTTTCGGTAGAAAACAAAGAGGGAACATTCACTCTTCTTTTAATAAAGAGGATTTTCCTATAAAAATCGATTCTTCTAGAAAGATTTTGCTTTGCACGCTCAAAACTGATAATGAATTACGCATGGATGTTACAAAGTATATTACCAGTCATGAACGGTCAAACATCAACAATTTCATTAAAACTTTATTATCCTTTCCAATAATGACATTACAAATTGTTTTCTTTTGAATTGCTGTAATTATTATTGATTCTAACAATCCGGCAAAAACTAGCAGAAATATGAATCACAATGATCACACATGAACAATAATTAATACACTACTTAATATACAGTTCTTAAACTGTGGGGTGCGACCTCCAAATGAGATGAACCTTCAAGGGTGGAAGGTGCCGAAAAATTCAAAGATATTTCTATTTCATTAATGGTTTTCTTTTTTTTTAAGTAAATTAATTATTGTTTGAAAGAGATTAAAAAAAAGAAATAAAATTATTACATAAAATAAAGTAAGTATTAAGATAAAAATAAAATTCCATGGAATTTTATTTTTATCTTAACACTTACTTTATTTTATGTAATAGTTTTAATATCATTGCATTTCAAATAATAATGAATTTAATATCATTTATATTATTATTATTATTATTATCTCGAAAAAGTTTCAAACCATGGGTTTCCCCAGCTAAGACAATATGGCGGGTCAAGGACCAAAGCACATATTGCCAAGTGTATTAAAAAAAAAAAAAAAAAAAAATTTGGAAGAATAGTTAGGGATGTATGCTTGTGTCCATAAATTTCCGAACTATGCGTGTTGTGTTGAGTACCACAGCCTTCTGGACAGTGGCGAATACAGAATATATATATTTTTTTTGGGGGGGGGAGGGGGGCAAGATTAATGTAAGGTTAGGTTAAGTAATTTTAAGTAGACAACCCATGATACTTTATATCAGTTTTGCTGCTCATATTCAGAGGGTAATTTGCGCTGAATGCTGAATTCATTATTCATAAAATAATTCAGATTAGGGTACTTATTTTTTTCTTTATATTCATTATTTCGGGAGGGGCCCGGGCCCCCTTGGTCCCCCCCCCTTATATTCGCCCTTGCTTCTGGAGTTGTGCAAAAGTTGTGTTTATTATTATTATTATTACTTAAGTTAGTGCACTATTATGTATTATTAATTAACAAATAATAATAATTTTACAATGACATTTTTGTTGTTAAATTTGTAGTAAATTCATCTTAAACTACTTTTGAGTATATGTTATTCGAATGATTACACCCCAATACTAATCTTCTGATTCTTTATCAATTCCTTTCTATTCTTTAGGACGTCGAGACTTCGGCGATCCACTTTCTAAAGTTTCTTCTTTGTCAGTGTTCAATCTTTTAACTTTTCTAATATAATTTTCTCAGTTCATAGCAGTTTTCTCTACATTTCTATCCACATTTCACTTTCTCATTTCCCCAATCAACACTAATCATATAAACAGTGTACGATTTGTATCCCCCCCCCCCCCCAACCTCTGGATATGAATGGTATATCCTTGTTAGGGATAATTATTTTCCATACATTGGAAAAGTATGTTAAATTTACATAAATATTGTTAGATAAGAATCTCAGTTTCGCTGAAACAAAATTAAAATCTGTATTTTTCTGGAATAGGAATTTGTGTGTCTTTATTTCTTCTACATTTGGGATCTGTGTCGTCTTTTCATCAACAGAGTTTGTTTTGAATATTTAATAATAATAATATTGAATATTCAAATAAAATATTTGAATTACAATTATAAAAAAAAAATGTCCGATTTAAGTGTAATCGAATATCTCAAAGTAATAGTTACTGTTATAAATAGAAGAGATTGTTAGAAAGAGACACGTAAACATAGACTGTATATCATATTTTATATATACTGTATATATTAAGAAATCATGATTTCATAAATTAATAATCTGTTAGGCCTATCCCTATGTAAGTTTCTGTGTGTCTGTAAGTCCTCTTTTCAAGGAGGCATGGTATGCATATTTAAAATTTTAATTCTGGTAATGAATCCATTAGGCACCCCACCCCCTCTGGTAAAATCACAAAACCTACACTGCCTATAAGATAAATAAACCTATCTAGACTTATCTAGTAATCTATTTGAAATCAAACTGATTACTAAAGTTCTGTTTAACCTTTTGTTTAAGTGATTTCTTGAGGTGTTATAGATTCAGGACAGTTATCTTGTGTTATTTTCTTTGTGGGATTCGACTGCAGGAATCAGTGTTTTTCAGTGTTCTCCATATGCACACACATTCATTGAACAATAACGATGGAAATACCTAGATCTGGGATATCAAATAACAAAGCCTCTTTATTAATTATAAATCTATGTATCAATTCCTTAAACAATTTGAAAACTTTGTATCATGTTTTGATGGAGTTAGTAATTCATTCTATTTTAATCATTTCGATATTTTGAAGAAATTTAAGGAAGTAAAGAATAGATTTTAATCAAAAAATATGGTGAAATAAATTTATTAATAGTCATTTTTCCATCTTTCGACGAATGGTAATTTTATGTACTGGTATATTTAAATTCCTTAGCTCCAAAATGCTTATAAAATTCCTTCATAAATTTTGCATGTCGGTTTTTTAATTGTTTAATACATTGTTAAAAATCTTAATTATTTTCATTTATATTAAAATTTATTTTATTTTCTATTTTAAAACTTACAGATAATATACAGATTTAATTTTTATTAATTCGTATAATGTACGATTTTCTTTCGTTATTAAGGGAGGGATCCTGTCCAATCATAACAAGAAAACAGTTACCCAATATTTCGATTTTTTTTGTTGTTGTTTTTTTTTGTTCTAGTTTTGAAAGGTAATTGAAAAGGGGTTGGGGGAGGATGGTATTTCGTTCTCACAACTGACGCCACTCAGTCCAGAGTTATTTCTAAACTCATCTTCATCAAGTGCGTATCTTTGCTTTTCCCTTCTTCGTAACCACTGATTCCCGGCGTTAAATCTTTCGCAATTCTTTTAGCGGTTGTTTTTCCCACACAAGTCACCGGTGGTCTGGCGGACAGGCGGCGACCGCGACGGCTCATGGCGGCGGCAGAGCCTGGTTGGGCTTCCCCAAACGTGCTGCCCTAATTACATAGCGCACGCCATCGGCGGGGTGTAATTAGCACGGGAAGAGTCCTGATGAACCCCAGGGGGGTCGCGGATAAACAAAGCACGGTGATAGAGGGAGCAAAATGGCGTCCAGCCCGTATAATTAGCACAGCTATCCGTCTTCGCAGAGGGTGGGGGCAATGGACGGCAATGGGTGTGAAATACAGGTAAGCAGGAGACTGTGCTTGTGAAGATATAGGCCTAATTGTTATTTTAAGTAATGTTTTAAGTTTTTAAAATATAAACTAAAATTTTAAAACGCAATTTAATGGTAGAAAATATGTTCTGACATTATTTTCCTTAATTTGGTAGAGCTTAAGGACAACTGTTTCGACCTCGATTGTTCTCCTCAAATAGGGTTACCTATTATTCATTACCCTGATGCGTAACAGGATATAAATAAAAACAAAATACCTTCATTAAAAGGAAAAGGAAATAGAATTTAGTCCTTTCCCCAGTTTTTCTTTTTAGGAAAACAAATAAATAAATAAATAAGTTAGAAATATTTAACGAAAAGATTATTAGAAAGAAATGCGAACTTTTGCATCCTTTTTTTTTCTTTATTTGAAAAATCTAGTAATAGCGCTTTTTTTAATTTTTTATTCTCATCAACCTAAGTTCAGCGTTTAGTTTTCTGCTCAGTTGGATTTAGATTTGTTTTCAATTCTCATTTACGATCTGTTTGTTCATTGGTAGCTTCTATAGGTGCACCTTATACAGGAGGAAAGGGGAGAAACTACATTTGTAAACTATATGTCTTTTGGTTGTTGCTGCTCAGATTCCTAACTTAGCCTCCCCTCCCCCCAATAAAAATCCTGTATACGCTCCTGGTAGCTTAAATAGTGAAGATTTTTGTCTACAGCTGAAGGATCCCGGTTCGATCCCTGGCGGAGGTCGGCTATTTTTTTACTTTTTTTCTAAAGCCATGTTTCTGCGATTTTAACCCAGTCTCTGTAAAATTGAGATCAAAATCCTCCCCGTGGTTTAAAGTTGGACTTTCCTCGACGTGACTTTGTCTTATGGCTGTGGATCGTAGATGCCTATACTTCTTTCGTCCCTGTTAAAGGGTTCCTTTATTCTTTTCATTTATTTCATTTTGTCTAGAAAACAACCCAAAACACAACCCACAAATTGCTTGATTCTATTTTGTAGAACATCTCTATTTAAGATCTTTGTCATTGGGAGAAATCGAAGAAGAAAGCCCAAATTCTGAGGGCATATTAATTTACTCTCAAAAAGTAAAAAAAAAAAAAATCTGAATGGAGAGTTGATATTAATTATATGAGTGTATATATATATATAAAAAAAGTAGATTATATGAGCGTATAGCGTATTTTATATTAAAAAAGTTAGATTTTCACTTAAACTTTTTATCTAATTAGGAACCACAAACAGGAGTGAGATAACGTAGATATGTTAGTTTTTAAACCCTTCTTCATTGAAACTAACTTTTGGATAGCCACAATTCTAAATTGAATGTTTGTTTATATATTATATATAATGTGTGTTAATGTGTTTTCATCAATGATTTAAATAATAATTGACAAATTATACAATTAATAATAATTAATTCCTAAGAATATTTTTCATTTCCTCACCCATTTTAACTTTGCCTGATATCATAATATTTATGATCCTCTGATCTTACTATGATTTGTTGTAATTTTTTGAAAGTATTTTTTTTTTCTTTCGGTTATTTACATGTTCTTTGTGTTTGGTTCCCTCGTATTCTTAGTAGAATTCCTTTTCTTCTACTAATAATACAAAAGAATCAACTTCATAATCGACTGATTATGTTTATTCTTTTTGTTATTTTCTCTTCTCCCATTCTTATTCTTCGTTTATCCTTTCATTCTGTTCCAATGCGTTCTGTTCTACGTTGATATATTATCTATAATCCAACAGAAAGTCTTAAAAACTCTCAGCATAAGAAGTTAATTGAATTAAAAAATGAATATTTCAACATGATTTGAAAACGGGACATGTTCCACTATTCTCTGAGGTTAGGAAGGTTGAAAAAGTCAACCACACTATGTCGTTAGCTGTTAAGGAGTCTTATCGTATATTAAACTCACCCTCTGTTAATCATGAACGAAAGCTAGAAAATAAAAGTTTATTTAAGAGAGTTAAGAACCAGCACTGAAGAACGTGAATGATGATATCTTAATACGACAAGTTTTGTAATAAGAAATGCTTATTTTATATTGATATTATACTTCATTAGTTTTATTAAGTTCAAAATGAAGTTTAAGTACTTGTCAAATTAACTGTAATTTGCTTAATTCTTTATCAAGCTAAAGTTAAGAAGGATTATTTGACTAAAGATTTAATCTTCACTAAAAATGATTCTTTATTTACTCCATTAAGAATAAATGTTTTTTGATTTGATGTAACTACCATCAGTTGAATTTTCTTTAGATGGCAATAATGGGAAATAGTATTAATGTGGATGATCGGAATATTATCATTATTATTATTATTAATCATTTTCATTTCTCGATTGTAAGATCTGTTTTCCGATTTTGATAAAAATTAAAGTTTACTAAAAAACGTGTAAAAGTAGTTGAATTCGATAAAATGACGCCAACACACATAATTAAAAATTAAAAATAAACCTATAGACAATAAAATATGACCGGTTTCACTTCGAATGAAGTCGTCTAACATCTTCAGGTGATGGTAACGAATTGTTCCTTCATTTTTAAGCTTCAAGAAGAAGACCGAATTAACGTTTTGATTAAAAATAAATGTTTTCAGATCAAAAAATAATTTTTTTTAACTTTCGTAGACGTCTCCAATAGTCAGCTGTTGGTTGTTCTCAGATTCCATATTTGCCGAACTCTTTTAATCTTCATCTTACAAACTTCTCCTCTCCATGGAACAAACAATAATTAAGACTATTTTGAGTTCAATGATGTATGTCTTTGTGCCAGTTATGGTATGTACACGTAAATGCCTGTTATTGAGAAACTTTTCAGATATAACAACAACTACAACAACAATAATAATAATAAATATCGCTGATCTATTTTAAACTTTAATTTTTAAATTTTAAGAGTTTATTGTCTGATTATTTGGTAACCCATTGTATTTGTCACTTTACTACAGTTTTCTATTCTAAGATCTAGAACTCTGCATCTTCCAGGAGAGAGAAAATAAATTGAATCTTTGAGACTTCCTTTTCTTCACCAGATCATCATCTGTTTTTATCAAAAGCTCCATTTTCTTCTGTTCACCATCAACATTTGAATCCCTTTAAGAAATAGATGTCAATGCAACGTTTTCCCGGAATTCTACTTCAAGTCGATTCCCCCCAATAAAAAACATTGTAACTCAATTTCAGCAATTTTCAGGAACATCAAAATAATTTTAAATATCTACCAAAAATAACGATTTAAAATAACAAAACAAGACTCCTAAGGATATTGACAGAACGCAACTGCTACAAAGCATATGGTAGCCATTGGATATTCAAGGATATCAAGGATATTGTTCGAAAAACATAGACTAGTAACTCAAATATGATATTTTTTTAGTTACGGTACAATGTTTTTCATTGGGGGAACTGTAACTCTACTTCAGATAGAAGTAACTTCTATCTATAAATTTAATTTTTTTACAAAGAAACTAAAGTTTATTTTAAAATAAATAAAACTAACGTTTAGAAAAAATAAAAAAATAAGTGTAACGAGAATTTAAGATTTTTTAAGAAAAGACAAATAAAATTAACTTTTAGTGATTGTTTTCTTCACTCCTTTAAAAAATAATGAATTCACCCACAATTTCCGTTTGACAATGAAGATATTGCAATCCTTCTGTGTTTGGACCATTGTCATTGAAACAGAAGCTACTGTTCCACCCACTAATGAAGGGTCTGTGTCCCTGTCCTTAGGGTTAGTCTATTCAACACAGTAGGAACAAAGGGTGGAGGAGAGACATTAATCTCTGTCTTGAGTCTCCTACAAAATATTTCAGAATAAGAAAAAAAAAATCACTGTTATTCATTTCAAGGCTGATCACTCATCCGGTTTTCTTTATAGAAAAAAATTCCACTAAAACGGGAAATCGTCTAAAATGTAGACGATGGAAACTTCGTGAATACATTCTAAAATTCAAAACAGTAAAAGATATTAACAATTCTTAGATTCGTCGAAAACTTTAGAACTAAATGATCATCTCAGATCGATATTATCCGTTCGGAACCACTGGTGAACGGAAGAGCTTTTATTGTGTTCTTTTCTATTTAATAATATTTCAAGAACAGACCATTTATTTCTCCTCATTTTAATGTTTACTCATCTTTCAGATTATTGTTTTACAGATTCAATCAGGGTTTGTTGTTTTGTTTGTTTGTTTTTTTTTAAATTAATTCCTAGTAGCTGAGAAAATCAAGGTTGCGATAATATTGTAGTCAGTCATGGAAAAATGTTTCAGTGTCCGAAAGGTTTTTAGCAGAGTTGAAGAAAATTGGGAAACCCTGATATAAATAATTATAATCATATGTTGCTTCTATGATTAGACTACTGTGTTCTAATATCATGTGTTTTAGTATCATAAAATTATAATTCCAGACATTGCTAAACTAACTTGAGCTTTAAAAGGACTTAGTTTTAAAGGTGTTTTAAAGTTGATACTAAACCGAACACAAACTTGTGCTGAAAATCTAATGGAACAATGAATTATTTGTATTTGTGCAAAAAAAAAATGAACGTTCTCTTATTAAAAATTTTAATAAGTTATCATTTTAAATTACAATTAAAAATGATAGAATAGTTTGATGATAAGTGTTTAGGAAATCTAAAAGTTGTTTGCTAATTATTAAACGCTCTTTAACGTGCGGAGAGAACTAGTCAAGAAACACAATGAACACGCACACATTACGCAAAGGATTCGCGCCCCCGAGCTGTCATCGTGAAGAGACTGGGACGGACCGTTTCGTCCTTATTAGGACTCATCAGCCAGCCAAACTCCGCCGATAATAAGCTCCTACCTTGACTTCTTTCCAATTAGGACTCGTTTTCTCTTCAATTCCATTACGTCGTAAGGAAGTCGTCGTTAATCTGAAATTTTCTCACTTGCTTCTTCTCCCAGACGTTAATAAGTGGGTTTTCATAAAACTTAATTCCATAATTTTTAAAATTGACATTCTTAACAATAAAACTGCTCTGACGTTATTAGAGGTAAGCGCAAGAAGTTTCGTGGCAAAGTTGAAGAAAGGCCACCACTAAAGGGCTAAACGCATTTCTCCGTCTTCCGTTATGTTTCCGTAGCGTAATTGCTTTAGTGACGTAGTTAGGTAGTTCAGGGTCACCAGAATTTAAGTCTCGTAAGACGTAACGGAGATCTTGAAATCGACGAACATATTTACACAACGTAGGCCTATGTTCGTCGATTTGAAGATCTTTGTTACATCTTAAGAGGCTCAATTCTGATGACCCTGAATACGTAACTACGCCACTAAAGCAATTATGTTACGGAATATAACGGAAGATGGAGAAGTACGTTTAGCCTTTAATCCAAACGCCTGTCTTTTTATATTTGGCTGTTCGTTTTCGAAAGCCAGACCCGCAACTCGCGGACGATTCTACTCCGCAGAGGAGTAATATGCTGAGATGGGCACTTTCCTAAGACCTGTTTTTTTGTTTTTTTTGTTTTTTTTTAATAGCACGCACGCACATTTTCGGATTCTTACTGATTAGAATCTTTCTATGAGTTCTTTTCTTTCTAATTCGTTTGAATTCGATTGAAAATTTCTGTATTTATTCTTCATATGAACAAAAACTAATACTGATAGAAAGTAAACATCCCCTCTTTATTTCTCCTCACCCCTATTTTGATGAAATCAAAGGAGACCTGACGCTTGCGCAAAAGCGATGAAGATTCTCGTAAACAAAAACAGACAGTACACATATTGTCACTATCTCAATTCTTAAATGTTTAGTTTAGTTTATCCAACGCCCGTCCGTGGCTCCTCAACCATTAGACGTCAATTCTTAAATGTACAAGATTTGTGTTTACTGAAAGCGACCCATATGATTTTGGTTTCTATGTAATCCAGCAAAGATCACAACTGTAATCCTTTGATTTTGGATTTAAGTTTAAGTATAGTAAGGAACGGAAATATAAGGGGATGTTTTTGATAAATTTTCCCTTACATTTCCCGACGATGTAATAATGCCTCAGGAGATTTCAAGAAAACGTCGTACTTCAATCGTTGGACTTTTAATCTCTTTAATCCTAATAACCTCTAACAAGGATGTATGATAATTTCAAGTATGTCTCATTCCTTCATCTTCTGTTTGAGGTTGTAATAAAAAAAACCTGTAATAACTTTTACTTGATTTTTTTTTTCTTAAAGAAATTAAATTTAAAGAAACGAATGAAAACTGTTTGCCAAGAAAGCGAAATTCCAGTATCTTCGACTAAGGATTTTGTATTTCGTATTTCTTATTGTTTCTGCAATAGTCCTCTGTATCTCTTTTTACAGTTTCACCTTGACTTATCACAGAACAGTACTTAAATTAATTAGCTTCACTAAAAGCAGATTTATGGAACAACATGCAGTACTCTTTGTGTCATCCTTCGAATTCGTGATTTCCCATTTGGCCTGAAAGGTTTAAGTTCCCGGAATTTATCCATTCTGCTCGAGGGGTGTTGGGAGTGGGAGGAGGAAGAATGTGATGTTTTGCGAGCTAGAGATAAATTCAGGGGTGGAGTTAACGTTGGGAAGAGAGAGAGAGAGGAAAAAAAAAAAAGGGAATCTCAACAGGTGATCCTGTGCTTCTGTAACCTGGGAAAACATTAAGAGCTTGCCACCCCCATCAATAATAAATGGTTGCAACTCTTGTCAGGTGAGATAGTAAGATCGGTACCGTACCTGAGGGGAGGTGTCGTCTGCCAGGTGAGTAATTGCTCATTTGAGTGTTCCTTAAATAACTGTATTGCGATTGTAGTTTACCGGACATGGTTTATCTGTTATTAGGTTCTTAAAAGAGGGGGGCGGATCCCCGTGGCTTCGCGAGATTTTCAGTAAACAGCCATCTGGGTGCAACATCTTTGAAAGAAAGTTATTTTGGATGTTTGCCCAGCATTTACGTTGTCAGAAAAGAAAAATCATTATCATTATTATAGAAATATCTGTAGATACACCTGTGTTCACTAGAAAACGCCCCCATTTTAAGAGAAAAAAAGGAAAATCTAAAAGAACTAAGCCTAATGACTGGTTCTTATAAAATATCATTTTATAAAAGAATGTATAGTTTATAATAAGAGCAGACTCCGACTTCGCTAATAAGAATTATTTATTTATAAATCGAATTCTAAAATGTTGTATTTCAAAACTGAAATATTAGTCTATAGTGTAATCAGTTTAGTAGGTTCCATTTATTATACGTAGAGAGAGAAAGAGGTAAAGAGTGTAAGTTTATATTTTGGTTAAAAATAATTGGGTTATATTGTTACGTGATAATTACATAGGCTATCGTTATATCAAAAGAGAATCCGATTCACACAGATGAGGAGAGTGAATAAGGGAACTTCATTTGAAAAACAATTAATCATTTTTTTTCTTTTGCTTGTTTTGATTATCCATTTTTTTTTTTTTTTTGAATTTGTTGAGATTTGGTGGTTCTATTTTGTTTACATCAGATGTATATAAAACGTCTTTCGCTCTATTTGGCCTTCGTTGAAAGGAACTCTTTGGAAATGTCTGATGTATTGTTTGAAGGACGACTGGGAAATTATTTTTTCATAGCATTTTTATTATCTATGAAAGATAATTCCCATAAAAGGTTTCATCTAGGATTTCAACAACACCGTATAAATGACAAAAATAAAGACCAATTCAAATCTATAATATATTTGCATAGCAAATCTACTACCCATCTCCCTAATTTCGAACAAACTCAAGTAATAGACTAAGCCAATTCTACCTTCTCCCTCACCTTATGAGAGTCCTGCCAATTCCCCACAGTTAACAGCAAATTATCCTACAACGTCGTTAGACAATATTTAAACCTCCCCTTCCTCTCCAACATCACGGTTGAAAATAGTCTGCTGGTAGCCTGAAACGCTCTGGCGTTTAGAACGTTTTTAACTGACGATAAATTACATAAGTAATTTTGAAGTTGCACTTTTTATTGGAATTTCTCCACATTTTAAGATAAAACTGCAAATTAAAAATTCAACATTGTATATTATTTAAGTAGAGAATTGTGTTTCTTGCCGAAGATATTTTATTTGGTGAAGTAAAGACATTTAATTAATATGTAAGATATATGACAAGGTGTTTATTAGTTCATGGAAAGGAAGATTGTTTAATAACTATTTAATAATTGCTTAATAATTAAGAATCAATAGAAGAGGATATTCCAGACTGACGCAGTTATTTAATCCTTTGCATAGATACAGTATTAAATGTAAGAATTTAGAAATTTGTAATTCAATAGTCATGAATTTTCTTTCAAATTGATTCAAAAAAGAGTTATCTATAATATTTACATTAAATTAAGATCTAGTATGATCTTACATACAATTACAATATCTCACTGTTGACTCATGAAGGCCCTAGGAATCGCAAGAGATAAGGCTCCCTGCGTTTCGTGACCAACGGGTCTAAGTTGAGATGGAGTTGTCAGACCGACGCCCACCCGCCTTTAATCCCCGGAAAAGAAATCCTGTACTCATATTTAGAGAGGCTGGGTGGACCTCTCTACCCTCTAGTATATAGTTCGTTGTATTCTTAGCTCTTGTTATATGATAATATGGGAAATCAGGCAGTCCATTTGAACATATAAATATCTTTTTTTATTTTATTAAATTATTTCTAATCATGTTAATGTCTCAAAAGTGCTATGGAATTTGGTACAATAATCATGCGAAATATTAGTGTCACGATTTTAATAAAAATAATATTTCCAGTCCTTCCAAAACATTTAAATTACTTTTTAATGTTGTTTATACAGGGTGGGCAAAATAAAAGAGGCCCCGGAAAAAAAAAAGGACAGAGTCCACTATCACAAGGGAGATTGGGTTGGTTGAACCTATTCTTCTCACAAGGGAGACAGCGTCGGTCGGATCAACAGAAAAAGATAGGGGGGAAATTGGACAGTTCCACAGGTAACAATGTATCAATTATTGACAATAGGATTGACCCTTGTTAATGAACTGCCTTGTTAATGAACAGAAAATGCTGGAAACCATAATTGCGATGCACCAATCGGTTGCTGTCACATTCACATCACAGAAGATGTTGAAAATGGCCACCGTTGACGTCAATGCAGCGCTGTGCTCGATTTATCAAACTGTGAGACACGCTTAGCAGCTCTGCCTGAGGGATAGCAGCAATAGCGTTTTCAATGTTCTGCTGTAGCGCTTCCAGTGTGTGAGGATTATTGGAGTACACCTGACCCTTCAATTTGTCCCACAGGTAAAAATCACAGGGAGAGAGATCGGGCGATCGAGATGGCCAGTTGATTGCACTGCCTCAGCAACCGATTGGTGCATCACAATTATGGTTTCCAGCATTTTCTGTTCATTAACAAGGCAGTTCATTAACAAGGGTCAGTCCTATTGTCAATAACTGATACATTGTTACCTGTGGAACTGTCCAATTTCCCCCTATCTTTTTCTGTTGGATCCGACCGACGCTGTCTCCCTTGTGAGAAGAATAGGTTCAACCAACCCAATCTCCCTTGCGATAGTGGACTCTGTCCTTTTTTTTTTTTCCCGGGGCCTCTTTTATTTTGCCCACCCTGTATATAAATCTGTGCTTGTGTACGTGGACGCATGCTATCAATAGTCTTCGCCCTTATTATGGGATTCCATCTGAACACTTCGGTAGAAAATAGAATTTCCTAAAATGTATTTTAATCAAACAAATAATGAGACAATCAACTTGATTGAGATTTTTTTCTTTTGTTTCTGTTCCGGTTACCAAGTATTGTGAGCACAAGAAATGACAAATATATTACATAATACTAATAAGCACGAGAAAAGGAGCTGTCATTTATTGAATTATCGAAACGATTGCACTGTTAATGTTCTGCAAATCATCTTAACACAAATGTTGATGGGTAAAAATAGATATAACTGTAAGTCAGTAATGTAAAAAAAAACCACCAGAAATGTTTTTATTTCATTTTTGCATTGTCGTACATCGTGTTTTTTATTAGTTGTATTTAGAATCTTGCGAGAGTAATAATTTACAATAGCTAAGTCACTCTTCATACTTGAGAGTTTAGGTTTCACGAGATATCCTGTTTTTAGACTAAGGTTTCATTTCTAGAATGAAATTTATCTCAACTTCAAAAATTATTGTCTGACTGTGATTAGTTACTAATATTTGTTGACTCTTCTGTCTTTATTTTGTTCTCTTTTATATAAGAACTAAATCACTGAAATATGTCAAAGAATATCGTTTTAATCCAACCAAATACCAAAATTCAGTTCAGTTTTATTATCTATTACTGTTAGAGATGGGTGTTCGTAGTAAAACAAATGTTGGGTAGGACTATTATGACTCATCTCATGATATTAAGGTCACCAGCAAAAATAATCACCACTGTAGATTCTTCTCTACAGACCGTACGAAATTTCCTTACTGTAGCATTGCTGCTCACTGAGTACTTCAGCACTCATCAGATGAATTCAACATCGATTCTAACCATCATCGTCTGAAATATGATGTAATTCAATAAATTCTGAACACCTTATTTCGATATTTTATCTGCTGTTCTAGAAAGTCCTAATGCAATTCAATTCTGTAAACTTTACATTTCCTATTGTTTCTCATGAAATTTGAAAGCAGTTTTATCCATATTCTAGTCACATTACATTGGGTCAGATATTATTTTGGAGCTCATATTGAATATCCTCCAGAGATATCCTGGATAATACGATTTTTTGTTCTTACACTATTGTTTTTCTTATGATTTTTTTTTTCATGTAGTTTTGTTCGTGTGAATGATCTAAGACAAATCCTTCAGTTTCTCTGAAAAGATCAGCTGTTCCTAGTTATTCAGTTGAGTATTTAAGACTAAATCACTTAAACGGACATTCCATGTAAAGTTCTATTTTTCCATTCGTGTATCTTATGAGTCTTAATCATAACACACTGTCTGTATTTTCCTGAGACAGTAGCAACGAATTTGTTACTGGACTTAAAATATTCCCATAATCGTTGTTAGTGTTAGTGGAACATAATTGTAAATTTTCCTTAAGCCTCTCCATAACATTCTAGAACACACAGTCTATATATTGAACAGTGTGATTTCACAACTCTTGTAGAATTATTCAAAAATAAGTATCATAATCTCCAAACAGCATATTTAAGTTCTTTTTAGCATTAACATTATAAAAAGCTTTATTAATAACCTTTAACTCAGAACTCTAATTTTTTTTTTCTTATTTAAAGCGAAATATTCAAAACTTTTGTAATACATTCTTTGCCAAAAAAAACCCGAAGCACCATGAAGAAAGCGCCAATTTGAATAAAACTTTGTAGGTACCATGCGAATGAAGAGAATTGGATTTGATTCAAATTTCACAGTTAAAAAAAAAAAGATTTTTATTGAACATCATTGCTACATTAGCAGTACTGTGTTGAGCCACTTCTGTCTGCTATACAACGTGGCATGAAGTCCTGATGTTGTCTTGTGGCAAATCACGCCAAGCTTTAAGAAACTGCTGCTCGAAATGTACGGATGTCGATGATGGAAGAATAAGTCTCGAGGATCTGGCAATCAAAGGAAGACAAAGAACTGCTTGAAGACACTGCTGGGAAGGTGTGCAGTATGTGTGGATAAGCTTATATTGTTAAAAAATTCCTTCTGGCAGGTATGACACGAAGTCAAAACAACGGATTGCAGGATCTCCTGCACATATTGCTGTGCATTTCAAGTTTCTCGAATCACTATAAAAGGGTAGCTGCTATCATAAGAAATGACTTCCCACGCCATTTACACCAGAAGTAATGACTGTGGGCCTTTCTCCACTGCCAGCAGTTGAAAATCGACCAGTCCTCCTTCATAAAGGATGCGATTGATCTGCTGCAAGGCGGAAGCGGGACTCATCCCTTACTATAGTAAGAAACCATTCGGGAGTAGATCCTGTCTCTCGGCCATAGCCCCAGTCTGTGCTCAAATCCTCTCAATATTGGCAGAGACACACAGCCATTACTTCTGGTGTAATGGTACGTGGAGCTATTTCGTATGAGAGCAGATTCCCTTTTATGGTGATTTGAGGAACTTTAAATTCATAGAGATACTTGCAGGAGATTCAGACCACGTTGTTTTTACTTTCCTGCCAGGAGCAGTTTTCCAACAGGATGATGCACATCCATACACTGCACACCTTCCCAGCAGTGTCTCCAAGCAATTCGTTCTCTTAGTTTGCCATGTTCACAGACTTGTCCCGCATCTAGCATGTCTAAGACATGCTAGGATGTCAAGTGCATCATCATCCTACATCTGACGTTTGGAACAGCAGTTTCAGCAAGCTTGGCGAGATCCACAAGACAACATCAGAACTTGTTTCAATTAATGCTACGTTGTATATCAGCACGAGTAGCAGCCAGAAGTGGCTCAACACAGTACGAATACTGATAATGTAGCAATGCCGCTGCTATTGTTCAATAAAAATATGCGTTTTCACTGCGAATCAATTTCATATGCGAATCAATTCTAATTCTCTTCATCATAAAAAATGGCACCTATAAAGCTTCATTCAAATTGCGCACTTCCTTCATAGTGCTTCGTTTTTTTGTCAAAGCTGATATATATATATCCTGATATATATCCTTGATCCTGAAATGGTTGGCCAAACTTGAAGGCTCGATGCAACTTAGCAAAATAACAAATAAAGTCGATATGAATATGGGTGTGAAATGCTTTATTATATAATGTAATGATTAACTCGAGTGTAGGCTGTTGTGTAGTCACTGTTAGGTGAGGTTTCGAATTGGCCTCCACCAGCAACAAGACATGCTTCACACCGTCGTCATGAGGATTGCCTCAATGCCAGGGGTGTAGCTGTTAGATTTGTGAACATTTTGCAAAGTGTACTCGGTCACGCCATTTCAGATCAAGATATGGCAGGTTATTTGAGCTCTGTTTAGCAAAGTTTCTCACCATTTGTAGGTAGCAGCTAAAAGTACTACTGACATGAACCGATACTCTAAGGCTTATAGAATAGCAAATGGGAACATCGAAGAGGCCAGCGTCTTTACCGGGAAACGTAACTACAACGACGATGACCAGCCAAGGATATATTCGCTGCCATAAATTGTCGTCTTGCAGAAACTGGATCGTTTGGAGCTGTTAAAGGGGTCGAAACAGACAGTTACGGACACCTATTGCAGAAAAGCAGGTGCCTGAGTTGGTGGGAGACGATTCAGGAACATATAAAACACAGGTCGCTCAGCAGTAGCCATGTCACATCAAAGTGTATACAGAATTCTCCGGGAAAGACTTCTCTATCACGTGCAGCGCACATGAGCGGATTTCCGTCCACCCATAGATTTTCTGAATGGTATCTGCAACACTGTTCAGCAGTGTATTCTTTACACAAATGAAGGATGCCATTATGAATTTTCACAACTATCATCATTTCCACACACTGTCATCCAGGAATGGCATCTTATTGAATGTCGGCTGGTATTGTTAGAGATTATCTCATTGGACCAGTATTTCTGCCACCTAGTATTACAAGTATTTCTTTGAAACCGACTTACCTGCATTGCTGGCGGATGTTCCAGCTCATTTCCACCTCACTGCTCGACGACAGGCCATTGAATTGGTAGAGGAGGAACAAAAGCTTGGCCTGCATGCTCCTCCGACCTAAATCCTCTGGGCTTTTTTGTTATTTTGCTACGGTGTATAGGGCCTCCAAGATTGACCAGTCATTTCAGAATACCAGCCAATTTATATATTTGTTTACCTGTAACACATTGGTGTTATATAAACACAAATATATTTGCAGGAGCCTCACAGAGAGATGGGCCTAAACATAATCCGCCACCCCCTACTGCATCGGAATTGGAAGAAATGTAGGATTTTGAACATGGTTTTTTTTTTGTTGGAAAATTCAATGATAGGCCTGACCCCTCCGAGAAAGGACACAATAATAATAGAAAATTTATAATAACAGGAAATATCCTTTTCATTTACAATATCCTTCCATTTATTTCAGATTAAGAAGATAAATATTTTTTTTCCATAGACAGATTTCAGAACATTTCTCTTGATTTTTTTTTTCTCTGTTGGTGGAATCTTGTTTCTCCAAAGTCCTTTACAAACAGATAAGACAAAACACATTTTCATTTTTTAAAAACATAATGAAATCCGCATAAATGAATTAAATAGCTTAAAGCTAATTAATTTTAACTCAAATCAAAACGCGCGCAAATCAGTGGATTGCTAAGCGGAGTAATATCGTTTGTTCGATGATACTATTTCGTTTCAGTGATTTTTCAATAGAATTTTTTATTATCTTCTCGCGCTGATTCTCAATAAGTTTCTATACAGAAAAAGTTAAAGTATTTAAGTTGCAAGTCAAATTTCAAGAAGATACATCAAGGGGTTCAAAAGTTATTAAGAGTTTGGGGGAGGGGGGAAACACGGTGCTATTTAATTTGGCGAGCCTTATTTTCCTAAGAAAATACTGTAAAAAAGAAGGTAAAAAAAACTTCGAAAAAAGAAAATTGGATTTTCAGGAAGTTCTTGTTGAATTTGCCGCCAAAAATGTTTTTTTTGTTTTTTTTTTTTTTTTTTTTTTTTTTTTTAACCTCTTCTCTTTTGAATAAAAAAACTAGTTTTTTGTGAATTAGCGACATCTAAGAAAAGGGTTAGGTAAGTCTAATCGAATCCCTTCATTGCGAAAGAGGCGAGATGGGAGGAGGAAAGGATGATAGAGAGAACGGGGAGAAAGAAAGGGATAAAAAAATATACTGTGAGAGAAAGAGCGAGAATGTTTGGCGAATGAACGTGCACTTGTGAAATTATACGTTTTGCTGATCGGACTGGTCGACCTTCGACCCTTTAGAAGGGGGGGAGGGGGCAACCGAAGCAACCATCAATTTAGAAAGAGGGTGGGGGTACGGGTAAAAAAGAATTCGGGGTTAGAGAAAGGAGGAGGAAAAACAGTGAATAAGGTAAATGGTGTTTGATGCATTATAGGTTAGTGGGGTAACATATGAACAGATAGACTTTACCGTCTATTACGGCCTTGGAAACATTTATTCCTCCCTTCCCTCCCTCCCGACAATAGAAGATTCCGTTTCAAATATTGAAATTTAAATCACCAGAAAAAGGTCCTATTGAAACAGTCGATAAAAATAATTAATTTGTGGAGATTCCAAACTAGACAATTTTTTGTATAAAAAAAAAATGCTCCCTTGCAAAACAGGCCCTGAAGTTTTTAAATTGTAAATGTTAGTTAAAATCCACCACACAGTGTTATTGGATATCAACAGGTAGCTGAACTGTTTGCCGATAGTTAATACAGTCGTTAGAATTAGATTTGTGTATATTTTATGTTTAACTTTTTTTACACTTTTATCTTATATTATTTTAATATTTTGAAGTTGCAAAATCTTATTTTCATTTCTTAAACGTTATGTTTTTTACTTCTTTACGTATTGGTATAAAAATGAACAAGTCCTATTATAAATATTGTTAATTTATACGTTTGTTATTTTTTATGATTAACCTTAATTAATACAATTAATGTTTTAAAATTACTAATTCCATTGGCATTAATACTATTTTTCTACTCATTTAATAAATTCACAATATAATTGAAAGAGTTTCTAAAACTTTAATATTTAATATTTTTAATTAAATTTTATAGTTTTCGTTATTATTTAACATTTAGGGGTGGTAAGTAATGTGTTAAAATTTCAAATGAAAGTTTTTTGTGTGGAGAATACGAACTTTGTGTTATGTTATTGTGAGGCAGGAAAGCGAGGAAATGTTTTGAATTTGTCTGTACACTTAAACAAATAAGGAAGACCATTTCAGAATGAAATGGCGAAGCTGGGGCAGTTTTGAAACTAATACGGAGTAAGAACCTTATTAGATTCTTCTGATTTGGAAGAATCGAACATTTTGCTAAGTTCTGTTAGAATGATTTAATTTAAAGTGATTTAAATTCCTTATTTTCTCTTTAGTTAATTAAGTAAATTAATGCAACAATAATAATGCAATGTTTTAAGATTCTCGGAGCCCTAACGGAAAGGATATTTTAAGGCCCTTCACAGTTAAAAAAAAAATCCCACTACAGGGCTATGTGGCTCTTCGAGTGTTTTTGGGAGATAAGGCTCCCGGCGTTGCTAACCATCGGGGCTAAGTTGAGGTCAGTCCGACTTTCGCCCCATCTTTAAACCCCAGGAAACATAACCTGTTACCCATTCTACAGAGGGTTGGATGGGTCGGGGATTGAACGCGGCTTCAGGCCGAAGCCAAATGTTTGCCCCTTCACAGTTTGACACCTTTACAACAATTGACAGACTTTCTCATCATTATCTAATTTGAAGCATTTTGTGTGTATATAGTTTAGGCCTTCATTGTAAAGTGTGTACGTTACAAAATGTGTGGATTAACATCAAAATATACGTTTATCTGTCAATCTAAACTCTTAAATTTGATGTTAATTTTTCTGTGAATTACTTTAGGAAGGAGAAGGATTTACTTATTAGATTTAAGTGATTGTTTGGGGCTCCGAAGGACCCAAGTCGTTTACTTATTTACCATAAAGCTTTTAACCCTGGAACGACAAATTCTCTTAAGGGAGCTGTTATTTGATCCACATTATAAAGTGGATTAGGTGTCTACTATTGAGATCTCTCACTAAGACTAATTTATTAACTAGGAAGGTTGAGGAACTTCGTATGCATTATCTTATGAATTATCGTACCCACAAGATTCCATATAATAACAGATTCCATGATAAAAAATCCAAAAACAATTTATAAAGTCAGAATACTTATCATCGAAAATATAAGAATACACGTTTTTATATAAAAGTAAGAATAAATATAATAATAATAATAATAATAATAAAAATGTACATAATCTTTTGTGATTATTATACTCGTACTAAATATACTAGACTGTGGAGAAGAAAAAACTTCTGGAAGTTATAGAATTTCGCGGAAGAAAAAGAGAACAGAATTCTTAGTATTTGAAATGGAACTTTACTTAGAATAGTTTCTAATTATTTAATACATTAAGTGAAAAATAAATTAACAATCTTAGCTCACTCATAAATTTATCACTTTATTGTTATAAAATAATGTGACAAATAAATAGATAATTAATAAGTAACTAATTGTGAGGATTGAGCTAATAATCACTTAATATAATTAAAAAAAAGTTTAATTATATAAAGTTTATATTATATCAAAAGTTTAAAAAAAAAGAAACTTAGGCAAAGAATTGAGTAAAATATTGAGTAAAATGATTGAAATCGGTTCAATTTGTCAATCACAACTTGAAATGAGGTTGTAATTTAGCTTTTAACCTTTTGAACAAAATTACTAATATAAGTGAGAAAAAGATCAGTTAATAATAAATGTAATTTCTTATTTTGAGCACTTTTTTTTTTTTTAGTCTTTTATGTATTAAAAAAAAAAAGCCATTATTTCGAAGATCAAGTTTTTGATCCAAAAATTGTTGTTTTTAAACAGTGAAGGTATTTTTTTTCCCTTGAAAGGTAACGTTGTTTATAACAGTAGATTTAAAAAGAAACAAAGTAAAAAAAAAGCCTGAAACGGAACTTTTTAGGCGTTTTTTTGGTTCATTTTTTTGGCCTTGAAAAAAAGTCTATAATTAGGTTGATGTCATATCACTCAAACTTCACATCAAAGAGCTGGGGTTGGAGGGGTCTCTTTTTTTTATCTTATCCCTCACATCTCTGAGTGTAAGACAAAGGACCTTTTTTTTTTTAACATTTTGATCTTATCCCCTTGATGATAAGTCTGCTTTTGTCTTTCAATTTTCTTACATTTTAGAAGTTAGTTTATAAAGAGCTTACAGACAAAAAACCCTCTCATCTGGACAAAGTCCATTTATATTATAAGAATGTCAAAATCTCTTTTATTGTTTTAATTAGGGTTGATAATTATCGTGGCTTAAAACAGGGGTTCCTAATCTTATTTGATTTAAGATTCCTTTCAGTATTATATTTTATAACGAAATCTTATTGCTTATTAATATTCAAGTACATAACGTGAAATAATGGGTATTAATATAGATATAATATATATGAGACGCCATTAAAAGAATCTACACGCAAACGCTGTGTAGATGTAGAGGAGCGACTCCTAGGAGCGGTTTACGAGAAGGAAACAAGCATTTCATCGTTAAATTGGTACTTATTTCCATCGTGTGGTAATGTTTTAAATAAATTTATCGAGATAAATTCAATGATACGAAGTGTATTTGACACCAAATATCAACCTGCAAGTCCAAAACATATTCATTTATAATTCTATTTCACTTAGCTCTATTTGTAAGATTTATTATTTATTTATTTATTTATTTATTTATTTATTTATTTTGTTTGTTTTCCTGAGCGAACTACTTTTGCTGATGCTATCACTAGACAAGAGGGTATGAGATGCAAATGAAATGATCTAATTCAAGAAGCAGGAATAGTTTAAGCATCATAAAAAAAAAGAAATTTCCAGATTTCCTGTCCCTTTTTAGTACATGTATATCAATCTCGAAAATACCTTTCTTAAACTTCTAAAATATCCAACACTGCGAAAAATAATTAGTTAAAATCCTAATAATTTATTGATTTTAGTGAAGACATTAATTTTTATTGTAAGACTTTCTCTTAAACTCTTTAAATTCATAGAAATTCAGCATTTACATTTCGTTTTATGATAATTGAAATCTAAGAAATTCTTTTTACAAATGAGACTAAAATTTATGTAAAATAGGAATTTTACAATTACTTTAGAAAACAAAATAAAAATAGAATCGGTTACAAAGAATAATTTTTATTTGATTTAATTCAGTTAGTAATCCTACAAATGCTGCCAAGAGCCATTTAAATAATAAAACAATACACATTTATAAATATTGCTTTCTCCTGCGATTTCTTTGCAAAATAATTTCTAAAGAAAGATTTCACTTCAATAATAAGAAGATATTTATTTTTTTAATTCTATAATATCTTATGAGATATTTCTCCTTCTCCAGAAATGAATAAAAAATAATTAAATTACTGAGAATTGGCTACATATTGTAATGAAGAAACCCCTGTTTTGATTTTTTTAATTTAATTAGGAAATTAATTTAAAATCCTCGAGATTTCCTTAATTTATAAATAAAAACGAAGGGGAAAAAATATCTCATTATAAATAAATCAAGAAATTTCATCAAATTTAATCAAGTAAATTTTAAGTTTTCTATTAAGAAGAATTTACGCGTTTATTTAAATCAAAATAAATATGTAATCAGACAAACAACTAAAATTTTTTTAAAAAAAATCATATTTTTATAGACGTTTCGCCCATGAACATTTTTTTTTTTTTTAATTTTAGTGATGTGTCTGATTGCATACTTATTAAGTTTTTTATTTGTTTATGCAATTACTACTTGAAACGAACAGACGAACATATCTCATAAGTGCTACCTAATAAAATATGTATAAAAGATAAAAAATGAAATTATGTATTTTTTTGTTTTCTAAGAACATTAGAACGTAATTCAGGTCTCAAACAACGGATCGAGCTGAAGAACCCATTCTAATCATCTCAACCTCAATAGCTGAGCAGAATTAACTTTCTTTTGGTTTTCTTTCTAACTTTCTTCGTCTTGGAATGACAAACAGACAAACTTTGTAAATTGATGCTTGGCGTGGGATCATCATCAGTTATTCGTACTCAGTATCAGTGCTTTGCATTTCATCATTACTTACATTTAATTTATTCCTGCAACGTATAATAAGGTGTAAATGAAGTGAGGTATTTTCATTTGTGTAATTGAGGATCAAAATAATTGAAGTACTTAATTAAAGCCTTGGATTAGCCTAAGTAATTGAATTTCTTGAACTTTGAAGGAATTAAAGGCAACATAATTTTATTAAATGAATGAAAAAAAGTATTAAGTTTAAACAACATTAGGATAAAAATCAGAAAAAAAATTATTTTTTTATTATTGTTATTTCTTTTTTACATTGTCATTATTTTCCGAAACGAATTCTTTATTCATCATTTACTGGTCGTTTTTAATTATTTCTTAATGATGTAACGCTTATTGACTTAATTGTGATTGAATATTGTAATAGTGATTTAAAATGAAATCCTAAAAACATTCACACTTTCTTTCTCTAGAATCGAAACTTCCAGAATGAAATAAGCCTTAAAATGAGATCATTGATGAGAGGAGATTCATTCAGACACAGGTAAATGATTTTTATCTATTCATTTCCTTTTTACAAATATTTTTTTTTCAAGATTTCTTTCAGCTAAGTTATTCTAAATCCGTCCTAATGCTTTAATTTGCAACGAATATAAAAGGTTTTTTAAAGAATTTATTAGTTGATTGAATGATTTCGTGGAACCATTTGTTAAAAAACTATATGTTTATAATGATGTTGTCAGCCTTGTAGAGTGGCTCTTTTTTTTCTTCCCTCTTCTTCTTCTTCTGAAATGTGCTTCTAGCTTTGTCCGTTAGGTGGGGACCTGCGTTATGACACGCCTGACAACTGACTGTCTTTACTAGATGGTAATTACAGGGTCAGAGGCATTTCCCTGTGATTGGAAGGTGTGGTGCAACTTTACTTTTTTTTTAACAAAATGCATTTAACGCAACTAAAAAAAAAAAAAGACATACCAGCCGTCGAAGGAAGAAGCGGTGTTACATAAAAACGTTGCTTTACTATCTGGGTGATATGTGGCAGATGCGTGCGTCGTCCTTTAAGTCACTGTGACACATGGGGATCGATTTTTTTTCTTTGAGTGAAATCATTAGCACCTGCAGGCTGTTTCGACGACCCTCAGACATCCGATCAGAACACAGACAAGTTTGGATCAAAACGGAGGCGACCCTAAAGGTGTTTTCTGGTTAATGGTGGTGAACCCCACGCAAAAACAATGACACACCAAGGTTTTTAATATTCGATATGAAAACCACTAAACACTAGCTAAAACGTTTTCACTGAATTCTTTTTTGAAATTACATTGCAGTATTTATTTATTCCTTTATTGTTATTAATAGGATAATTAGTAAATACCTGGGTTGTTTTTTATTATGTAAACTTCTTTGATTACAAGATCTAGTAATTACAAAACCTATAATTTCATAAAACCTATAATACAAAAAAAAAGTTCGAAATTACGTTTTATTAACTGTAATATAATTATTACAGTATTAAATTTATGCAATCAAAAAAAACTATTATTAGACAATGAGTGATAAGAATTATACTTAACTAGAATGGAAACATCTACCAATTATAAAAGAATGAAACGTTTCATAATTTTCTAAATTTTAGAAATGACATTTCATTTCAGCAAAATTCTGAAAACATAATTTAGGCAACTAATGCAGATAAATTATAAAAATTATATTTATAATTATACATACTTGGCTATAATACATGCTTGGATTCGTGATAATAGCTTAAAGAAAAATGAAAATAAACTATTTAAATTAATACCTTGACAAAAAAATATTTGCATAAAAACATTACGTATTTGTTCATGTATCACAATCGCAGAAACTATTTTAAAATATGGTGGAAATTTTAAAATATTTTGTTTATTGTAAAAATTGATACTTTCAATAAAGTGTAACTAAATATAAATAGTAGACTAGTAAAGGTGATAATGTAAGAATTTGTTAAAATGAGTTAGTTAGTTGGATTGCTCAGTCGATAGAAATTTAAAACTGGAGTTTTTTTTTGTTTTGTTTTTTCAACATTACTATAAATACTTTTACTTTTTTTTTCCTATCGAGAGAAGGATGATTATGAGAGCGTTCTTGAATTTCTTCTGATTTGTTCAGCAAAAAAAAAAAAGACCCTACTATCTTAAGAGATGTTTGCGAGATCCTTCAGTAAAGTTAGTTTGTATCAAAATTGAGAACTATGTTTGTATCTTCATTGCAATGAGATCTTAACAAAAGAAGTGAGCTTTCTATTTCTCACTGATTTCAAATGTTATTATTGATTGGGAATGTTTCCCAGTTCTATCGTTGAAATTAAAGTTTCTCATTTTTCCTATTGGATTTTCTATTGATAAAAAGATCCATCTTGATACAATGCAATAGAGGATTGTAATCTTAATAACTGATACATATTCCCCCCTTCGTCTTGTAAACATTCGAGATTCTACCATAGAAATTCGATCATACAAAGAAATAGTTAGCTCTTAATTTGTTAGAGCAAAGCAAAACAATGAAACAGTTCTAATACCATAGGATTTTAAGATTAGATTTACTAATGAACTAAATATATACAGTAAAAACAGATCGAAATAAATATACAGTGAAAGATATTAAGAAATTCTAACGAAAACTTTTGTGTAGAAATACCGATGTCTATGATTCTTGCGTAGTATTTGGTAATAGAAACTTTCTTTTTTCTTTTTTTTTTCTCAGCTAAACGTTTAATATATCGTTTGTGTTCGGTTGTAAATAAATAAATTTGTTTTCTGATGTAGCATGATTTTGTAATTCGGAAGAATTAACTTTTTACCGATATTTTACGTTCACTTTACGACATCGTCTCTTGATTGGTTTTGTATCTTTATATTGTTGAGATATTTAGACAGGGCCTGATCTAGCTATTTAGCCGCTCCGGGCAAAAATAATATTTGCCGCCCTTTATAATGACACCTTATAAGTCATAAGCATGTTATTCCAGAGATGGGGCAATTTTTAACCGACTTCAAAAAAAAAAAAAGGAGGTTATCATTTCGACTCGTATGTATATAATATTGTTGGAATTGTATAATATTCACATATGTTAGTCTACTAGGGCTTCTAAACGAGTATACCAAATTTCATGAGTGTATGTATGTTTGTCCAAGAATTTCTCAGAAACTACCGATCGGATTGAAATAATTCTTTTTTTATCGACTTATATATCTTTCAACTTAGGGAACAGTGAAAGATTCACCAAATCGGCTCAGTAGTTTAAAAGATATCGACCAAAATGTTATATGAAGTCGGTTTATATTAATGTAACTTTCGTTATATCGACTTGTTAATGACTTGTTTTCCCTGCAGTTTAAATGAATGAAAAAAAAAAACCCACAACAAATGATTTTTTAAAAAATTTAATTCAAATAAAAAAAGCACAGTAATTATGAGCCACAAAACGAATTTGTCATTCTTAAAAAATAAACAAATTAAATTAAAACACTTTTTTTCTGCGAATGTTAAACTGTACCTAGTAACTAAGATAATTTTCTTCGCACTTTTTGTTCTGCAAAATCTTTAATAATTTCTGATAAATTTATACTGTCGCAAACCTTGTGTTAGGCTCGCACATTGTTTATGATTGTATTAATTTACACAAACAAAAAAAAACTTCAAGAATATTATAATTTACCAGCCACAAGCAGGAATTATTTTTATAGTTCATTTCTTAATTCTTTATATCTTTTCAAACAGCGTTGTTCAAATGGAAAACTGAAATAAGAAAATATCAAACTTTCACCGCATCTAGAAGAGGAAAGGAAAGAAAATATTTAAGGAAATCCATGATTCATTGACCTTTCTTATATTAAGGAAGGTTTTTAATTTAATAGAACAAAGTTTGTGAAAGCAGAAGTCTTGTACAAAAGTGAGCCTTTGTTAGTTTTCCCGCCCGACCTTTTTTGTCGTTCGGTTGTTGATTGGTCAAGTGGACGACAGACAGTCTTATCTCTGGCAACAGAAGGTGAATGAAATTGGAGTAGCTTGAGATGTTTATCACGGTTTCACTGCGTCTCCAGTAACGTGACTCCAACTGTAAAATTGCCACTATTCTGAGGCTACATTACAGTAGGCTAATTACGGGTGAAGTATGTGTAGGTGCACAACTTGAGGATTAATAAGGCACACAAAAACATTTCATTATCATAAATAGCTTCAAAAATATATTTTAAAAAAATGTAAGTGGTCGTTTTATTTTTTCGAGAAATAATTTGCATTGTTTTAAATTACTTATAGGAAATATCTTAATAGTGAGGTGTTTTCGTGATTTTATATTCATACAATATTTTAATTGTTTGGCATTACTGGGGATTATTAATAATGTAACTTATTTTTTAAAAAAAATCTTGGTTTGCGTTTTCTGCAGCTTAAATAGTATTTTTTTTTTTGTATGTAAACATTATTTATAATAGACTATATTAATAATACTTAGTTATTAGTTTTTGGTTTTATATCGGATTGAATTTCTAAGTAAATTGAAAAAGTAAATTTGTAATATTTCTGAAACAAACTATGAATATTTCCAATCACTAAAGAAAGATTATTAACCAAATTTAGAGATTTCAAAATAAAGTGTTAAGAAACATAGTTAATGCTCCCTGGTATATAAGAAACTCTGATTTACACAGGGACTTGAAGATGGAATGTGTAGCTGAGGAAATAAAAAAAATGGCCCAAAAGCATAAAATACGACTACAGCACCATCCAAATAGAGAAGCATTCAAGTTATTGAATAATAAGACAATCAAAAGAAGATTGAAAAGGACTAAATTATTAGATTTATGTGGGAGCAGTAGTAAGCAGAATTAAAAAAAAATAAGATATGTCAATGGACAGATTCTTACAACTAGATAATAATATAATAGACTATAATATAATTTAAGTAATAAACTAGGTTAATAGCTATTGGTTAGTCTTAGACTAGGTATAGCAATAATATAAACACAAAAAAAAAAAAATCCAAATTTAGAAATTTTTAAAACAACGATAATTATGTGATCTTTCCTACATTAATAAGAATATAACAACAAATTAGAATGAGAAAGAAAGCCTTATGGTAGAGCTATGGATTATCTAACGCTAATCATACATACATACATAATGTACGCGTGATTAATCATAATGTATGTTAGTATGGGTGGTTATGTATAGACACATATCTTAACAATATGTTTTCAGTTTTTCTTAAATTAAAAGAAACATCATTTAAGTGAACATTTGTTAAATTCAACGGAGAAATCCGCTCTTAACATCGATTTTATTTATTCTCTTAAATTTCAATCTCTCAATAAAGTTATAACCGAGGAGAATAAACTGCAACAGAAACTAACTGAAATGAGGGAAATTTAATGGTTTTTCTTTGCTCCTGAAATCAAACTGGTTAAGAAAAAAAGCTTACTCTAGGTAATTAATGAAAACAATTTGAAATATATATTTGTTTAATCGTCTTTTACAAATATAGTAATATCCACCTCCTTTGAGGTACATAAATCTCGTTTGTTGAGTCATCGTGTGATGTAATTATCTTTCTCATTTGTTGATTACTTCGTATCTTTCTTGGATGAAGAACAAGTTGTTCTCTGTTAGTCTGGTAAGGAAATGAAGATAGATGTGACAGCACAGATAGAGGAATGAAACCCGAGAGAACAGAGGGAAGGGATAAAGACACCCCTTGTGCCTTAAATACAACAACAATTAACTTGGATAAAGATGCTTTATAATGAAGTAATTGGACAGAGTCTTAGATTAATATTTATTATAAATTTACTTCTTTTTAATTATCTGAGTTTTAGTTTCAAATTTAAAGAAATATTCAGAGATTTTTGAAGTTTGAAATTAAACAATTTGCTTAAAATTTGTAGTTTATAGAATTACTTATTAAATACAGGCTGTGTCTATTTGATAATCGAGTGATTGCGTTCAACAATAAGTTTAAACTGGAAAGAGAAAAATTGGCTCCTCGTAAAGTAAATAACAAACAGTATAGAATAATTAACAGAATATTCACACTTTAATAAACAAATAATAAAAATCAAAGTAAATGTGCTTTGATTTAATTTGAAAAATAAAACAGTGTGCTAAAGCATAAATTTAAGGGTGACCCATAATAATAAAATAATTTAAGAATAATAATAAAAGAAGAAAGTACATTAAAGTAAGAAAAAATAAAAAAAAAAAGTTAGGAAAATAAGGAAGGAAAAAATCCCAGACGGACATGTTTGGTGACACTGCGAAAATAAGATTAAGAAAAACAAAAACAAAAAAACAGTAGATATTCGGATTCGAACCAACAACCTCAGCATATGAGACCACCCATCAAACTACAGCTGACAACTGAAATGAGACGGTTGTATTTCTAACATTTAAGCTAATAGCGGAAATCCATGAAAGCAACGCCAAATATCTCGAACAGGAGGGAGGGGGAGGGGCATTGGCCCCTGAAGATACCCCATTCCTACGGTGTTTGGGCCTCTGAACATGATTCCGTTCGGGGGTTGTTAAGGTGGGAGGGAGGGGCAGGACAAACGCAGTAGCTACCGATTTTGGTCGCTATCACAATAGCTCCCAAATGAGTCGCTAAAAACGCTAAATTTTGTTTTGCTTTTACTCTCTTATCAGAAAGTCCTGAGTAGCTGATTGATTAAACTGTGTCTGATGATCTCTTCAATGATTTTACCGTCACCGACTCAATGGGTGACGGTTTATATTGTGTGAGCATTGGGACAATCGAATTGGTGAAATAAATGGTTAAAAAAATCCTTTTTAGAAGTTTTTAACATTCACGCATTGCTTAAAAAAAGATTAGATAATGAATTGAAAAATTACAGGATTTACAATATACGTATATATTTATTTTCTTTGCTAATTTCATTCAGACACTTTTTACTTTTCACGTTTTTTGATGAAATTGTGTTGATTACTATCTGTTAAAATTTCGGTATTATCTGAATATAAAGCATAACTGACATGTTTCGTTAAAAACTTTTCATTATGAGTTGTATTATTTATTCCTGTTGAATTAATTTCGAGGAGTCTCTTAGATATAAAAACGAGATGTTGGTTTGTGAATAGAAAGGAACTGTAATCCTTGTTTATCTGAAACACAAATAGACAAATGTGTGTTTATCTTTGGACTTGAAGCTTTGCTAGTCATTAAAGCTATAAGATTACCTTAGAGTTTATAGTAACACTGCTATCAGCGCCCTTAAACATTGTATTCGCCTGGCGTTATTAGGCCACCCACTGCTAAGGTTAGTTAAGCTATGTTGCCATAAACAAGCATAAACGTCTTCCCGCCCTTTCCAAGGCAGGAGTCGGATTCCATGACACTGTACGCCCACGACTGACTACTACACAACTAAACGACACAACAGCTGATAAGGTCATCGAACGGTGATTGCTAATTGAAAGGTAAAACGATTTGTTTATAGGATGTTGTCTTTAGCCACGAATAAGCCCAGTATTCAAAGGGTAATAGAATTGCATCACTTCAGCTGTTTTAAATGCTTGTGAATAAATTGATATCTAGCACTTGAAAGTATAACAAAAGTTATAGTAATTATCATTAGGTCATTAGATTTCTTAACGTTAGTACTGAAGCAAGATATAAAAATCCACTTTCGGATATCTGTTAGCTAAGATCCAAAAGGGCTTTACAAAAACTAGTGATAGCAAAGTTTCACCATTTCTACGTAATTTGTGGTTAATTTCTGGATAAGCGTGCTTTTTGGAAATTCTTATTTTGATAGTTTTCTGCCACCATTGATCCAGTTTCTAAAAATCAACAGGGATTTCAGATTCAAGATTCAGTTTGTGACTTAATAATTTTGAATTATCGAAATTCATATGGTTTAATATTAACGTTCTCTGTATATTTGTATCGTTACTCATTAGCTATTGATCAATTATGAATAAGAATTCTATTTATTCTAATCCTATCTTTAAAACGTCAACATTTTAGGATATGGATGGAACAGGTACAAATTTTTGCATTTTAAAATTGTTTCTTTTTTATACTGTTTATAAACATTAGACCAAAGTTATAATAACCTATAAATAAACAGAATTTGATTCTCATTTATGAAACCAAAAAAACTTAAATCAAAATTTATGTTTGCATGTTCTTTGAAAAAGGCAGATAAATGACTTAAGGCCATTAGAGAACATGATGGATGTTACTGTGGGCTACTTAACTAAAAACTTAAAAATAACTGAGTTCTCTTGTAAGAAAAGGTCTTATTATTAGTCTACAATTATAGTCTTGACAAGGACATTGATATTAATTTCGCAAATCTTCAAATCTTTTGTACACTTTTTTTTTTTTCAATTACGAAATTAAGCGAATTCGATAAATTTTATAACTCCTCTTAATAATGATATTTTTATGAAAATAAATAAAGAAATAAATAGGAATTGGATTTTCTAAATATGTCTAAGTTTAATTCAGTTACCGGTACTTCAACTTAGACAAATTAATTTTCATTAATTATTTTACCTGAAAATTATTTATAATACTACTTACTCCGTTGATGTCTGTTGTAATGCTACATTTTTGACTAGAATCAAACATTGCTCTACACATTGTCGCTCATTGAAAGAATGTGTGAATTCTAAACTAAATTGGTGAAAAGATTACATTTCACATACCGAGAAACATCATTGAATGTATTTATATTTCGAAAGGAAAATTAATGTTAAATTTTGAATAATTATAGGCATTACGGAATACAAGGTGGTCGTAATTAAAGTGACAGTACTCAAAGCCAGCTATAGCTCAATCGAACAACCGGATTGGCACCAAATTTGATGTGAGACTAATGTAGACATGGGAAGACGATTCCTCAAAAGAAAAGTAGTTCCAAAAGAAGCCGGTAGGGGCAATTTGGCGCTGTTCATGATAAAAAGAGTTGCAAGGTATAGGAAAATGAATAACAAAGATGAAACTGAACTGAAACATCACCTTTTTTGCAGTACATTCATTTTCCCCGTGCTGAAGTGATCCAAGTTCAAAGTTACCACCGTTCTTGTGAACCAGGAATTGTTGAGTAGAAGTGGTAATCGAAATGTCTTTCTGAAGTTTTTCCATCTGTTTATAACCCCAATTACTGGTGCTCGTGTAGCCTACTTAGCCGAGAATTTGCATGAACGGTTTTTACCTGAGTTGTATGCAAATTCTCGGTTAATTAGGCTAAAACAGCGCCACATTTCCCCCTGTTGGAGACTTTTGGAACTATTCTTTCTTTTTTTCGCTGAATCCTTCTTCCCATATCTTCATTAGACTCATCACCAAATTTGGTGCCCTTCAGGTTGTTCGTTCGAGCTACAAATGGCTTTGAATAGTGTCAGTTTAATTACGAACACCTTGTATATCGAATTTTGTTGAATCTCACTTCCCCGACTGATTATATCAAAACATTTTTTTTTTTTCACTGAAATAAAAATAGACTAATGCTTTGATTTCTTCATAGACTTGCCTTTTAGACTTCAACTGAACAGACTTAGTCTGTAATAAGTATTTTGCTAAATTAAGAATTTGCTCCAAATTAGCTTCTGTTTAGGAGAATTGTCATCTAATAGTAATTAACTATATTTTGGAGTCATTTCAGTTAAAAATAAAACAGAAAAAAATTGTCAGCCGTTGTCTAAATGAGAAATTCTACAGACTTAAAAGAAATCAAAACATAAATATATCAAATTACCTATTGATATAAAATCATAGATATCGAATATAATACAATATTATAATATTAATATACAATACAGTATATTAATAAATAAATATTTGAAACTGAAAAAGGATTTTCTATCCAGCTAAAAAAAGTCAAACCATGTCATTGTGATTAAATTTTAGTCTCCTTTGAGTTAATTTGAAGTTACTTTTCTTAAAGTGAAAGAGCACTGGCTTCTTATTTCTTACAATAAAAAATCTATCAGTTTAATATGAAGTTTTCACTTTCTACAAAATTACACACTACAAATTAAAAATTAAAAGTAATAAATATCACACACAACCTCACTTGGAAAAGACACCTGCACTGTAGGTCTATCGAAAGTTGTCTGTAATTTTTATTACGATTTTTAATGTTTAATTTATAGTGTAGTTTGTCGAATGTGAAAATTGTTTACTAACATACGCTAAATGTTTTTTAAAAGTATAATATGGAGTTTGAACATAGCGAAATATGAACACGACTCCAACAATCCAATAATAATGTTATTGGAATAGATCCAAAAGAATAAAATTACATACATGCATTGAGAAAGACCTACACAAATATATCAATGACACAGATTGTTATTGCGCAACTCGTAGGACAAAACAGAGTCTATTTCGTTTAGGCCTCGGTTACAATTAGGAAACCGTATCCGAGGTGGTCACAGCTGTCCCAAGTGTCATCTGTGGAAGAGTGGATTAACACATGGAGGAGTAGTTCATTAAAATACCACCACACAAGTCACTCCTTCTTCAAGTTACTTATGTAAATATTCCCCGTAAGTATAAGGTGTGGGTGACTTGTTATGTCTCGTGAAATTCAAACGGAAATTAAAGAAGAAACAAATTTTATTAGGGGAGAATGGGTATTGAATTTATCATGAGTGTTATTTAATAGTGTCCTTTAAAAGAATACTCAGTAATTCATTGAAATGTAGAAGGATTTTTTGTAACCAATCTACCGTATAAACTCACATATTAGTCACAGTTTAAATTCTGATAAAGTTTTCAAAATCAAAGTATAAATCTCCATTCTGTTTCTTCAAGAGAGCTTAATTAAGAAGAAAAAATTAAAAGTGCACATAAATAAACAAAGGCTCCCGAAGGCACCCTGAGCTATCATGTTCAGAATCTGGGACAGCTGTTTCAGCATTGTTAGGCTTCTTCAGACAGATTTACCCTTGATAATAGCTCAAAGTGCGTGACAAAGATAGGGTTTCCACTTCAGCTCCCCGATGTTGCAAGCTTAATTAAGATCTTCAATAAATCAAAAAGTGGTTGTAATCTGTTTTGATAATTCTAAACATTTTGGTTAAAATGTAAAAACTTAATATTATTATGTAGAGTTTTATTATTTACTGGAAACACAGAACAGTTGTTGTTATTATTATTTATAATCAAAAGGATTTGGTTGTTAATAAAGAAGAGCATTAATAATCAAAAAATATTATTTGAGTATTAATAAGAGTGACGATTTATTTTGTGAAGATTTATTGTAGGCTTATGAAAACAAATTGTTTATCAGAAATCTTTGCATTTCTCAATTTATTTCTACCGCGATTTGCATGAATATAATGCGAAATAATTTCCAATGACGAAGTGGATATTTTTTTTAAATATTATCTCATATTTTTAAGAAAAGAATTGGTTAGAGGAATCTGTAATTGTTAATATAAAAGAAAAATCTTCAGCTAATGATTCAAAAAATATTAAGAATTAGTTCCTGAAGTGAAGTTTTCTTTAATTCTCTTCATTAAATCTATCTTTTCAAATTTTAATCGCACCTTAAAAATTTCAAAAACCCAATTTCAATACAAAAATATCTTAGCTATTTCTAGAACATAAAATAATTTGTTGAATTCAGTATAAATAGACAGTTTTAATAGCAATTACTTTTTCTTTTTTCTGCTATTTTTTAAAGCCGGAAGAGGAGTGTTGATGTGACATACCTGGAAGCTCTTTGCAGTCCTGGAAAAAAAAAAATAGGCCTTTTCTTCTTCTTTTTCCTTCGTTTTTCTTTCATCTCAGTTGTTGAACGTGAAGGCAACCCTTTTGACCCAAATTCCCAACAATTGAATGGTATTTTTTTATTTTTATTTTATGGTTGGTTTCTGTTTGGTGGTGGGCGTTATCTTATCTCATCAGTCGTCGTCATCGCCATCATGGAGGCGTTTATGGTGGAAACGTGTGACGACGCCAAAATCTTCAGAAGTTGACCCATCCTCGCGAATTGACCACCCACTGTCCTAACATCCCCACCCACGTCGGACTGGTAATGGGCTCTTCCTGTGTGAATGTCGTCAACGAGTCAACTACCCTCCTACCCGTGCAGTGATGTCCTCTCGATTAGAACAACGCTCAAATGGAAGTGGTTGATGGATGCCTTCAAATAAAATGGTTCCCTCCCCTGCATGCCACTGATTGATAACCCCTCAGTGGCACTACCCTTTGGCGCCAGCAACTACACCCCCCTCCTCAACCCTCACCTCAAAATTCAAGTGAACATTATTGGGGAAAAAAAAAAGAACTAAATTCTAAAAATTAAATGAGTTAGCTTCTAGCATTTGATGGAGAAACTTCCTCAGGAGTTGCTCTTTAAAAATGTTACTGTGGTTGTAAAGATCTATTTTGAAATTCCTAGGAGATAGTTATTGCACCAGCTATGTCAAGGATTGGGCTTCTGGTTTTGTTTTGTTTTTTTTTAGTTGGATTGTAAATGTCTAGTTTATACTATCTTTTTTTCATTAAAAACAGGCAATTCTCAAATGAAACAGTCTGCATTGAAGAAAAAAAAATTGGAAGAAACCAAAGTTTGAAAATGAGTGAAAATATTCACTTCGTCCATTAAAGACTACATATCCTAGGAGACATTTACGATACATTTAAGGGTAGGTTTCAGTATATGTGCAACAGCCCATCCTCTCAACTTAAGAGAGGAATTACTATATTGCAAGCACAATGGAAGTAGCTTCTCATCCTTTTAAGTCAGAAATACATTTAAAACTTTTACATTTCAATTCCTAATGCGCTTTATGCAACATTAAGTTCAAAAACATCCCAAGACCAAAAATTAACATTTATTCAAAAGAATTGATTATTGAAAAATATATATTTGTAAGGAAAAAGAATCTTAGAATTGCATTATATCTATTCTCGTTTAAAATCTCAAGTAAGAAGTTTATTCTGTGACTACGATTTTCAATATTGTTTTTCGAAAAACATGGAATTGGAATGTTTTGAAAATCACTGTTTCTACAGCAAAGGTTTTTATGTGGGCGTTGAAAAAAATTGCTTTTTCTACGTATATCTTCTTAAATAATGCTGTTAAGAAGTCTTGTAGTTGAATACTCTAAAAAAAAATAGTGGACTTCTCTGTGAGGCTGTATTGTCTTGCAGAAAAGCACTTATCAACATAATATATCAAAATTAAGAGGTCAATGTTTCGGGTTCGGTTCGAGAGACTTAATCCTCCTGATGCTCGGATTTACGTAGTCTTTCGTAAAATAGATACCGGGCTGCTTTCCCGGAAGTGACGACGGGCGAGCATCGGTCTGACCTCCACTGCCTGTATCTGGTGTCTTCTGCAAGTAGAGCCTAAGTACAAGTTTATAAGTATATTACATATCAAAGCCATTCCCATACATAGAAAGCTGAACCTTTGAAATATATGAATATATAAACTTTAAACTGTTTGGATGTAGATTAAATTTTCTTTTATTTAATTGAAGAATTGCTTTCTTTTTCGCACCATTCCATGTAGGATCATTGCAATAATTTCCGTTTCCAATTTTAGAATAACATCTTATAACGAAAATTTCTTAAATTTGAAACCTGCTTCACCGTTCTTCATGATAAAGATGTATTAACTGTCACTTTACTTAACTTAAATGTATTAAATTAAAATTAATAAATTAACAATTAACTATATTGGGGGGGGGGGGGAAGATGTAAATAAAGTTCGGTTAAAGCCTCCTTCAATCCGATTTAATTACAATTAACGATATTCAGAATGAAAGAAATCAACAAGAAATTTGTTAACATTTTTCACTAAATAACATTTAATACTGCTAACATAAACTATTAATATTATTAAGGCTGTTAAGATATAATAAATATTACTGATGATGATGCCGGTACGCACCGAAGTGCGAGCTTCGTATCCGAAGCATCCGTGTTCCAGGTAGCGCTAGTGTTCCCAAGACGGCGAACCCCTAACAGACTCCTGAGAATTTCAAGGGAAAGATACTGGGGTGGTTTCCTGTGGCCTTCCCCAGGACGCCATTAAGGAATTACGTCAGACCGAAGAGAAAGTGAAGAAGAGGCTGGACAACACAGGAAAGGAAATTGAAACAGCCATGCCACTGCCGGGATTCGAACCCAGAATAAATATTATTACAGTTATTATAATTCTATTATGGCTGTTAATTAATCTACAAATAACTTTTAAAAATTAGCGCATTATCTGAAGACACCCATGAAATCACTCAGTCCGTATGTGTGTATGCATGAGCTAATGAGTAGATCTTGAAACATTCCATCCGAGTTTTGTATTTATTTTTTTTTTAATTTTTTATCACGAGTCCTTGTCAAAATAAAAAATTGCTCATGAAAATGATTCAATAGAAAAGAATTACAATTCAATGAATTTCAATCGATATATTTTAATCCTCGTACTTTAAATTAATTTATATAATTAATGCAAATTTAATTAATATGTTGTTGTTGTGTTTTTTTTTTAGAAAATAGATATTTTCTATTATTTATATTCGGCAAATATTCGAAAACTAAATTAAAACTTTCCAATTTAATTGCTTCTGTAACTTAAAAAAACAGAATATTAAGGAAAAAAATTCGTTCTTTTCAGGATCTTGTTTTTCATCAATGGTCAAAGAAACCAATACTTGTATGAATCGACCTGTCATTGTCAGTCTTCAAATAAAAATGATCTTAAAGTTTTTCAATGTCCACTCAGTCTATTCGGCCATTTTGGTTTTTTTTTACGAAAATGGACTCAGTTAATGAAGGATCCTAATGGAAAGTTAGAGCCAAGAACTTGATGGAAGATCTACTTCTTAGAACGCCTTTCCCAAATTCTAATCTAAAGACGTCTCAGTTTACTTGATAACAGCTTCTTGTTACTGTCGGAGCTCTTTATTAGTAACTGCAAGATGCCTTTTTTTTTTATTTCTTTTTTCTTCTGACGACAACACCATCCTCTGGTATCTTAGGGAGTCTGGGTTGGAAATTGTATCCTTTTTGATAAAAGAACAAATTGACAATTTATCTGCGCTTGGAATTGATTTACAAATTAGACAGAAATTAAAACTCACTTAATGATAAACTTTTAACCCATTTCCGAATTAGATGTTTCCTAAATGATAATGTAAACATATTTTTACATGGCAAGCTTACATTTCAATCTATTGAAGAAAAAAAAAGAAAGAAAGAAGAAGATATTAATTAAAACTTTATAAATAATCAATCGAGTCCGAATTACGGTTATTCTTCGAATTCTGCTAATTTTAATTAATAATTTAATCTCTTGAAAATATTTTTTGCACTTTTGATGGTTAAGACATTTTCCTGTTTTATTTCTCTTCCATTTCCATGATTGACTTTAGCTTAAAAGTGTTTTGTTTATCCGATGCCAGAGAAATGAAGATGAAAAATAAATTTTCTTTTCTTTTTTATTTTCTAAATAGCATTTACTTCACTTACTGATGTATATTTTTAGCGACCCATTTGGGAGCGCAAAATCGGTAGCTATTGCGTTGTCCTGTCCGTCCGTCCGTGTTTGTGCCCCCCACCCTCACGACTCTCGAACGGAAGATCGGATCGACACACGGTCAAAGACTCAAACACTGTAGGAATGGGATATTTCAGGGGCCAACATCTTTCCCCCCCCCCCTATTGTTTTTTTTTTTTTTTTTTTTTTCCCCCCCCCCCCCCCCCCAACAACAACTCCCGAACGGAAGGTCGGATCGACACACGGACTTCACCAACGTGTTCAGAGGCCCAAACACTATAGGATGAGGGTAATTTTAGGGGTCAACGCCTCCTCCATGTTCAAGATATTTAGCATTGTTTTCATGGATTTTCGCTGTTAGCTTAAATGTTAGAAATGCAACCATCTCATTTCAGCTATAACTTGATTGGTAAGTTTTCGTACTCATATGCTGGAGGATGTTGGTTCGAATCCATATCTACTTTTTTTTTCTCAATGTCCGCGTGTTTTTTTTTTTTTTTTTTTTTTTTTTTTTTTTGTTTTTTTTTTTTTTTTTGATTTTTTTTTTTCCTTATGTTAATATATTTCCTTTTTTTTTTTTTTTTTTAATTTTTTTTATAATTAGGGTCGCACTTAAATTAAGCTTTAGCACAAAGTTCTATTCACTTGTTCTCTCTTTACATTGTTTAGGAACTGAGAATAAATGAGAGATGTTTAATCCTACCAAAAAAAAAAAAAAAATACATAGCAATTATTTCATGAAAAGAAAAACCATTAAAATTCTAGCCGAAATCAAGTACTCCTTCCCCTACAGAAAGAGCCTGTAGCTTTTTACTATTGGAATTTGATAAATTATTACGTAACTTATCCAAAGCAGAAGTGCTGTAACATCATCAACATATGCATTACAAAACACAGATGTCACTTGGAGACGCAGTTAAGACAGGAGTTTTGAAGCCCTGGGCTCCGTAACAAAAAAAACCAGAATTACGCAATGATATTTAATGCAGCTATTAATTATGTAATAGCTAAGGATTAAATATGTTTCAAATTAAGGATTTCAATAAGAAACTTGAACTAGAAAATTTTATAGCTGCTTCTGCAATCTATGATGAAGGAAATATGAGAATTGAAGACTCTCCCAAATCCCCATTGTTATCACACACAAAAATAAATAAATAATTAAACATATAAATTATTCAAACAAAACATTTTATCCAAGATATTTTTTGAATTTTTATAGTCTAATAAATGTTTACTTAAATATATTTTGCTGAAGGCAAAAAAATGGAGGATTGCTGGTCAATGCTGGTTGGATTGTCCTGATTAGAACCTTGCACAAATACATGATAAAAATGAAGCCAATGACCAGTGTCTTGTGATTGAAGCCATTAGTCAACCCCTTAACTAATTTAATCCTTCTAATAATTCTTGCTGAGCGACTTTTTTACTGACAGGAACGAATTCAAAACTGAAGAAAAGCTGTTTAAAATTATTGACAAGGTCTATAAAGGTTTTAGACAAGTTTTTTGATAAATTTCAAATGAAGTTAATAAGAACAAGTGTCCTTTATAACATTTAAAAGACATCAGTGGTATTTTTAAACATAAGATTAATTTTAACTTATTTGTTCTTAATTTATATGTATATTAATGTATTTCTGTATTTACAATTTTAACAGAGTTAAAATTCTTCAGCGTCAAACGATTCAACGGATGAAACAAAAGTGTTTTATCATATCGCAACGTCAAAGTTTTAAAACTTACGGATTTCAATTTAGTTGAATTTGAGCAAAAAAAGAATCAAGTCATTTCGTTGGCGTCAGCGGTTGTTCCACGTGATCGTTAAGTTGACCAGAGCTGATTCCCAACCGAAAATGGTAAGAGGAGAGGAAGACTAGTCCATGAAGCAAGGGGAGATGGGCGGGGGAGGATATGGCACTGATTTATCGAAGATCAGGTGGCTGTAAAATGCTCCGAGTTGCAACATGTGGTTGGAAGGGAGCACCTGCCTCACAGAAAGCAACCAATGGAGACATTGGCTTTAAATTGTAAACAAAAGAATTAAACAACCCTATTTAAGATAAATGCACGAGGAATTACTGGAGAAGGAAGAAAATAGAATAAAACAGGACATAAGGAAAAAGAGATGATTCATTGTAAAATCAAACGCAATAGCACAAAAAAGAACTACTTTTAAAATGAATGGTTTTCAGGAATGATTTTTAAATTGATATTATCTAATGCAAGCTAGAGTTTAGCTGTTACTTATTATCGGGGCCAGCATTGATTATTCTAACTCGAGACCTGAAGACAATTTATGTGAGATTGAAATTGAACTTCTTGACTTGCGTAAATTTTATTCATACTGAGAATTGAAGCACTGTGATATGCTGTGATAGTTTGCAACAACAGTTGGACAGTTTATACTTTCTGTTGTCGTTCAGGCGTAGCCGAATGGTCGAGTCGATGGCCTGCGATGGATGTGCCTGAATCTGAATTCGAATCCAGGGACTAGGCTGGGATATTTTTGTTTCTTCCACCATTTTATTTTCCATACTATCACTTGTTCTTGGCGGAGCCTGGGTTGTATTTGTGCCATTAAAATTAAGCAACATTTAACAGATATATAAAAACAAAAGAAAACCCGGATTATATAAGGACATAATAATAATAATAATAATAATAATAATAATAATAATAATTACCTGTTGTATGTAATGTGTGATATAAATATCAATACTATTT
This sequence comes from Thereuonema tuberculata, assembly GCA_023159025.1. Lineage (NCBI taxonomy): Eukaryota > Metazoa > Arthropoda > Chilopoda > Scutigeromorpha > Scutigeridae > Thereuonema > Thereuonema tuberculata. Next base: position 22,157,028 of record JAFIDM010001028.1, on the reverse strand, counting down.
TTTATGGTTATAAGAGGCTTAAATAACTGCCGATGTTAAACAAAGTCCGATCTCTGAAAAACTATAACTTGAAGCTTTTGTTATCTAAATGATGGTGTCTAAGTAGATTTTTCTTACAACTTATCTTTTGCAACTTTTAACATTGGAAATACTCTACATCTTGAAATTTAATAGAAATTTCAAGATGTAGAGGAAATGATCTTGAATTTAATGCTCTACAACTTTTATGAAAAGGCATATTACGAGCAGGTATTTTGAAACCTGTTGTAGGTGGATGCTTTCCTCCCATCGTCTCCCCTTAGAAGAGTGGGTGTAAGGGGAGACGGATGACGTCTCTGTCTTGACTTGACCTAAGCAGAAGAAGTCGTCAAACAGCCAAATAATGTTCCGGAAAATGGGAAAAAATGAGCGCGTCAGTGCATTCCATTGGAGACTGTGGCGTCAGCCTATGGTTTAACTCAATTAGCCAAACAGGGACCCTGTTTTGGCAATTAAATAGCCTTTGCAATTGGCAGTCAATATACTAAAGGGTGTAAATCATTCGAATTAGACGGTTTAGAACATTAAAGTAGGCGAGAATTTATATCTCATTAGTAGAAGACCTTCTTTCAACTGAATATCAGACAAAAATCTATATTTTCGGCAGTTTTTATTATCTTCCATTGTTTGTCGAAACTATTTAATAGTATTTTTTTCAATAACAATTTGCCTGTTATTGGGTTTGTTTTCAGTAATAAATACATGTTCTTTCTTTATCATTCTCATTAATCTATTTTTTTTTCTATTTGGTTAGATGGTTTATTATAGAGGACTTTGTCCCCTTCCTACGTATAGTCTTTTTTTTTTTTGGTTAGTCAGTAAGAGTCAATCTTCACCAGTCACGAAATAAAATCTACATAGGTCCTTATGTGTGTGTGGGTTACCATGAATTTTCAATTTTTATTTGTTCTTTTTTTATTCAGCCCTGAAAAGTCTTAGTATTGAAAATTATGTAAATTTAAATTTTTTGACAGCTTATGTTAATAGGACTGTCATTTATTTATTGATTTCTAAGATTACATTTAATTGTAATAAATTTCAGATTTTAAGGTTTTGCAAAGAACACAACATGAAGGAGAACTTTAAGGAGAAAGGATTTCTGAGACACCCTGTAATCTAATTGCAAATATTGTTTTGACAATTTGCTGAAAAAGTAAACCAATAAGCAATTGAAAATGAACTGCTTATTTTCAGGTGGTTGTTTTTAGTGGGTGTAGTAGATGAGGTTGATAATTGATCTTGAGTTAATGTTGATACTTGGATCCGATGTGTTGTGGATAGCAGTGATGGCAGTGATAATACCAAGTGGTTCTTCGCCACGCGCTCACGTGTGGAATTCGGTCCACATGGCAGAGGGGTCACATTCCCTGGCTTTTAGATTGAAACCAGGAGGAGAACTGCCTAGCAACGGGAGGGGAACTGACAAATTCCCGTTTAGAAAAGTGTAAAGGATATTTCTCCGAAGAGGTTTTTTTAATTTATATATTTCTGAAAGGATTGAACTATAGGTTTAAAAAAAAAAAAAACAAACAAACAAACATGAAGCAGGATTTTTGTTTGTTTTTCCTTCTTATCTTTGAGTCTGAAGTTATATTTGTTTATTAGCCCGAGATAAATATCACATTGAAGATATTGAAGCCACTTGATATTGAAGTTTTTAAGTAGTTTTCTTTTGTTAACCGTTAGCTTCTTAATAATATTATTTTTACTTCCGGTTTTACCCTCGTTCTCTTGAACAATGGAATTAGAAAATGACGTCATTAGAAATAAATAGGATAATAATAAAAAAAAAAATTAAGTAAATAAAAGACAAATACAAATACGGAAAAGAAATACAAATGAATAGAAATTATATTTTTCAAATTATAATAACTTTAAATTAGTCTACCTAATTATTTAATTCTATATATTTCTATTTATTTTATTATCATAGTTATCGCTTGAGCGATGTTACTGTTTTCATTTAATTAAGAAATCCATTAAACCAATAATAAAAACGAATTGATTTTGAGTGATTAATTAACTGGAAATTGGCAGAACAAAGCTGTAAGAAATCAGCTTTAGTATAAGTTATTTATCCTTTGGGGTTGTTGTGTCCCTCACGAGTAACTTAGCATCCGTAGGGACTTTATATTGACATTTACAATCCCTATGAATAAACTGGTGCGTAAACATAATACAAATTCTTACAAATAAAAATTTCTATTTAAAAAAAGAAATCTATAAAAGCATTAGAAGCGCAAAGATTTGTTAGATTTGTCTTTTAAAATTAAGAGCGCTTCGATTACAGATTTTACCAAATTTGATGGTATTCGACGTGTTATATTTTCTGCCGAGATTTTTCATCTGTCTCAAAACCAAAGTAAAACGGACACTTAACATTTTCAGGAAAGTATGCTTCAGGTTCTTTTAGAATCTTCTTGATTTTTTTTTTTCATGTGAATTCCATTGGAGTAAGTTATTTAATACGATTTTTTTCTTTCTTGGTGCATGTTTTGTTAGGACTCTCCCTGTATCTCCCCCTGCCAACAAGTGGTTCTGGTCTCGAAGTGCAACGTGATACTCGGTGGAATGTGGCGGGCGCCCATAACGCGTGGCCGAGCGTCCGTCGGGGCTCAGTTCGGGTCACGAAATGCGGGCGAAGCACGAGCTCTCACCGCCGCCTTGCACGTGTCTCCCTTTCGCCCCAAAGAATGCAGCCTTTCACTCGACGGCGCTATTATTAAACACCCACCGACCCGATAGCGCTTTATCAAAATCCTCCGTTTGTTTACACAACGAGTATTTATAGAAAATCACGCCTCTCATGTAATTTACGAATTAAGTGAGGCTGCCAAAACTAACCGATGGAATTTTAATTCCTAGAAAAAATAGAAATTAAAGTAACACTTACTCTTTATGATAAAAGAAATAGTAAAAATTTGATGTTCTGATCGCCCTGTACTTTTTGGCTTGCTGCATTAATAATACATTAGTATTCGTGTAGTAATGAATAATCACTTAAAAAATCAAAATAACGTTTTAATAAACTTAAAAACTTTAAAGGAGCCTCTTTTTTTAATCATCTTGTTGATTACTATAATATAAAAATTGTATTATTATATCTACTTGATTGTGTAGTTATCATATGTTGCCTTTATGACGTCGTTACTAGACATTCAAAAGAGGGAAAAAAATAGAATAAAAAAGTTTCAGAGGCAATTTTTAAATGCGTATGATCAAATAATTCAAAAACTATGTTTACTAGGAAGCTGAAATTGTAAAGATATCATTATTTAGCTGAATACATATGTGGCCAAAATGTAAAGATTCACAAACAGCTAACGATTAAAACCGTCAACGATTAATTGTCAAAAGACTTTTCTGTTTTGTTTGTTTCTGGAACAAACTAGGCTATTATTCTGTTATTATTCACTCACTTGATATCAGGCTGTCTATAATAACTCTTAATCTTTTTTTATTATTTGCATTTTGACAAGTTAAAAATGCAGTCCACGATTACTACTAAGCTTAGTTACAGCTTAAAGATTAAAGTAAAGTTTTTCCAAGTGCAGTTCGCGACACTTTTAAGTGTTTTTATTTGTGGATGATAATGGTAATAAGTAATTTGGCTTCTTTAAGAAGTGTCGTTAATGTTACATATGTCCATGAACAATTCCTTGCGAAGACTCAAATGAGCGAAACAAATTCCAGTGGTTAATCCCATCATTGAAAATATCAGATCCCATTGGATAAGTGGGTTGGGGAAACTCTAGGGCTCATCTAGAACAACCAATAATTTGATTAAATGAAAGAATAAATCTACAAAGCTTTACAAAACATGGAAGTTCTAATACTTAATATGTAAGAGAAAGTAAATTATAACATTAGATAACGAACGAATTAACAATTTATAAGATTAAATAGGAAGAAAAGTGTGGATTTCTAAACCAAATATGGCTGTCGTGTTTCGTTTTTCTTCGAATTTCGATGAGTCGTAATGTTAGGTTCTCAGCTTTTGTTGAAGACTTAATTTCTGGAATCAAACTAAATATTGTTATTTTAATCATTTGTAAACGATGTTCTTCTTTTGATCTACTTTCATTCTCTAAGTTTCCCTCGTAATAATCATTAGATAAATCTTCTTAAAACTTGGTATGCAACAGATGTCGTCGTATTGGAATTGTTTCTGTGTGAATCTTTATCAAGAAACTAGTACCTAAAGTTGAGAAAAGTTTCTTAAAGAAACCTTTCCTGTCGATATCTCAAACGAAACGATATCAATCCTTTTAGTAATCTACTAATTTGCGCACGCTTTGATTTAATTAAAATTAATCGAATTTAAGAAACAAAATAAATAATGGGGATTTAGTTAAAAATCTTTTAGGAAAAACTTGTTCTGATTACATTATAACTAAATTTATACTCAATTAATAATGATTTATCTAGTATTTATAATTTATAATAATTATATTTATTTATATTACTTTAAAAACTTTAAGAAATAAAAGAAAAAAAAAAAAAAAAAACGTCATAAGGAAAGTAGGTTGTAAGTTCTTTCTAAATCCTTTTTTTTAATTCTTTTTTTGACTTTGAACACAATAAATAAAGGAGCTTTTTAGTCTGACCTCTACCAAAGCAGGTTAATGAAGCCTTCGTCTTTAATGCAATTAAATTATTAACGAGAGGTTTATCTCAACCCCCACTTGATGACCCAACTCTCCCTTCTTATTAATTACTCTTCTTTCTTTCTTGTTGTTGGAATTCTGTGGTTTTTCACCTCCCACACAACCACTATTTCAAGGCCTGTGCGTTCCATGCTATCGTATCTCGGCTACTGGAGGTGATGCGTCTCAGCAGATAGTGTTTAAGTGCATCAAAACAAAAAAAGGCTTCCACTTCAATATTCCTCTGATCTACAAACCTATAAGATTTCAGATAAAAAGTTCTGAGCGTAAAATAAAAAAGGAACCTTTTTTTAATAAAATTATGTTGGGGGGGGGGGGGGGGAGAAAAAAAAAATCTTTTTAATAAAAAAAAAAAAAAACATGATTTACTCTCTGGAATTTTTTTTTATTTAAGATTATTTATTTAAGATTAGACTTTAGCCTACTTTCCTAAGGAAAAAGAAAGCTAACGCAACCTTCATGTCTATACATTTTGTATGTATCTATATGCCTATATATTTATTGGATATATATATATTTCCAATAAATTTTAAAACAGTGAACAGTGATCTTCATTAAATTTAGCAAGCGTATTTATGGACAATTTTTGAAGATAAATCGGTTAAATTTTTGAGAAATAAGTAAAAAAAAAAAAAAAAAAGCATCTTGAGAAGTGCATTAGCAGGACAATAATTGAATTTATTATCAAGAAATAATTGTTCTAAAGATCTACAATAAACCTTGCTGTGTTTGCTTCAAAAAGGACTCGTTTTATTGATGAGAACATTTAATGTTCAGGAGATCTTTGAGAGAACTCTATTTTTTAGGAGATAGATTTTGTAAATAGAATTTATTAGAAGTAGTAAAGTCTCGATTTTCTAACTTATAAAAATGTTAACAATAAAATTCCGTCTTTATGTTTACAGCAAAATTACTAAGATTTCTAAAGAAAAAAAATTATAATAAATTACCATGATATGGTCAAAATAAAATACTGACATGATTATGTCTTTGAAGTTGACTATATAATGATGCGGAACAGCTGTAATACAACATTGATATTACGACTTCAAGGAAATTTAAGCATTAAGCTTATATATATAATTAAGTGTAATTAGAATTATGTACTAAGTTATACGCTGTGGAATATATATGTTTCGCTCATCAGAGACGAGATTCTCTATGAAATGAACAAATACTAATAAGTTCACCAGCCTTTGTACTAAGGACAGTATTTAGTTGATAGTTTCTTTTTATTTGTTATTCAATGGAATTCAAGTCTTACAAAGAGTCTTTCTTTATCTTTATCAGTGTCTTTTCTTCAAAATAAAGCAGCCGATCTTTCACCCCAGTTCTTCTCCTTCTTCATGCAAATAAACGAAGAAAACGGAGACAGTAGAAGGGAGGAGGAAAAAAAAAGGCAGAAAAGTGTAGGAAAATTGGCAATTGGCTGGTGATGTGACCCGGGGAGTTGTTGCTCCGACCTCCACAGACTGAGTTAATGAAGCAGCTGTAGGATGATGGAGACTCCAATCAGTGACACAGGGTATCGGGTAGCCACAGCAACAATGATGGCTTTCACTTGAGCACTCACGCCCCTGTGTCCACCAACGCTCGCGCTACTTTTCTTTGTTATTCAAGTTTAAATTAAAAGAAGATTATTTAGAACAACGTAGAAATTATTTTGTTAGGCTATACCTTTTTTTTATTAATTTTGCTTATTTTTCTAAATGGAGGATATTTTTAATATATAAACGCTTTTACATAAATAGTTTTATCTATTGAACAACAACCAAAGGGCTCCTTGAAATATAGTTTATTAATTTCTCCTCGAGAAAGTAAAAATACCGTACATAGAGTCTTCGTATCTATAATTTAGATTGTAACTTACATCTTCAAATCTGACATTTGGTATTATTCATTACATCCGAATCGTCTTATTAAGAAGCCAAAAATCCAATTCAGTTCATTCAATTGTTCAAAACAAACACCCACGTTAATTAAGCAAAGTAGGTTGAAAAGAATAAGAAACCCAATGATTTCTATGAAACCTTTAGGTCTTTCTTTGCCCCGAATCTTTTAACTCATAGCACCGACTTATTATTATTTTGTTGTTCATTCCCTTGTTAGTAAGTCTGTTTGAAAATTGGCTGTTTGGACTTGGAATTGAGTACTTGTAGGTCTCATTGTTATTTCTTTCTCTCTTCAGACTTTATCGCTGCAAACGATTAAATTAAGAGAAACAAGTGAACAGTGATTAAAACTGCTCATTTTTATACAATGTGGAATTGAAACGTCTCTTCATAAAGTTAAAAACTGTTACACATTGACATTAGTTCACGCTTGCGCGAAATGGAAGTTAGAAAAATCAATTTTATCATCATCTGCAGACATTCAGAAATCGAAGATTACTTCTAAGAATTAATCCTAATTCATTGCTTGATAGATAAAGTACAAAATAAATGCATTGATAGAAGAATAAAAAGATGATTTTTTTTTTAAGGGAATAAAATTTTGAAACCCTGACTTGTTTTTGGTAGGTGTTTTTGCTTTTGTTTTGTTTTTGATAACATTTTAATGCCATTGTAGGTCTTCATTTTGTTAACATAGAGTGTATTCTATTAGTTGTTGAAGATCTATGTGAATAACCTCTTTAACCCTTACCGTAACGTAAGGAAGCATTTACAAATTTTTGTCAGTTCATAATCGTTCCACAGACGGAAGTTTGAATCAGGAGATCTCAAGGCAAAAGCCACAAGAAATCCTAGATAAGACTGAAGCTGTAACAGTGGCATTGCTGCGGACTTTTTATTAAACCTATTTCAAATGCATTTGAATTGCTCGAAAAGTATTAAAATTCAAGACAATAAATTGAAAAAGAATATTTCGCAATGAAGAAACGGGCTTTCAGAACAACTTTTTAATTTATTCACAGAATTAGAGAAGATTTATTCATTGTTTGAGAATCAACAGTTAGTGAAATCCAATAATTATTGTTCGAAAATATCTAAACCTACAATTAGCTTTAAGTTTTGCTTTCTAATAAGAAATCACATTCAGTATTTATGTATCTTAAAGTCTTAGCTTTCTAAGGTAATTCGTTTTCATGTTTAGTGTAACACAACGCATTGACCTTAGACTTTAATATCCTAATACGTTAGAAAAGCAGTTTTACTTTTCTACCATAAATAGTTCATGAATTGATGACTGAAGCTAAATAGGTTGATTTCAAATTGGATTCTTAAATTTCTCAATTTTGTTTTCTTTCATAATAAAGAAGGTTTAACGTGCATAAATGTAATATGAAAAGAGTAAGAAACATCTGAAACTGCACAAATACGTAAGAATTGTTTTCTTTCATTTTAATCCTTTTTTCTTTCTGATGTCTTTTTAAGATCAAATAGACTTCAGTTGTTTTTACTCACACTTATCAAGTCGTTGTAAAAAAAACAAAAAAAAAAAACGAATAAACATTTTTAAGAAACTAATAGAAAATCTGGTCACTTTCTCGACACTTTTTGTCGAGAAAAAATGTTTTCTATTTCTATTATGCTTCTCTTATTTACATAAAAATGATGTCTTAGGAAAGCAAAACTATAGAAGAGACTTCGTTTTTCTCTTTGTATTAATTATTCGCTGTGTTCTGTTCTTAAATGGCTTGGGGAAATTTCAAGAATTTCATAACTGTATAGTAAACTTATCTCTTGGAGAAACTGTAAAAAGCCCTTTAACTATAGAAACAATGTTTTTACAAATGACAAAAGTCGTTTCCTTGAGGTATTAGTTACTTTAAATTTATTTGAAATACTATACGAAAATAAATAAATAAATAAATAAATTTTAAATCCTGATTAGTTCAAAATCAAGATTCGTGACAATATTTCTCCTGTTATCTTTTGAATTTTGCTAATTCACTTGATTGCTTCAAATATTTTTGGAAAAAGTGTATTTTTATTAAATAAGATCTACTAGAGATAGGAGGAGGGTCTTCTTTTATTGGGGGGGTGGAAGGGAATGTTGCATCTGGCTTCTATCTGCCAGTTCTCTCCTCGTTTTATCTTTTCGTTGAAATTCTAGGTTGATAGGGACCGTGTCTATCTGGACCGAGGGGGAGGAAGGTCGTCTGTTTAGCCTTTCCCTAAGTCCCATCAGCCCCTTCTCTGACCTTTGAACTTTCCATTCCCGCCAAATGAATCGTTCCGCCGTCTGCTGTCTAACCGTGAAAAATGCCTAATTGGACCCCGGAATTCTTGGGTCTGAAACGATTTGTTTGATTCGTTCAGAAGTGAAGAAACTGATGTTAAAAACCAAGCTTTTAAATTGAAGATGTTAAATTTTCAATCACTTGTTTAATAAAGTAAACGCATTCAAAGCGAAAAACCATACCTTCCATTACATTTATAGATGTTGCCTTCTGTGATTAGATTATTTATCTTATTGATGTCAAATCCTTTATTCTAGACTTAAAGGAACTTAATCTTTTCTTTTAATCCACACCAAAAAACCTCCAAGTAAGAGTGGTGTCGTTTTTATTGTGATTTTGAGATCGTTATCCAAGATAAATCTGATAAAACGTTGTTTCCTTGTAGATAATTAAATAATAAATCATGATTGAATAAAATTAATTCCCTTATCCAATTCCAAAAGATATTATGGATATTTATGGTTTAGTTGCATCTTTTTTTATTCAATAAGAAAATAAGAATTGTTTTCAGATCCTAAATCATTGTTAAAATGATAAATTTCTAAAACAAAGCTAAAAATATATGTAATCATGAAAGACGTTTCGACCTGCTCAAAATAAGGATCATCATCAGTTGAACTTTGGGAGTTCAGAATGGCTCTTTTTTTTATGTTCAAACTATAACTTAGAGTAAGAAAAAGGATAAACCAGTTTTTCTTTTGTAACTTACAGTGTTTCTTTTATATCGTTGGAACCTTTCAAATATAATATTGTTGTCAAAGTTCCGACGACTTTTAACAAATATGATTTGTTTAATATACAACTGAAATGCAGAAGTTCGTTACTTTTGAAGCCAATGAGATCAATTAGAAGTTATATTTATATTAATCCATCAGTAGTTTCCCTTCTCTTCTACTGTTTTCTCCGTTCGTTGCTATTTTAGATTCTTCATGTTATTAGATGTCATTATAAATCGTAATAATGGACAGTCTTTTAAAATTATAATTATTACAAATTGAAGAAAAGCGAATTTATCAATTAAACTTACGTTTTATTGGCCCAAATACAATTAATATAGAAGTTGGAATATAATTTAATAATACATAATAATAATAATTTAATGAAATGTAAAAAGAGTGTTTTTTTTGTTGTTGTTGAAGTTCTCCAAAAGAAAATCAGTAAAAAAATGTCCAATAAACATAGGGTCAGAAATGGTAGCGTTTACGAGTTAATATCCTTCCTTACTTTAGATGTAATGAGAGCATATGTCGGTAAGCGATGCATTCAATAATGATAATGTTTACATGTTTTGTGTAGATCGTTCCAAAAAATTACGAAGAACAAAAGATTGAACTTTTTATGTGAATGAACAAAACAGTGAACAAACAACTGATATAGAAGTAAGTGTTTTAAGAAGTTACATAACTGATGTAAAGATATTACAGTACATGTATTGTGTAAAACGTTCCAAAAATTACAAAGGGAAAAAAAAAATTATTTCACTTGTGAAAAAAACAGATAAACAGAAAGAAGAAAGAAGTGTTCAACGAAGCCACTACCAACAATAGACATCGAAGTAAATGCTGGAAATGTTCTGCCTTAATATAAGTTCTTATTCCTACAAACATGGAGATAGTGAACGTCTAATTCCCGGTGGGTTCCGAATTAGCTGAAAACCGCTGTCGATCCTCTGTTCCAGTCGTAGACACATCCAATTGATAAACAATGTTTTTCATTTGGCCTAAAAGATAATAAAAATCCAGAGAAGTTAAATCTTATCGAACGAACAGGTCAGTGCTGTGAAATAGTGATAGTTGTGGAAAATTGGCTCCGTCGTGTAAGAAATATCCAGGCAGGCTTTTTCTTTCAAGATTAATAATGTCTTCCAACATCTCGGTTGAAATGAAAATACACTTCGTCATTTAACAGATGAAGTAGATCACCCAAAAACCACTAGCCAACATATTTAAAGAAAAGTGATGTTGGTATTTTCTCTGGACGATTCCATGTGGTCATTATGGAAATTTCGGGAAACCATTTCGGGAAAATGAAGCTCCGTCAGTGATAGATCATTAGACTAGTAATCACACGGAGAACAAGAAACCACCTTAAAGGAAAATCTAAGGCAACTAAACCTTCGATACATTTGAAGATGATAGGGATACAACAACTGCCCTCACCAAACCATTGAATCCTTGATGTTCTCTCTACTGTCCCACTAGCTAATCCTCGATCAGCTGCTACCCAGTCAAGACTTCGATTTTTGCTTTGAGATGTTAGGCCTTCCACTGTTTCCTAATATTTGATCTAATATCCGTTCAAATGTTGGGAGTCGATTTATAGCAACAAATGTTATATGGTGAGGTATGTGGGAAATGTTCTTGGTATAGCCTACGTGCTTTATGTCCATTTCTATGAGTCAGTCGATGATCGTATATAGGGAGGGAGAGGAAAGGGGTTCGTGCCCACCCTCCCCCGATATCTGAAGTTGTACAGATTAGCCATATTTTTTTGTATTTTTTTTTGGGTTCGGTAATAAGTTGAAGGATTTTGCTTCCCCTACCCTTAAATTTTGAAAACGATATTGTTGTTTTTTTCTATCGTTGTTGTTCAGTTGCCTAACTTGGGCCCCCCCCCCCCACCCCATTCTCACCCCCGAAATAAAAGTCTACGCAGTCTGTGTGACAGTCCATACAGTTTCTGGCGTATCAATAATGAATGCACACTCATGCCGCTAGCAGTTGTGCATATGGAAAAAAAAAGAAAAAAAAAACTCAACGAGGCACTTTTTACTTTGGATTTTTAATATTCCAATTCGTTTGAATATTGTGAATACCTTCACAATAAATTTTGATGACAGCTTGTAACTATCTTCCCTCCATTGACTGCGAGTATAGATGGTGACTATATGTTAAAACAAGCAAAACAGTTCCATTGTTCACCTTCCACATCATCAAATGGTCCCTAGGTTCCATATTTCCGATCCTAGGTTTCTTGGACATTTTATACTGATTTTTCTTTTCTTTTATTCTATTTTTCTTAATTAAGAAGGTCTAATTTCTTATTGTTGTGAAATTCAAAACCAAGGCTATCTTTAATTGGATTCTCAGTTTTAGCTCTTGAATAAAACAATTTTGAAGAACATATCTAAAGGATAAGACTTTTCTAAACTTTGCTCTGAATTTTTATTTCATTATTTATACAATAAAACTATTAGCATAATTTCAGCTCATAATTTAGAAAAGAAATAAAAGATCCAACGGAAAGAAAAGTGAAATTCGAGATAAAGTGAACATAGCCATGGGCTTTTATAACAAAGAAGGCTGCGTTTGTTTAGGAAGCGATGTTAATATTACTAGGAAGTTCCCCCAATGCTTTCAATCTTGTTCCGGAGCTGATCATAGTTCTCTAATTTGTATTGTTCTACCGGATGGATATTATTATTATTATTATTATTATTATTATTTTTATTTAAATTTTTATTCCAAGTTTTTATTTCTTGTCCTTTGGAAATGTGTTACATAAAATCAGTCAATATGTAAGTTCTGTGTTTTTTCCCTCTAATAATTTTTGAGTGGTTCAATGGATCTTTTTGAAACGTGATATGGTAACAGATGATGTCACCTTTGTATTTTTTCCGTGTAGTTCTTGCCGAGAATTTAGCACATGAAGATTTTAAAAATTCCCGTAAAAAAAAATGTTTTATTGGGTTACATTGGTTTAATCCATACCTTAAGAAAGCATATTTATTAATCCTCTTAATGTCACCATAAAACATTGTTTCATTAAAATTAATTGGATTTAGTTTTTGAGGACCATTTTTTTTTTTTTTTTTAGAAAAATGGGAAATATGTAATTTTGAATTCAACAATATTATACGATAACTCTTCTTTTTTTTCTTTGTATTATTTTTACGACTAAAAAAAATAAAAAAAAGCATTTGAAGGAAACTATTAAGGAACTCGTAGCTAATTTTTTAATTAATTAAATGAGATTTTAAAAGACAAGTTCTCTTATAGGTTATTAGGTTAAATAAAAGAGTTATTTTGTTATTTTATTCTCACAAAATGGAAAAAGAAAATAACAAAAATAAGAAAAAAAAATAGAAATGAAAAGTTTTATTTTCTTGTTGACGTATTTCATTACGTAATTTGTCGCTATTAACTCAAAGCAGTATTAAAAGAGAGAGCTAGCGTTTTATTTGTATTGACCTAAGGTGTCACCATTCTTCTAAACACACCTGCATTTTGCACGTGATGATTCGTTCTATTCGTGTTGGCCGACCGGTGCCTGCCACTAACCAATCGCTCACCGTCTGTCTTCCCTGCAACCCAATGGAATCTTCCGAGGCGGGAAAACCACTCTTGATGGACAATCCAGCGAAACCTCGCTACAACGAAGGATAATAGACACTGGTTTTTTTTCTTTCTTTTGGTAGCGTCTCTTGTGAAGCATATTCTAGGCACGAGTCAACCCTTGATCTCCCCGCTTCCTCACTTATTTCTAAGTCGTCTTCTTTTTCTTGGCGCATGCGCACATCCTTCTCCACCCACCCCAAGAGGTTTCAAGGTGAAATTCTATCTGTCTGTCTATTAATTTTCCATCTTTAAAGCAGTCATTGTTCTGAAATGTATCTAGAAAAAAATGGTTTATAATATTTATAACGGCTTTCGTTACAACATATAAACGACTATAACAAATTTTTAAATGTTCTGCAAAAAAACAAAAAAAAAAACATTTTTTTTTTTCCTGGATTGGAAAAAAAATGTGGAATACACACACACACACACACACACACACATTAGGGGCGTCCTGAGTGGGAAGAGCTGTCCTCCGAAAACACGAATTTCTATCTGTCTATTTTGCAGGGAATAGACTTTTTCTTTTGTTGGATGATCGGGTGAGAGGATTTGAAGCCTCGAAGTTGAAAGATATTTTTTTGTTTGTTTTTTTGGTTGGAGAATGGCTTGTTCAAATCTCCCGAAATGCAATCTTATATAACGTTCAAATACATAAATTTATAGATAAATAGGGGAACAGGCCAAAACAAACAAAAATAAATAATTTAATGAAATAAGAGATAATAATAGTATAATGCATTGTTTAAAGTAAATGCCCTATAACAGCGATTTTCTTGTAAAAATAAAACAACCCGAAGATTAGAAAATTTACATAATAATAATAATTTTCAGGTAGAAATTAAAAAAAAAAATGGGTTATTATTATAAACCATTACCTAGTTGTCTAGTTATCGTCTAGTTAGTTAGTAATTTTAAATCAGCATTAAATATTAATATTATATATATGAAATATTTTCTCGCATAAGATCTAACGTAATACATAGATCTATCAAAAAAGAAAAAAAAAATTAAGTAAAAATGATTACTATAATGGTAATCAAGGGACTGTAGACAAGGGTTCCAATGACCTAATTCTATTTGTTTTGTTTCTTGGGACTTCTTTGAAATAAAAATTGAAACTGAATGAATTGTAAGCGTTTCAGATTTTCATTGCATTTCTCAGTTGCCTAATTTCGACTCATTTAAATAAATTACAAATTCCTTAATTTGTATAAACTTATAGACTGTTTAGTTTTTTTCTATTTTTGTTTGATTGTTTTTATTTGATTAACGACTCAGTTTAACTCCGATCAATTCTTTACAATGACAAAATGCTTTATTTATTATATAAACAAAACCTTCTTAGATTATATTAAATTTTATTACCATATTCCTTTTAGTAAGGCCGATTAGGCTTACGAATATCGCCTATGTGATGTAAGGAGTTTTAAAGTGCTTTATTTTTTTTTTTTTTACTTGAGTGAAATTCAATTTACCTTTTTATTTCAAACCAGTATTTTATAATATTTTTAAAATGGTTATTATGTTAGTAAAATAAAGGTCAAATAATAATCTTTCTTTTGTTTTTCTGATCTTAGTATGATTATATCTTAACATCTGCTGCAGCTTTGGGATAACATAACTTTGAAATCAATAAGAAAAAAGTATTTTTTTTTTATTAATAATACCTACTTTATAAAAAGAAAACATTATAATATACAGGTTAGCTCAGAAGGTCTGAAAGGTCGTAATATCCGAATAGGACATATTGCCCTACTCCGAACAATGTGTGTGTGTGTGTGTGTGTGTGTGTGTGTGTGTGTGTGTGAGAGAGAGAGAGCTATTTGAATATATAGTATTTAAAATTTGGCGCAGTATATTTTTCTTTCCTCCCGCCGTAACGCACCACTGAGTGTCACACGAGTTACAAAGTGCATTGATGTTGACGGTGGAATTTTTAAAAATTTATTACAAAACTTTTAAATTTATTACTTGAGCAGTAAATGTTAGAAATAGTAATAGTCCCTCGTTCTTATCAGTAATTATTACATTGAAATAACTCTTTCTCGGAAATCATTCGGAATTGGATACATCCTGATACAAACCTTTATTTATTTAGAATGACCCTTTTGACCTTCTGGAAATTTGACCTTTCCCTTTGTGACACCTTGTTTTTGACACTAGATCTAAGGCTGACTGATTGACTATCTATTACTACCTGAGTACCGGGTTTGTTTCTCATGTGAGTTTCGTGATGGTGGACGATCCGCGCTGGGCAGGTTTTCTCGGGGTTTTCCCATTTCCTCTGCACTTCTCCCGCCATATTTTCTCAGTCTTTCTCTCCATCTGTCCTTATTTCCGTGGGATAATACAATAGATCTCCGGTCGCAGTGCTTGGCTTCTCTGCCACCCACATTCACTACATAACATATCATAACATATCATAACATAACATAACTTAACATAACATCTATTACTACAGAAAACATCATCGTTAAATGAGTTGTTTGGGTTAACTGTTAGTTTATTTGCAGTATCACACGATAAGGATAAGGATAGGGATAATAAAGGGTCGGCTAATTGCCGTTAGCCACTCAGACCTCACAATATGGGTCCATTGTGTCCCCTCATAAAAAACATAGGTAAAACCAGTGATTATACTTCAACGTGAAGTTGAGTTTCTGTGGTCATGAAAAGTCCTGTAGATTTACAGAAAGATAAAATGACCTTAATATTGAAGGTGGAGATGTTGTCAGTGGTAAGACGAATCTTGCTAAATCTCCCATCTGTTCCTAGCCAAAGCTGGATAGAAGCATAGAATGTGTTCAGGAGTTTCCTGATCCATTCCACATTTCCTGCATAAATCACTTTGGGTAATGCCAAGTATATGCAGGTGTCTATTGAGAGTACAGTGTCCTGTAAGAACTCCTGTAATCATTTTGCAATGTTTCCTATCTTAATTGCAGTATCACATGAGTATGTTAGATTACAAATATTATAATCGTCTTTAATTTGTTGTTTTTCTGAAGAAATATATTTTTTTTTTAGTACTCTAAATCGGATGGTGGCGCTAGTGTCGTGGTTCGTTGCATAGTAAAGTATACATTATTTGTTGTGATGCTACATTTTGAGATTCACCAAATCAAATGGAAGACTCAGAAATAAATGTAGATTAAAAAAATATAAAAATGAACCGCTTTAAGTTAGAGGAAATATTAGTTTTGGGAAGTAAAAAATTTCCAATAAAACGAAGTTGATTTTAATAATTTTACAACTTTCGATTTTAGGCCTAAACCATTCATTTAATATAATGTAATTTAATATAATTGGCATCAGGAATTAATATTTTAGTAATAAGCATAATTAAAGGCGATTGGTTGCGATCTCTTCGTGTGTCTGCAATTGCTAATACAAGGAAATAATGCTATGTTTCCTTGTTGAAGCCCAACCTCTTGTATTGTGTGTTGTGACAATCCAAAGATAATGAATTACAATCGTCTATCATCAAAAGACAAAGTGTTTCACAGCTTCCCTAAAGATCCATCAAACATTTCCCCAACGAAACAGAAGCGTCGTTGACTTCCTTTTACCAGATCATGTCAACCTATTGAAAATAAAGGATAAAAATAACCGAATAGAAAGTTTTATTCCGTTGAATATCAAGTCAATGATAGTGAAATTTACAAGGTGTTAATAATATTTACAATGTTTTAAAAGTACCGCTGTTACGATGACGCATTAGTATCTCCCCCATGTTAAAAGATACTGAGGAAACATCGAATTCTTTGATGTGAAGCAAAAGAAAGTGATCACAACTGCTCTGCTGTGTATTGCATAATACTGATGTAATCCTTCCTGTATGTAGAGTTTTGTATTTGATGACGATACTAATACTATTTCTGTGGCAAAAAGGCCACAAATTTTCTTTACGCTTCAAAAATTACATAAAGATCATTAGTTAGAATAATTTAACCCTTTTTTTCCCCTCAGTATCTGTTTGTAAGTTGTTTTAAAATACAGCCTATAAGTCTTCTTTATCCTTTTTCCTAAATGTACCCTTCTTTCTTTTAATTTTGAGAAACAGTCCATTTAGTGGTGATGTTATTACATGAGACTACCTAATATCTCACTTTACTTTATTTGCAGCATTTTTAAGAAACGATGTTTGTTCTTTGATTATCTGTTACCTATTTTCGATCTGTAATCAATCTTTATGCCGTAAGAAAAATGGGTAAATTTGGTGACATATGATAGTAACTGGTTTTGTTTTTGTCTTAAAACTTACCACAAGAAATTTAATACGGACCAACCACTTTGAAGCTGGCTTAAATAGGAGACGGCCACTGCCTATATTTAGGAGTGATGCAGTGACTTAGCTATGTTAAGCGGAAGTGATCAGAGTGACATGAATGATACACTTGTCCATTGATAACAAGAACACACGTGCTGCAACGAAGACTTAGGTCAGGTTCCTCAGTCAACATGGCTCTTTGTATTCGCCAATATTTTTCTACCAATGGCTGAGTAATTCGGTGTCGTCGTTCAAGTGACAAATCAGCAGCGACCGGAGAAAAACGAGCCAACACAGAAACGCAGGGTCTTCCACAACAGCCTCCCTTTGTACAGACGGAGGATGTTTTCTTCTGAGCAAAAGATGTTTTTAAGCCTTTCTAAGACTTCGCCAATTGAAAATCTGTTAAAAAAATCTTTAAGAGTTTTTCAAAATTTTAATTAAAATGAATAGAGAAATAGAGATGAAATGACTCAGTAAATGGATAATTGAGATGTGGAGGTTAAGTTTGAATGATATCCTTACAACTTAACAGACATACAGTATTTCTCTCTAACAGGACCCATCTTATTTTACAAGACACCGTCCGAAAAGAGTGTCTGCCTAAAGAAAAAGTTTGTTTTGTTATTGTCTTTCTCGTCCTCGCGTCTTTTGCTCTCGAGCAGCAACAAAACAACTTCGACGTCATCAAAATAATCGATTTCAGTTCATAAATTGTCATGAAAGTCAGAATCGATCAAAAGTCAAGAAGCATTTAAAGAAATTGACAAAATGAAAGTTGTTTTTAATACGTAATTATTTAATTGTCGTAAAGCAGTTTATTGATAGTGATTAAAACTACATTCAGTCATTGTTCTCTTCAGTTCTCAAAATAAAGTCAACTTTGAGGAATTTTTGTAGTGCGAACATTGTAAAGTGAAGGCCTGCAATTGTGTCGATAATAAATTTTTCATCAATTTTAAAAAAAGTATTGTTTTTTTTTACCCTTTCAGTCATTGCACGCTGGGTAGCCTTGGCTGCAGAGATAACCTAATAAGCTCAAAACAGTTGTCCTGAGTGCATAGCATGATACAAGACTTTCTTTATAATGAGAAGTTTTATCGAAGTTCCATATTATTAAAATGAAACCACATATCTTTTATATATACAACAGTATGATCAAGGTCCTAAGACCCATGGGCATTATAAAGGGCCTTTAGAGTGGCCATTTTACAAGTAATGGTAGCGAATGCATGAATGGAAATTTTATATGATTTATAAGTGCAAGAAGTTTCCATAAGTTCTTTGTTTTTCTTTCTATTGATCAATTAATAGCAGTGAGTCTTTGACTCTCCGATGAATCGAAGAGGTTAGTTTTTGTTTTGGAAGCTACTGTAGTTCACTCTTAAGTCCACACAAACTGTCCTTTGATAAAAATGGTGACTCATTCATAGACAGACTGTTGTCTGTAGTTTCTTCTCTTCGTGAATCCGATAATCGTAGATCAAATTTCGCTTTTTTTTTTTTTTTTTTCCTTCTTTTCTCTTTTCTGAACATGACAAGAAACTGTTGCTAACGTCTGATCGCCAAAGAAGATTCTGGAAATGAACTGTAAGTGATGTGTTTAGACTCACATAATAAAGTACAGGAAATCAAAAGGATAAGGAACAGATGATAGGATATTTGGCATAGATTCAGTTAGATAAGAAATTATTGAAGTCATTGAAGGATAATTCAGTGATCAGTTATTTCCAAGGCTAGAGTTATTCTAAATATCATCATTGGAAATTCATCAAAACTCAAAACTTTGTAAGAATCATAAACATTGTTGGATTCTTCAACAAAATGAAATCAATCCTCAGTGATTATCCAAAATTATTCAAATCAATAAAAGAGTTCATTTATAATAGAAATTCTTCACTTAATTATGTCCAATAATATATCTAAATATCATCAATATGATGAAAACTGGAAATTGATAAATCTAACAAAAGCAAAATGAAAATCGTAAGGAATTGTGATGATTTTGTCTGATAAAGGAAGTAGCTATTAATGATATGAAATAGGTATTCCATGGAATATGTTCTTAGTTCATCAAATAAATAAACACAGATGTGTGAATGTGTTCTGTATGTTCTGTATTCTAATTCTATACCTAAAAGAGGTAGAAAGTTCAAACGAATAGGTCCACTTCGGAGAGAAGAGAATGAATTGTAGGGTGTTTTTTTAAGTATGTTTTAACCTTGTAATTCAAGGTTATTATTATCCCATCCATTATTATTATTATTATATTATTGAAGATTGTTATTATCTTCAACCATGAGAAAGTAATTGGAAATAATCCGATTTTGATAATAATGGAGCTCAAACGCCCTGTTAACAAGCTTTAACATGTTACTGAAGACTCATGAATAGAAATATAGAATATTCTTATGGATAAAAATACCATAGTTTAATTAACTGCTTTAATTGGAGTGTTTTTCCCGAATATCAAATTCGGTACATTATGAATTGAAAATGCACTAACATGGTTGAGGAGATTCAATATTAAAAAGAGGAGCTTAAACTGTGATGATGTCTTTTTATTTTTTCTATTAAATTTTATTCGCTAGGGGATTATCTCCATTTCATTAGTTCTTCGGTTTTATTCAATTGCAGTTTTTGCACAAATTCAAATTGACATGAGAACATTGGATAGTTCTAAGTCAAAAAAAGAAAGTTATTTATTATTTTATTTTTTAAAAATAAAATTAGATTTTTTTCCCCTCCCTTATGTCTAGGAAGTTGCTTTATAACTTTATTTTAATTTGTTACTCATTCGAATGAAGAAAGGAATGAATTTGTATAGTTTTCTTAAGGAAAAAAAAAGAATCACTAAATGAGGTACCAATGCTTTAGGGTTTTAAATTAGTCTATGATATTTGGAACTATTTCCTCTTGAGGTTCAGGAAGGCCTCTTCGGATCTTATTGTATTTAATAAAAATAGAGAATATTTTGGCCAAATAGTAACAATGTATTTGATATACAACAGAACAGAACATTTACTTTCATTTGCAATGTTTTTAATTCACTCTTAAGATGAAATACAGTTGAAAGATTAAATTTATCTATTACTCATACACGACAGAACAAATATAGAATTTTTTCTTGATTTGTTATTATATATTTCCAAAGATTATTAGAATGAAGTTGTTATACATTTCAATGATGAGCATCACTGTTTTTAATTAATATGAATATGTGATTAGACTTAGGAAAAAAAGTATAACTTACTGGAAGGATGTTTATGTAAATAAGACGATTTTTACTTTAAACATTTTTATTTTTATTCTGTTAGTAACTCACAAGACGTTCCTTCGGTTATTTTAACAGTTGAATGGGACTAAAGGGTTAAATGCTAATTTAATCTGATTCACACACTTAAGAGTACAAAGAAATCGCAGGGGGCCAAGTTATTCAATGGCAAAATGATTTGCATTCACTGGCTTAAGGGTATGTAATAAAAATGGTAACTTCAGAAGGTAAGATATACAGAATAATAAAATCCCTTAACAATATATTCAGATTTAGAAACCTTAAAAATATTAAAAAAAGAAACACAAATCCTAATATTCTTAAATCGTATCTACTTAAATCTACTAACTAGCTAGCCTAATTAAAAAAATAATAAAATAAATACATAACTAAATAAATAGCTAACTAACTAACTAACTAACTAAATAAATAAATAAATAAATAAATTCTTAGCAATTGCAATCTCTAAGTTCTTAATATCACAATTAGTAATATATTTACAAGATGTTATATAAAAAGTTGCTAAATTTTCGTAAAGTTCATGTTCTCAGCTGCATTTTACCTGAAGACAGAAATAACGATGGTAAATTTACAGCTTTGAAATTATAGGTTCTGTCATGAAAGACAAGGATTTGTTTCAGGACATTATGTCCAGACCGATGACCCCTGAAATGATGAGATCAGCAACAACCAACGTTTCCTTCCTCGTTTCTGATAACTTTTCAAAATTTCATTAATTTTCTTTTTCTTTTTTTAATTCATGTTCATATATTGAGTTAGTTTTCATTTTCATTTTCAAAGACGGCTGATAACCGAATTATATTAAAGATACAAGGCATCTGTTATATCTGCTTTGCAAAATAATTATTTATGAAGAATTGTTTCTAAATTTTAATTCCAAGATGGTAACATTTATTCAACTCAAAATGAAACAATTGTTATTGGTAGGTTTGTAACAACTCTTGACTGTATTCAAGATAACAGAAAACACAAAGGTTAATTAGCATTAGTTTATAAGAAATTCAAATTACTTTTACATCAGGTTTTGTTCTACAGATGTGAAATCACACGATCTGATTTTAGTTGAATATTACTTATGTTATCCTATGATAGAAATTCAAATATTGATAATAAAAAAAAAATGGATTCCATGAAAATAAATCAAAAAGTGTAAATATTAAACATTGTTTTAACAAAAAAGTGAAAAAAACAACAACAACGAAACACACTACTTTTCTTAATAATAAATCTATCTATCTATCTATCTATCTATCTATCTATCTATCTATCTGTAGAACATACTATAATAATCACATATTGATTAACTCTTACCTTTCATATGGTTATTATATGAGATTTTCATTGTGTTTTAGAAATGTAAGTCTAAATGTACTTTTGGATTTTATCAATTGTGAATACAGTATTTAGATTCCTTTCTCTCTAATCGTCAAAATTAGAATCGGACTGAAAGTAAACGAGGACAAGTAGCCTCTGGATTCAGAGGCTTTCAATATTGAACTTCGTACAGTTATTTTATACGCATTTTTTTACTCACTCTGTTATATATATTCTGATGCTTAGACCAGTACAGTCTAAGTCTTTTACAACGTAATATCAAAATAATTTTGAAAATGTTGCTTATTGACACAAATAATAAGACTTTTTAAAACTCTCCTATTAGAAATCCGTTTTTATTCTGTAATTTAGCTTTTTATTTCTTCAAAACTTTTTTATAATTCCATTAATTTTGTCGTCAATGCTAGAATAACATCTATAATAATTATTCATTAATATTCATTATGAATTTTAATAATGATTTTTTTTTTTCCCTTTGGGTCCTTTAGAAAATCCAACATTGACTCTGCTTATAAATCTAGATCTTTGTATTAAATCCTATCTATGTTTCTTCAACGGAAGCCACATTGCTTCTGCCTTTGCTTGACCTCTGATTACAGGAGCTCGACTGGTTTTTATCTGATTGCTAGGACTCCCTGTCGCCTGATTATTATTATTTCTTTTTGCTCACAGAGAATATAAGTCCCCGAATGTAATAAGCGCGTGGTAGCAGTGCAGGTATCTTTTTTTTCATAACTTCCTGTCCCAATGAGTGATGTACACTTCGATAGCCTCAGTCAAATCCTGTCTTGTTCCATCTGCTTGGCTATGGGCGACTCTTCGAAAAGAAAACATTATCCCTCACTTCTAATTGGAGGACACTACCTTAATAACGCCGTCCAATTATAATGATAAGCAGTTCTATTAATAGGCGTGACTTGACTTTAAAAGCATTATATAATGGAAAAAGATCTGTAATCGTTCAGGCAATTATTATATCAACTTGTGTAATTTTTTTTCTCAGTTTAATTCCCGAATTCTTTCTCATGGTTAAAAATCGCGCTGTTACTAAACAATATTAAGAATAACTTAAGATTAACCTTCAATATTGATATTGACAGTTAAGAAGGTTTTTCAAATAAACGATAATATATAATGTAGTTCCTCTTTACATCTTTAGTATTTTCAATTAAGTTCTGAACTTTAAGAGAAAATGAATATTTGTCACGAATCTGTAAAATTCAGCAATGGTTTTAAGTTCTGTCACGTATTTCAAATTCGCAACAAAAGTAATTTTCTCAACAACAATGGGTGAGACCAAATTATTTACCAAGTGACATCATGGAACAACTGTTTCACGCTCTTTGGCGATTTTTATTGTGTAGTTTTTCCTTTGAGGCACCACTGCGATTCCGACATTCAAATGTAATTTTCTGTTTTAAATTTCACACTCAACTATAGTTCTCACTCATTTTGAGATAAAATTTGATAAACAAAGCAGGAATATTTCTTTTTGAATTTTTTTTTAAAGAAAAAAAAAAAAAAAAAAAAACAAGGTTTGCTTTCACAAAGCAAAGGGAGCCAATTATCGATGGGACGGCCGTTTCGTCCGTATTGGTATTCATCATCCAGATCCACCCAACGATGATCGAATGGTGCGAAAGCAAACCGTTGGTGCTGTCTTTTCTTTATTGTTATGTTTACGTTAAATTTTTATTTCTTTTTGAAATGTTAAGACAGTCATTACTAGTTTTATGAAAGGAACATGAATTGAAAGTACGATCTGAAATCTAGTCGTGAAAGAAGTATTGAAACCTTTTGATTTTAAGGCATATTTACAGAACTCTATGACATCATCACGAGTTACAGTTTTTATGTATAGTAACGATTATTTTTTTTACTGATTTTTATATTTTTACTACCTGCTATTTGATTTCTAACTGCAAACAGCAATTAGAAAGATACAATGGAAAAAACAATTTGATAGTATTTTGGTTTCTATATTTTCCAAGTGAGAATTATTAGGTATCTTCAATTGATTTCTCAGAGTATTGAGTTATGTCAGAATGAAGACATATCCAAGAAACTAATTAATGTTTTGATAAAGTCATCTTGTGTAAATCTTTGGCCAAACATCTCTTGTATAACTTTTGACTCTTTACACTTTGCTAACTAACTTATGCGATGCAAAAGCATGGAAGTAACAAAACCCGGACCCATTGGTGTCTGATCTATAAAGATCGTTTTTTTTTTCTTTTCTGCGAATTCTTCTGGGACTACAGTAATTGGATCTCTTCCAATTAATATCTGCTATTGGTATTAAAATTTAGAAATGCTTCAAACTGTTTTCCCATTAATCTGGTGCTCGATCAATGGGAAAACAGTTTGAACCCTTTCTAAATTTTAGATCTCTGCATATGGTTAGATAAACAAAATATGGTTAGAATTTATAATAATTTTTTTTTTTTTTAATAATATTAAAAAAAAATCAGTGAAAATCAAAAATAACTGTCAAAAACTGACAGTTGACGACAATTAAAAGATTAAAATTATTGTTTTATTTTGTTTTTTTAGCGACCCCTAGGAACGCTAGAGGACCGCTCTTGCTTTTATCCTGTTTGTACGGCACACTCTGTAACGGCCAAACGGTTAGGGATATTAGAATGAAACCTTTACCATTGTGTTCAGCATCAAAAAGTAGATGACCACGTACAAAACTCATACCTCTATAGGACCACTCCAAGGCATTTTCTGTTTTTTAAAGGCGTTTTTTAAAGAAAGAAAACGCCTTGAGGGTGGGATCGGGAGTGGTCATAGACGTCTGATTTTTTACACGTGGTCACCTACTTTTTGATGCTGAACACAAAAGTGAAGGTTTCATTCGAATATCTCTAACCGTTTGGCAGCTACAGAGGGTGCCATCCAGACAGCATAAAAGCAGTGTTAGCGGTCCGTAGGTTACAGCTTGCCTGTAAAACGTAGGGGACCCAAACCTTCACCATTGTGTTCAGCATCGAAACCTAGGTGACCACGTCCAAAAAAATCAGACCTCTAGGACCATTCCCTGACCGGAAGTTGGGGGTCAAAAGTGGTCGCTTCCGATATAAAGTTGTATTTATAAAAGTTTGTTTATAAAATTGTGCATGTTATGGGCCGCTTTGCTTTTGACACTGTCTAAAAGCATTAATTATCTTGTTTTTTAAAAAAAAGATAGATTTAATTCAAAATATCATTTTAATGACTGATTATATTTATTTAATCTGTTGTAAAGATTATAAGTTTTATGATACTGTCGTTTTCTTTCATTCTGTTCTCAATTGTCTCTGATCAAAGCAATCCATGTTTCAATATCTCTTTTACATCAAGAAAAAAAAAAATAGTTTTTCTTTATATTCTAGAAACGTCTTCCAATACCGAATTGAAAGGAAGGTAATTTGGTGCAATGTTGCTTTTGAGTCATTCAAATATAAAGACAGGAGGTTGAACTCAAGGCCGATGAGAGGCATTCACTCTCCACCAAGTACCTTTTTTTTCACCCTTTCTTTCTTCTTCTGTCCCTCAACGTCAGCTCATAAAAAGCTAAAACAAAGACGTCTCGGATTTCATGAATGGTTTCAAAGGCTTGTGGTCGTAGGCGAAGTAAACGCTGATCCTTTCCCTATTCCCCCGTCTATTCTCTTTCTTAGAAGGCTATTATTTCAGATTAAAACACTTGTAAATTATTGGTGTTAGTATATTTGAAACCACGAATTGTTTTATATTTAAAGATAAAGTTGTAAATAAATAACAAGATATAAAGGAAATAATATCAAAACTTTTATTATGATTTTTAAGCATTGTTGGTTCAAGGAACATCGTTTGGATCTCAGTTATTATAGAGTTATGGATAAAATGAGTTTGCACGAAAGTATTTTTATTATAATTGCAGTTAATCCTTATTAAAAAAAAATAATTCATAATTATAATTAAACAGATGTAAACAAGATTGTGACTGTTAAAGATGTAAAAAAAAACAAAAAACAAACAGGAGGTTGGGGGGAAAAAAGATTGCTGTTATTTACTTTAAATCTGAAAAGAAGAACAATTTATCAACAAAATTAGCGTTAGATTAATATTTATTAATTGCATTAATTCTATTAATAATCAATTTATATAAAAAAAGAAAATTGTAAATTTATGTGCTTCGAAAATCTCCTCAGTTGCTGTTGTGAAGACATCAGAAGTTATTCTAAGAATTCATTTTTAATAGTTAAATCTTAAGAATGTATCGATATGTTGACATTATATTATACTATTATATTATCTTATTACTAATTAGTTGTTTACAAACGCGTTTAATTTATAGACGCACATAGTTAAAATTGGTTGAAACTAGTAACTGTTTATAAACCCTTTCTTCTGTCTCCATTCAGTGAATAGTAAGGAATAAGATTGATAATAGCTCTAGCGAAGAGAATTTTTAGCGGCGAAAACCTAAGCTCCTTAATACTTCATTAGATAACTCTGCAATGACTTATTATGAATTTCGTTTCTGTTCTCATGTTATGTTTTCAGAAATGAATTCGTAATACTGTACTGCAGAGTTATCTATTGAGCTAGAGTTTACGTTTAGCCACTGAAAATTCTCTTCACATTTGATATCATTGATCTTATACAAATTAACTTCCCACAAACTACTTTTTTAAGCTAAAACTTCTGAATAAAATAGATTATTAATAAACATTGTATTAGAATTCAGACACTCACCATCCATTAAGATATTCTTTTTATAACTTCTAAAGTTCGTAATTTTCTAAGTCTTTAGAAGAATAAAATAAACTCAATAAATTGTATTTATCATTTTTTTTCTATTTCTGAAATGAAACAAATAACCAACTTCAGCAACATTATTATTTCTTTTTTTCTTTCTTGTTTTTTTTTTTTCTTCAGTTGCTATTTTTATTTTTATTTTGTCCAGTTGTATAAAGTACCTTACGTACAGACTTCTTTCATTTTGTTCTGAACATTGATGATATTAAAATATGAAATCACCTCAATTTTCAGCAACGAACTGCAATTTTTCTACTTAATAACACTGTGGATATATCATCTTGAATTCCAAGAATTCTGAAGATTTAAAAAAAATGAAGAAAAATGTAATAAGTGACATTGGAGAAATGAAATCCAATCAGATTGAGGCGTTTAATGTTTCAGGTTATTACGCGTGTGTCACCTTAGCAGTAGCTTTTTCCAATCACTGAAGACACCATATAATGAAGGAGGGGTAGGTCACGATTGTAGGTGTTGGAATGCCACGCGCATCTTGTACACTTGTGGTAAACCTCAAGTAATGCAATGAACCCAACAGGTTTTTTTCTTTTGGTTTGATGTTGTCTGCAAACGTCTTTGGGTTTTGAGTCTTTTAAAATAATATAAAATAAAATCTCAAGTATTCAGTTGTATTGTTTTCCATTACACAATAAATGGTAAAGTAATTGACTCATTAAAAGCGTTAAAAAACTAACTATAAAACTAAAGCTGTCTTCAATATAAAGTTTTCTTTTTGTTCAGAGCACATGAATGTTGTTCATAAATTCTTTGATTAAGTCATTGGTTTTTGTTTTTGAAATCCACCCAATTTAATCGTAGAATCATTTTGTTTTTGCTACAAAATATATCAAGTACTATTCGCAGTCTGCATAAAATGTCTTATTACTTTCGCTGTGCATTACTTTGCACTGTTTGACCAAACACCAACATTTGTAGTTTATTGTAAATTTTGGAAGTTTCGAATTATCAAAACATTACGTTAATGTTGTTTTTGCTTTTAAATGATAGTAACATTGAGATAATTTATTGATAGAATATTTTGCTTACTTGAAGTGATTCAAAAGTCGAATATATTTTCAAAAATAAAATCCTCTTTACTGTTATTGATTATCACAAGCATACAGACACACACACACACACACACACACACACAAACCAAAAAAAAAAACCTAAAATTTTTATTAGGTCGAACCTCCATCTTTGATAGTCAGTTTTTAAATGACATTTTAATAAAATAAAAAACTCAGTAGCAGTGTTAGAATAAAAATACTACGTAATATATGCCCAAATAATTTAGTACGAGTTGTACAATAAGTTTTGGCTATATGTATTTATCTTTGCTGTCTGATAGTCCCGTATAATCATCATCGCTACGATATTTATAGTTTATAATTTTATTTTTTAGTGCTTTATTAATGAATGTAGATAAATTCTTTAACAATTAATTTAAACATGTTTGTATCTATTCAGTATCTTTGCAATTGTAAAATGAAAAATGAATGATCTCAAACTTGGAAATTACTTACTAATACATCCTCAACTCACTTCAAACAACAAAAAGTAATGAAACAGATGTTAAGACAGTGTTGTATTACACAGCCCACTATGTAAATTAGATGATTACGAAGATTTTTGTTTATGTTTATTTATATATTTATATTTTTATGTTATTTATTTATATTTTTATTAATATTTAATCGAATTGGATGGATTACAGTTAGACGTAAGCTTAGTTGTAAATTCATTTTAATCTTAATATTCATTATGTCGTTTTAATAGACGTTTAGTCATTATTTACAATTATTTCTCTTAAATACACAATCATTAGCACTAACTAATCACCGGCTTTAAGTTAACGTGAGGCCATCTTGTTTGTTTGTTTAGTTTTTGCCTGCCGTGGAGAGATGGTATCTCCGAACCCACGCAGAGGTCACAAAACGATTCCACACAAACAAATCTATAATGAATCACAGGTAAAGACACAATAGAGTTGTATCTCGTGTGACCTTTGTTTAATGGGGGTTTTGCATGTTTCCTTGTGAGATATGACCTCCTCCAATTACTCTTAGAGCTTAATTGAAACCATAAAAAAATTAATTGGCAATTCTTAATGAGTTGCTTATTTTTTTTTATTCTTCCACGGAAGCTAATGTGTGAGTAGCAGCAGCACCTGAAGATCAAGCAGCCACTTGGGTCTTAGGGAAATATTGCTTTCCTTTTTTTTAATTGAGATGTATTTTATCTCGCGAAACCACAATTAAAACAGTGTTGTTTTTAATGCAATACTTAGAAGCTTCATAACAATTATTACGACAGCAATAAAATACGACATTACATGTTCTTATATGTTATAAAGTCAAAACATTTTACAACAAAACATTTTACAACATTTAACAAATGTTATCTAGATAACAAAAAGAGCTTTATAAAAATCATTAATTAATTATCAATTTCTTGAAACAAAATTCATATAAAGATATTTACACTACTTTTTAAAGCTTAAAATATATTTTGCAATATTTTACAAAAGTCAATTTGAAACTTGGCAGAAACTACATTTCAAATCGTAGATTCTCCAACTACTTTTTTTTTTATTTTCGCGCTTTTCAAAACTGAAGATTTCTGAGCAATGATGAATCACATCTGGTTTTTCTGTTTATATAAGTAAATTCTTTTATTATTATTATTATTATTATTATTATATCGAAAAAGTTTCAAACCATGAGTTTCCCCAGCTAAGACAATATGGCGAGTCAAGGACCAAAGCACATATTGCCAAGTATTAAAAAAAAAAAAAAAAAAAAAAAAAAAGGTTATTATTATTATTATTATTATTATTATTATTATTATCATCCGTTGCTTCAATAAATATTAGTAGAAAAAAATGATTTGCAGTCATTGCTGAATGGATCCATCGATGACTGTGAGTTCAGTCTACACATGGTGGCTCTCACATGAGTGAGGATGAATTCCCCATTATTTTCTAAGAGACAAAAGGGTTAAAAGATTCTTTCGGTCGGATAAGAAAGTTATCAAAGTCTGTCGAAAGATAAGTTATCATTCACTTCTGCAATATTTAAAAGAAATATTAATGGTTATTTTTAGCTTCAAAGTGAGATACTTAAAAATATACAGAATGAATTCCATGTAATAAACAACCAAAACAAAAATATCCCTAAAAGTATTTCTTTTTTTCCATTTGTTTATTTTTTAACAAAAGAGACAAAACCGAATCGAAATTTTATTTCCTTCCATTTCTATAAATAGTTCTGTAAATAAGTTACTAAAAATATTGACGTAATTTTGAAAATTGAAAATTGATTTGAAAAATACTTTATTTGTGAATTAATATTTCCTGATGAATATATTTGCAAACCAATGTATTTTAATTTTTAATTTTGCTGGTTTTTGATGATGTTCACTTGAAAAGCTTTTACAATAAGCTTATTTGTAAAATAAACTACAACACAATATATTTAAATGCATTTGACATTGATGTAACTGCTGAGAAAAATTTATTTTTTGATATTTTTTCATAAAACAAGTACAGAAATGACTATTGTTGCTCTTTCCATCAAACTCAACCAATCGGTCGCACATTGGTGGAACTCTATTAAAAACTGTTAATTACAAAAAAAAATAGTGATGAAATCAAAGAAGAGGATTCACCTATTTTAGGATCATTTTAGGATCATTTTCCAAGATTGAGTTTCCATAATAAAGCAAAGGCAGATTTACAGAAGCTGGGGGTGTCCAAAATGAGAAGCACCAAGTTGTTTCAAGTTAACCTACATGAATTTGCAAAATATTGTGAGCAAAAAATAGATATTGTAAATATGGGTGTGTGATTCTATCCTATTAATATTCGAATATTTTGTGCTTTTTCAGATACGTAAAGACTAACATAGATTCGAAATCCGCATAACTTATGTTATAGATAATATCCGGAGGAGCCGTGATCTACTGGATTAGACGGCGGTCTTCCACGAGGCCGATATGTGGGCACCTGGGTTCGAATCCTGGCGTCGGATTGGACGTTTACTTTCATTTCCTGTGTTTGTCTTCTTCTTTTTCTCTTTCGCTGTCTATGGCATTGAAGGGTGTGAAAACTTGTCAGAATTGAAAATGGAAAAACAATTGCTTTCACAATTTGTGACCATTGTGGGGTTAGTGGAATAGATCCGCGTGGGGTGTGTCCACAGCCAAATAAAAGAAAATATATTCAGAGGGATCGCTTCTGTTCTGTATTGGATAAAAAGACACAGTTGTAAGCTGGAGAAGTAATTTAATTCTTAAATATGTTTATATTTTTATTATTCTTTTATAAAGTAATTACGGTACTTTAGTTAAGTTATGGAGGATGTATTAAGGTACAATGTCTTTTCTTTCTAAAATATGGCTTGTCAAGAGATTTTTCTGGGATCAATAAAAGAGGTAATTGTAAGGTCCTTTGGAAAATTATCTCTGGCCATGGTTTCTCAAGCGAGACTGCTTCTATAAGCTTGGGAACCACTGCATTCATGTTCCTGGTAATTCTTCCAAGCAATTTCTTGAAGATTTCTGTCGCTATCTTATGTTCTGTTTTGACAAACGTGAAGAGTATTAATCACAACTTCAGTCGTACTTTTGCTAAAATAGGTTTAAAAAGTTTTGATGGATTCATTGCAAACAATAATTGTTCGATAGTTTTTAAAACATTGCCTGAAATCTCCAGGTCATCCACATTGAAGTTAACACAATTCCATCCCCTTTCAGTTTTCATCAATTTCGTTATTTATCAGCATTAACTAATTGTTTTTGTTTGTTTTTTCATTCCAATAATAATTATTGTAATTTATATTAGTTCAGAAAAACTTCAAAAATTTTATCTGAAAATGATAAAAATTTTACAATATTAGAGGGGTTTCGTAATGTCCGTGACAAACTTTTTATTTTGGAAATTAAGAAATCATTTCAAATAGTAGGTGCTGGAAAGTAAAATTAAGGAGTTCAAAGAAAGTGACAAAACATTTTTTTTAACATGAATTAATAAATTTTAATGTCTTTTCACATTCACAATCGAAAACAAATGACAGTTTGTTCTACATACATAACTTAATACAATGAAATGCAGCAAAAGTAGATTGAAAAGATAAAAGAAAGTAAATCAGATGACAATTAAAAACAAAATGATAACAATTAAGATTAAATAAAATAAAAATTTTAATAAGAAATTGAATAATTAAAAAAAAATCATAATTTTAAAATGGCAGAAGACTTTTCACTACAAATAGTTTAGATTTCATTTAATTATAATCATTTCATAAGAGAAATTAATATAAACAAAATTATTTCAAAGACTCCAAAACTGATATGATTATTAAAGCTGTTTCTTTACGAGTTTATTCCTCAAGGTAAATTCCTAAATGCTTAAATTTGCCAAATTATAAATAATTTTTAATTAATAAATCAAAAGACTTACTTCTAATTTACATGTTTTATTATTATTATTGTGATTATTATTTTAATTCCTGAAATAGTCTGACATAACTTCTGTTAAGTAAAGGTTCCTTATTCTTTGGATTGGATTTCATTACTTCAAATACTTAATCCTGACTAGGACTTAGGAAAAAAACTATTGAGAGATTATGTGGGAGATTAAATATTATCAGGAAGAACCCAGGCAAAGGAAATAAATTCTGGTTGAAAAAAAAAAAAGATCTTGGCTTCAGAAATATAGTTGCAAAAAATAGAATTGATACCCAATAGAGAATCCTCTTTTGTTTTTATATTCGCTCTAGTTTAATTCTCTCTCATTTCACTTCTAGAGAATAAAAAAGAAATATTGTAAGCATGTTCTTTTTTTTTTTAATTATTTGAGGAAAAAAAAACTCCCTGACATCCTCTTGAAATATCTGCTTTGTCAGGAGAGTTAAGAAGAACCACTTGCTAAAAAGTGGTTAAGAAAAAAGATAATGTTATTGTTATTATTCAATGCTAAATTTTTACTTTGCTGAATATATAACTGTTTGCTATCTTTCATAATTTAAGCATATTAAGAGGGTTTTTTTATTTTTTAATTTCTATAGATCGTTGTAGGATGGCTAACAATGACTTTCTTTTTAATACCATAATAATGAATTTATAGGTTCTTATGATGATATAATAGTATTTCATATCATATACTATTAATGTTTCAATAAATTTAAAACGGTTTTTATATTATGAAAAAATAGCACAGCAGAGATAATGTTAATATTATTTAGATTTTATTAAATTAACCAATTTTATAAATCTGAAATATAATATCTTTACAGTAATTTGCATTTGTGAAGTTGATTTTTAAAATTTTTGAGAATTTTCATTATAATAACTAATTGTTATTATAAGATTGGTAAAAATAAAAAAAGCGGTAAATTGTAAATTAAAATTTAGTTAGTTATTTATATTTTAATTATTTATCTAATTAATAAGCAACTTCGTTTTCATCTTTTATTAATCAAATGCTATAAATATTTCAAGTCTTTTTATATTA
The DNA here is from genome assembly GCA_023159025.1 of Thereuonema tuberculata. Classification (NCBI taxonomy): domain Eukaryota; kingdom Metazoa; phylum Arthropoda; class Chilopoda; order Scutigeromorpha; family Scutigeridae; genus Thereuonema; species Thereuonema tuberculata. The sequence continues at coordinate 22,123,597 of JAFIDM010001028.1, read as the reverse complement.
ATTTCTTTTGTTTAAAAAATCATAGATGAAATAGCTTGGGATTTTTACAGCACTTTCAGATCTTAATATTTATAAAGAATAGGAATGTATAAGAAGAGTAATTTACAGTTTAATTTAAAAAAAAAAAATTATGATTTAAATCCTGAGCAGAGTACAAGTAAAACGAAAAATAAAAATCCATCAAACAATACTAACACAACATTTAGATACGATAATGAAACGGACGTTGCTGTTATTCGCCAGAAGTAAAAGATAAAAAAAATTCATTCAAATTTCTACTTAATTTTGAGAAAAAAAGATAACAAAAAAATTAATTGAACTTTCAAAAAAAAAAAAAAAACAGATTAGTTACACATTCGAAAATCTTAGTTTATTTCTCTTACTTTTCTTTAACTTGAGAAATTAACAATGAGATGACGAGATACAGAGAGAGACTTAAACATGTAACTCCGTTTGAACGTTAATATCAACGCTAATAAAAATACTGTAATTGTAGAATGGTTGGTAGACATTTGCAGGATGGGAATCACTTTGACTAGGACAGAGTAGACGTTTTGTTTTGTAAATGGAAAAGAACATGAAAACATTGAATAATTCATTGTACAAATACTCTTTTAAATACAAGGAAACACTCGTACATTTCTACTGTTCACAAATGTTTTACTAAGATTTACGTCGACGAAAAATTATCAAAAAAAAAAAGCCAACATTTGTTGCATCTAAAACAGCAATTTCCTTTGAGATTTATTTACATTTTTTGTGTTTAAATGATGCACACTACACTTTATTTACACAGCATCCTGTAAGACGAACTGATATTTATACCTGTACATTTCAACATTAACCTTAAAAATAAAAACAAAAAGAAAGAAAGAAAAATAAAATAAAACACATACTGGCACATGAGGAAAAAGTTGGAGGAGAAAATGACTTTACAAAATATTTTTTGGTTAACTTTTACATTTGATTACAATTTGAGTTAGTGTCTTTGTTATTTGATAGTCTTTTAGTGCTCTCTTACACCGGTAGATGGCAGCAAGTGTCTCACTTTCTACGGGTCTTGAAGGGAATCAATGATTTTCAGTGTAATGCAGTAGTTGCCCTTAATTGTTATTTAATACATACTTTGGGCAACGGAAGGAGAAGCCATTTAGCACGGAAGTGTTGCACTCGACATTGCACAAGGCTGGAAGATTGTCAACTGTTAATGGACAGACACATTCAAGATGCAACTGTTTGAAAACCGTGTAGATGAATCTTACTTTTTTTTTAGTAATTCTACTATTCAAGTTACCAAGACATTTGCCTTGCTAATAGGAACCATTAAAAGTCTAAGGAAAAATGTCAAGCCATGAACACTAAATGTAAATTATTAACATGTAAAATTGGCTGAAATATGAGATCTTTGTATGATAGCTTTTAACCCGAATTATTGTAAAAATAAAAATCACTACCTTGCCTACTGTTACCGGAAGCAAAAGTCCGGAAAGTTTATATTAAGTCTGACAAGGGAAAAAAAAAGTTTTAAAAGAAATGGTCTGACCTCCCATAATTTACTATTATGATTGTGATCTGGTGGGAGTTGTGTTTCTTGATCGTTGTACTGCTCCTGCGGCCATTCAAGTTGGGATGGGCAGAGGCGACATATCCTCGGGTGACATCGGCTCCGTTTCCACCTGCCGCAGACTGTGAGTGAGACTGTGCCGCCGTAGGTCGCAGTTCCTGCGGAAGACTTTGCCGCAGCTGCCGCAGTTGTACGGCTTAATGTCCGTGTGGGTGAGGAGATGGGTCTTGAGGTTGCTTCTCTGGTTGAAACTCCTTCCGCAAGTGGGACACTTGTGTGGGGAATCTTCCATGTGAAGGATCTTATGAACGGCCAGCGTACGAGATTGACAGAACCCTTTACCACACTCTGTACACTTGAAGGGCTTCTCTTTCGAATGAATGTACCTACAAACAACGGAAAATGGAATTAGAAGAGAAAAAGTATTCGCACTTCATTCGCTAACGATTATTCTAAGGGAAAAAAAAACATCTCTAGCAATTTATCAAAGGACTCAAAAAAGGCTAAAACCTAATAGGAGGTCTTTTTCCTCAAATTTAAAAAAAAAAAAATCATTAATATACTGTAGGTCTAATAATGTCTTTAAATTTCAAGCTGAATTCATATTTTATTACAAACAGTTAAGAGCTTTAAAATATTATATAATTATTGGCAGTAAAATAGTTAATAAATAAATGAGCAAGAAAGTATCTTAAACAATATAATATAAAATATGAAATATATAAAATATATTTACATAATTTCGAATTAAATTAAATGTGAATAAAAAACCAAAAGCAATGTTTTACGGGAAACTCGCGTCCTTCCTTTTAATTATAGACATTTATCTTAGGCCTAATTATTTTATTTATTAAATAATATTCTGAAATAACAGCTCAGTATTTGCTTGCATTCGATTCGTACCCAAATTGTTTATCTGTTTCTTTCTCTGCCATTGGATTCATCTCCAAGTGAATGATTGCTTCCTTACATACTGTTTATAACAGCTAAGAAAAAGCATTGTTTTAATTCATGTCTGTCTCTGTGTTTGAGACTCTCATGAATTAGTATACCACTGATGGTTACAATGTCTGCTCAGAAACACGAGAAACAATTCAAAGGTCATCAGTTTCTGATCCAATTTGATTAGGACTTAAAAACAAAAAATTATTAAGTACGAGGTTTGTATTTTGCGTTCAATAACAAGAAGTAAACAGATTCGAACAACTAAAACAGAAACGATTACACAAAAAAATTCAACTAAACCTTATACTTAAGTGTTCTTAAATTTCACTTAAACTGATATCAGCACAAATGATGATACTGTGACGTTAAATTGATTGATTAACTTTAATTACCGAAATCTGATCGAACGTTTTCCAATTTATCTTTACTTTTCTTAGAATCTTTCAAATATCCTCTCTATGTAATTATAATTTACGTTAATTATTAATTTCATGATCTATAGCTAAAGTTATAAGCTTGTGCGTCATTAGTTGAGTTAAATCCTTCATAACGTTTTCTGATATTAAAACATAAACGCTTAATCCAACAATAATGAAACAAAATTATTTATTGATGGTTAGACAAAGATATGTGTTTCTCTAAAGATAAACCACAAAAACCAAAGAACTCAAAAAATAATAATAATAATAATACTAAATAAATAAAAAAAATAAATACTGTAATTGCAGAAGTAAACTATAATTACTGTTTGCCACTAAAACATTAATAAAAATAAAAAATCAAACCAGAAACAAATCTAATATTATCTGCTTCAATATCAGTCTATTTTGTTGTGAAATTGTATGTTCATGTGTTTTCATGTTGTCACCAAGTGACTACGGTCTCACCAAGTGTCAACTGGATTATATTGTTCATTTTATAATAATATTTAAAGTTCTAGAGTTATAGCATATATAGAGTCATATAGAGTTCAAGAGTTTTAATTTAGTTAATTGTTTTAAATGTATATATTTTCTTTTTAATACATATAATTTTTAACTCAGTGTGTAGGCTGTATCCAGAACTTTGTAAATGAAACTCAAACACATTAATATATATAGTTAATTAGAGTTACAGCACTTTAAAAAAATTTATTAAACATTCGAAGTGACTGAGAAAAATAAAAAAAAAAATTGTTTTTATGTATAAAGGGAAAAAAAAAGCCCATCCCATCTCGATGTTTAACACAAAATATATAACTGAGCATTTTTGTATGTCAGTAAATTAAATCAAATTACAAAAGTAGAATTTTGAAGGAAAACAACATTGATAATTTTTTATGTTATTTTAATGTTTTATTTTGAGCAATCTTCATTACCGATAAATCAGTATTTTTTAATATATTTTATTTGGACTATTTGTTTTGTATTTTTTTTTTAGAAAATTCGTGGTTTTGTAAATGCTTTTTTTTTTAAGTTATTCAAATTTCATAATTAATTAAACCGATTGAATATCATAGATGAAACATTTCCATAACTAAATAACTGTATGAAATAAATAATTCTTTCTTTGAAAATTTTGAAGTAAAGAACTGAAGAAGAGTTCATTTGCATTGGATCTTTTTTGAAGTTTTTCTTTTAATTTTAATAAATATAAAGCTTAAATGTGATTCATATTTATTGTTCTTAATTTGTTTTAATGATTTTCTGTTAATTTCCACCCCACCCTATAAATATCAATGTTTGAATGCAATTCAGACTTAAAAACTTTTTACTCTCGATAACAAAGTTTCTTTAAAGCTTTGATATTTTAAGTTAAAATTTGCTTATGGCTCTGTATGTTTTAGCTCTATTCATTGGGAGTTTAAGAATTTATTTCTTTGGATGCTCTATTGCAAATAAGTTGATGTTCACTTGTTTACCTGTGATCCCTGAGGTGATCTTGTCTTCGGAATGCTTTGCCACAAATGTCACATGTGTAGGGGCGTTCGTCAGTGTGGGTTCTTTCGTGAATCAACAGATTGTAGGATTTGGTGAAACGACGCTGGCAGAACCTGCAGATGAACTCCTTCTTGGGTCTTGAGGCTCGTGGACCTCGAAGGAACCTCCTTTCCATGAGTGAGTCGCGAATGGCTGACGCTCCATAGACAGGAGACAGGAACAGCGGGAAGGCATGCGACGTGATCATAGCAACGGCGTCGCGGCCGCTCGGCTCACCGTCCTCCGTAGCCGACTCGGCCAGGTGCGCGAAATCGAATCGCTTCTTGGGCTTTGGGTCTGTGCCGCACTCGGGCTTGGCGGGCGGCTGGAGGCTGCCGCTCTTAGCGGGCGGTGGAGGTGGCAGAGGATACGACCCATGGTGTGATGGGAGAATGGCACTGAAGGCCGATGCCGGCACAGGGAGTGCCGAGCTCGGGGTGGTTGCGGGGGCGAAAGTAGCCGGCAGTGGTGGGAGGAGAGCATCGAGAGGAAGGGGACGGTAAGGGACAGGAGCAGGAGGCCAGGGCAGTACAGCCGGACACCCTTGAGTTGTAGGAGTTAGTGGAGGCGTCAGTAAAGACCTTTCATTTTCACGACGTATATCTACAAAGAAAAAAAAAGAAAGATTAGGACATTTGGCCAAAAAAAAACAATAATTCTTCATTGCATTTATTTTGTGTTACTAAATAAAATCATATTTCAAAGTATTTGTATAAGAGGATCATTTGACAACATTTTGAGATATCCAATATAAAGAAAGCAGGTGTATCTCCTTTTTTCTAAGGAACTAAAAAAAAAAATATATAAAAAAAAAGCTTTTCCCGGTAGGTGATGTCCTAAGCATTATTCTGTTATTCATGAGATATTTTAACACCGTTTTCTAAGTTTCATTTGTCAAATCTTTACTGACAAAAATTTTATGAAAATGAATGATTTTTATTTTACTTTCGATATAAAGTAAAAATTATTAAATTCTAGGTAGTTTTTCTCTGCAATTTCAGTTGGTCAAACATATTCACATTCAAGCTTCGTTTAATTATAAAACTATGTAATAAGAAATATTAGTGAAAAGAAGTAACTCGAGCACAAAATATAATTTAAAAAACTTATTTCTGTCAATTCTATTCAAAGCTACTGAATTTCAGAAAATTTTGAAAACAATTAAGAATTGTAACCTTTACTTGGTGATGAAAATTAAGGATTTGTATTTCGAAGGAACTGATATCGAGTAACAAAAATACTGTTCTTAGCCAAATGTTTCCTTGCAAGGAGACATATTATGGAAAGACAAATCTAAAACAGATCTATTGTTTTCATAAGATATTAAATCTAGACATTATATAATAAAGAAACCTTTTTTATTTTTAGGATTCGTTCCAGTTTCCAATTCAAAATCAAAACCTTAGTGATGAAAGATTGGAAACTGAAATATAATCTGAAGAAAACTGCTTTACATCGTTTCTTTCAATGAAATCTATCAATGCATGAGTGGTTTTATAAAAAATCCCAAATGAAAGATAGTAATAATCTATTGCTTTGTAAACAACAGAAACTACATCAACATTACAGAGTTAAAGCTTGTAAAATAAGAATTACAAATAAGGACTGGGCTTGTTTCTATTTCCTCCCTAATATATCTCTTTGATTGTTTAGCTCTTATGATTAATGCTTTCTATGATTTGACATATTTTTTAAGGAAAGTTTTTATATTTTGTATTTCTCCTAACCGAGATACAATGTTCCATTTCATTCACTATTTCTTGTATTTGGGGGTTATTATTTGCATGGGTTTTTGTGTGTGTGTGGGTGTTCCAACGGTTAATTGACTCCAGATGCGCTTCTGTTAATTCTGAAAGGAAAACTCCATCTTCGCCAACCTCCTTTTCAAGGGATCCGTATCTTTAACTCAACGGATTAAGTCTTAATCCCGCCCTTCCTGAAAGCTGATCTCTCACACAGCGATGTGGAACCTGGTGTTTGTGAGGGTGGTTAGCATTTGATCCCCTGTTGACATTCGCTGACAATTGGCTCCCAACTGAACGTGTCACGTGTGAAAAATGTTATGAAAACGGATTTCACAGTTGAAAAAAAAAGAAAGAAACTTTGAACTGGAATGGATTTGACACAACTTAATTGAAGAAAGTCATCAGTTTCTAATTAATTTGCAGAACTAATCTAATTTCTTACATAACACTTACATCACAATAGAAAGAAGGACTAAAGCCATGTATTTTGTTGCCTATCTTTTCAGAATAGGAACGCTTTAAAATAGTTTCTGGTAATGAAACACAACCCAATATATTGATAACTTATTAACAATGAACGCGTTTCTACAGAGATTTTGCTAATGTGAGCCAACAGAGAAGATGATAGAGTTTTTGAAGAGTCTTATGGAGCGAACACAAACCTACAGCACTTAACATTATTTTATTACGAAGCCAATGACACTGATTCCTTATCTCAGTAAAATAGAAGACAGTGCTCAACAATCTTCAAAGATATTTAAAACAAATGTTATGGGAACATTTGTTTAAACAAGAGTCTTCGTTTATATATTTTAAATGATAACCTATTAAAAAGTTGTCAGTTTCGAACTACGGCACATCTTATCAATCGTTTGATGAAATCGTCAACTATTTAATTTATGTATTTCAACTTATTCGGTTGGTGCTGTATTTATGTCTGTGTATCTAATAAAAGCAATAAGTTACAGAACTAATATACAGCTATAACAACTTGTAATTATCTAACTTACAAGGAGCATCAGATATGACGAATACTTTTTCTGATTCCCTTGAATCCAGTGTTTGACCGTATTTATATGTAAATCTATTCTACACAATCGTAGAAATGTAAAACCAAATAACGTCTTTCTCTATACTTACGGAAACAAATTTTAAATTATATCTTAGAAATGGAATAATTGTGATTATATCATTTTATAAAAATAAATATTGAAAATATCAATATATTATTTCTTGCTCAAGTTTAGTTTAAACTAATAAAAAGTATTGAAGTGAATGATAACTCTATTATTTATTTTAAGATTATAAGTAAATAGATGTAATAGAGTTAGAAAAATAAATTTTCCAGTAACATTTTACGAAACATTCAAATCACTTACAATCACGAAACAACAAACTTTCAATGTATTAAATAAATCAAAATACTTCAAAAAAATTAAAAAATGATTTGAATATCTAATTAAAGAAAACTTTTATCTTTGAACTTGAAAGATATAAAGTATATTTCCAGCATTGACTGAGAAATAAGGATTCAATTATGAAATATTTAGGTTTGATCTTCGTTTGTTGTTAGTTAGATGTCTCATTTGATGGTAGAAATACGGTTGTTTACAACAAATTTTGTCGAAGAACGAATCAGTTTCTGAAAAGAAGGTTTGAAATTTTAGTTTTTCAATTCTTTTTTAATAAATTTGTTGCTTCTTGAAGCGTCTCAATTATTTCGGCCTGTGTCTTATTTGTCTCAATAACTTTATTGTTAATCTGGATGTCAATGACTGTAGTGTCAACATCCAATTCATGGTTATTTCAATCTATTCTACCATTTCTCTTACATGTATCTTTATTTCTTTTAACGATTTTGTTCGAAATATTAGACACTTGGAATTCTTACGATTTGGAGAAACAATATTAAGGAACCTTGAAGAACCTGAACATTATTCAAAAAAGCACATCTTTTAACAAAAATCATTAATAATATAATTAGTCTACTCCAGAAATGTTATCTCAGTAAAAAAAAGAATTGTACAGACATCAAACTTTTCAAAATCCTTTAGAATAAATGGAACTTTTGATGGTTTTATAATAATTCCGTTTTTTCGAAAATTTCTTGAATTAATTTTAGTTAAAAAACTACGAAATTTACCGTTTATTATTTTTTATTAAGTTTAACATTTCAAAACTTCAAAGTTGAAGAATATGTAAAAGAGAAACAGATACAAGGTACTACTGAAAACTTTTGTTAACCATTGGCAAATAAAGATATTTCTATATAGATTTTTTTTATATTATTTTCATATTGAAAAAGAAAATGGCATGAATTATAGTTAATACGAGCTTCCTAGAAGATAAGTAGATTTAAACTGATTTAAATAAGTAGTATATTTAAAAAAAATAGTAGTATAAAAAAAAAGTATAGTGTCTTTTTTTTTATTTTGGAACATTAACTGTAATTTTCAAAAATTTTAAAGATAACTTAAAAAAAGAATAGATAAAAAAAAACAATCTAAGTGATGTAACTGAATGAGAATTTAAATTTAAATTAGACTTTATTTTAATAAAGCATTTTAATAATTACAGAACTACATCAATAGAAATTTAAAGAAAATTTTCATTCTGCATCTCACTACACAGAATTACTTGAATAAAACGGTTGCTTAAAAAGATTTGGCACTGAATGAATATCCATTGAATTCAATGATTTATAAAAATTTTAACATTAAAAAAATTGGAATATAAAACAAAAAAGTGAATTATAAGATTTTTAATATAGGAAAGATGATAACATTAGAAATAAAAAGAAAACTTAAAGGAAAATTCTTAAAATAACGACAAACAATAAAACTCCTACAACTGGAAAAAAAAAATGTTTAAAAAATAAATTTAGAATCATTAATGGACAAGAACTTATATTAAAAAAGAGAGAGAGAGAGAATAAGATTTTTCTCTTTTATTAAAAAAAAAAAATTGAGAAAGTCTTAGCAAAAGAAGAAAAAAATTACGCTAAAAAAGTTCTTTAAGTGTGAGGAAAATAAGAGATATTTAGTATCTTAATACTTTAATTTTAATTCTTTTATGGAAACATAAAAATAATTCTATTTTACAGAACCTTCAGTTCATTGCTCAATATCAATAAAAAAATATTTATTAAAATATTTCATTTTCTCTTAACTTCATTCGTTACTTTTTTATCGTAAGAAATAGTTTCAAATGAAATTGATAAAAGATTTTGAATTTCTTTAAATTATGATATTCAGATTTATCAACAATTCAAGAAATAAGCTTCAGGACTAAATAAGAACTAGATAGGATCTAAGTTTTAAACAATTGCAGCCATGATGGGGCAAAATCAAAAAAATCTTAACGGAAAATATGAGAATGAAACTGTGGATCCCCGCGGAGAAAAGGATATGAAACTATTCAAATAATGTTTCTGAAATAATAGCTTATTATGTTTCCGAAGGCAGAGACGCTTTTGTTAGCGTAACTTCTATTCTAGAAAACAAGTTCGTGTTCGACGCAGGTCAACAACGTATTGGTGATAAATTATTGACTCTTCGCCTGATTTTCACTTTGAACTCTATACGAAAGTTAGTAAACATTTCAGCAAAAGAAATATTATTACGGAGATTACTGGAATTAATTCAAATAATGGATTAAATAAGATAATAAAGAAGGTAATGATTAGGCTAGCTTTTCAGAGTTACTAGAAACTAACCACTTTGATATCTATCACTTAATAAAGAATAAAAAGATTCAAAATCACTATTTCTTTATAACTTAATAGAAGCAGATTAAGTCATCATAACAATATTAATAACAATATTATTTTATAATTTTGATTTTTTTTTTCCTTTTTGGAGAGAAAAAAAATTAAAAGAAAAAAAAATTAACTTGTTGTGGTTTCAGTTGGATCGATGAACAGGCGGAAGGATACAGTTTGTGTCCGAGGGAAAAGGCAAATATTTCACTATTCTTTGGATAAAGTTAATGAGAATTGATTGAAAGAAATAAGTTACTAAGGTAGTTGATGCAAATATGGCCAATGCTGGTAATATGGCCACATTGCCAACGTGCCGTTAATTGAAAAGGTATCTAAAAGATAACGCTAGAATATCAAACTATGAAGTAGAAAGTGTACATGGCTATCACAGTTTGCAGGATAATGTAATCACAGAGCCCAGGGAACCCCATCATTGAGTTTTGACAACGAATCGAGAATCTGTTATAATAATGTTGTTATTATAATATTATTGTTGTTGTTTTTTATTTCCTTGCATGCAATTGATGATTATTGTTCATATATCACTTGCTGTAGTTATTCTAAGCTCGTTCCAGACACCCAATGCTTCTTTAATTAAACTGATAATTAAGAGATTTTTCGAGATGGGCTGTAATCAGGTAGAATGGCCACAGTAGGCCATATTACCAAAACGAGGAATGTATTGGACTCATAAAAGATCATAAATCTGTATTTATTTGCTACACATTTTTGCTATATGATTGATATTTTTTATATTCTGTAAGCTTTGATCATTTAATGATTTTTTTTTTCTAACTCTGTGGATACACACATGATCTAAATTGTAACTTTGAAATAATTTTTGTTGTAGGTCCCTGGAAAGTTAATAATTATCTGTGTGAAATTTTAATGAAGTCAAGATACATTTACTTTCAACCCAAAATTATTAATCATTAACAAAAAATATTTTCCTAAAATAAAGAGATATTTTTGAATTTGGCCACATTACCTTCACAAGGGCATATTACCTGCATAGTGCAAGCTTTTTCAAAGATTGAAAAACAGAACCTTTGGGTTTTAAAAAAAAATCTTGAAATATTTTTTTACATACGCCTAAAGAGCCAAAGTTCTTGTCTACACATTTTTTTTTTTTTTAGTGAATACCATAATCATGAAAAAAGAATAATATTCAAATTAAGGTGGTCATATTATCTTCAGGTACCTGATTAAATGTTATAGGGAATTCTTATTACGTAATTGGCTTCAATTTCTTTAAACTGTGCTTGCAAGTTTTCCTTCAGTTTCCGTCTTGTTAATTACACACTGTGGACCGAAATTATATCAGTTGGTATTGTTTACAATTCATTCTAAATGATAATAGTCTAAATAACTGAAAAAAGAAAGAAATTGAATATGAAAAATGAAGTAACTTTTATCAATTATGAAATAAAAAAACTGCAGATTACATGTTTTTACTTCTTTTACCTCGAGGCTATAACAGACCCTTCACTATAACATTACATTTATCCTAAAGAAACCTTGTAATTAAACCAATTACATCCTCAAGGTTGATTTTTTATCTTTGCTTACTTTTTTCTGAATTTTTCACAAAAATTGAAAACAAAATCCCCTACATTGAGCTATTCACCCATGCTGTCATCCCCAAGTATTTATCCCCACCATCCTTCCCCCTACTATCTAACACACACACACATACAGTTTAACCCCGATTAATTTCTGATACCCGAGTACCTGTAGGGGAATCTCATGAGGGTCGTTTATTTGATCACGAGCAGGTGAGGGTGAGGATCACTTGATGCAATTGGGGTTTTTCTTTTTTTTTAAATTGATAGAAGTGATGTTATTTCCAGGTGGACAAAGATATTTCTCAAGATGAACGAACGTCATCCATGATTTACGTTTCCTGTTAGAAAAAGTACAAGATTGAAATGCATTTCTAATTTGTTTCTAATCAACAACGGAAACGAAGATGACATGAACATGAAAATAAGCATCAAAGATCCATTTTGGTTTCTTGTCTTTTTTTCCCCCCTTGTGAGACAATTCTTTAGAAGGATGAGGGACATTAGTTTATTTTTATCTGAAAACAAAACTTCATAATGATTTATTCTGAAAGTTCTTCTCCGCAAGTAACTCTGAATATCTTTTTATAGATTTTTATGGTCAGAAACCTTTATACTGTTGTAAAGGTTAGTAAAAGACAACCAGAATCGAACCGTTCTTTGCTGTAGATGCATTGAAGATGTAAGATTCGAGCATTTTACCAAAATGGCATCAGTTTATCTACCGGTAAATACCATTTGTTAGAAAGCTGAGAATCCATCGGCAATAGGAAGAAATCCTGTTGATATCCAGTAGGGATCGAATCTGTCTCCTCCAACGCTAGATATCAATTGATAATTTCAATGAACTAATTTCTTCAACGAAATACTTTGTAATTCAAAGTGAAACCCATTGTTTTTGTAGGCTGTGATGTTTTATTTTTATTTTTGAATAAAGGTTTGACATTATCGTAAGATGAAATCTCTCCTTACTCTTCCTCAAATGGTTTTACCAAAATAACTCGTTAATCTCTTTTTCACATTCCATTGAAGATTAGGACTTTATCTCTCAGCCTATTCTTCATTTCATTCTGAAATTCATTCCGATTAATCAAGGAACTACCTGGATAGAAATATTGACGTGGTTTGTTTTCATGAATAATAAATTCACTAAATAAGAACAATGAAGGAGAATTAATTCGACTGATTGAGAAATGGATCATTCTTCTGCGGGTGGGAGAAGGCGCTTTTTCTTAAAATAACACCTTATAAATCCACTTTTCCCATGAGATGTACCGATACTTTGTTACTGAAAACATAGAAGTAAATCCGGAAACCCTAATTTAAACCATCAATTGGTTGAAATAAATCTAGTTTTACAAGAATTAAACAGAAATTGAAATGTAAATGTGAAATTTTTATAAAACTGTCAGCAACTCAAACAATTTTAGCGATAGAAAATAATAATAAAAAAAAAATATCCCAATAAGGAGTTGTTCAGCGGTTGTAATTTCTGCTCAAAATTAGCATTGTGTCATTTCAGGAACGGCCACTTTCCTCAATATCATTTTCTTGTTCTTAGAGAATGTCACTTTTAAGCTTAGTAAAATCGAATGTTAACCCAAATCTTCAAAGAGATTAAAACATTACTCGCTTAATCATAAAGAAAACAACAAACAAATAACTCTTAAACCTCATTATCCTTTTATTCGAACTCTGTATTAATGAGGAATTATTCATCAATCATTTGTCCTTCCTCTACTTGCTCTGAAGAAATGTTTTTCTGGATCTTTCTAATTGGTTCATTAATAATATTGGAAGATATTTCTTTACATCTTTGTAAATTCATTGTCGGATCTAAATTATTTCGTATTATTCAGATTCTGAAGTTTTTTTGGTAATTTTAAAATAAGAATCGCATAAAAACCCGATTGAATTCTGTAGGATTTACGTCCTATGGAAAAATTCCTTAACAAAATTACCAGATTTTTAAAATCATTTAGAAGCAGAGCTAACATTGCATATGTTTTAACTACGATGATATTTCAGGATTTTTTTTCAGAATGTTAAGGCTTTAATAAAATTCAAATCTGAAGTTTTTTTGTTTTATTTAATTTTTTTTTCAAAATTAATCTGAAAAAAATTTACATTAGTATGTTTTCTTTTAGCTCCAAAGTTGTTGAAAGCAAGAAAATTCACTCTGGACTTTGAACGGCTGTTGTAGAGCATCAACCATCAGAATCATGTAAGTAACAATTGTCATCTAAGTAACAATTGGAGAGTTTAGAGTTAAAATGGTCCAACTCCATTTTTTTTTCACATTTTAAGTTAACTAGCTCATTACTTTGAAAAAAATTCTTATATTTTTATGAATAAATGCCTTACTTTCTTAAAGGCATTAAGATAATAAACAATAACATTCCTATAGACCTTCTTAAGACCTTTTCACTTTAAACGTCTTTTTCTTGAATTGAAGTTTAAGGATTTGGTTCACTTTTACTCTGAACTCTTCAATTGTACTTAACCTTAAGGGATTTCCTTTGTCAGGTTATATTTGTCCTTTTATCTAAGATTGTTAAAATATCTAATAAATATGATGTTTAGGGTCGTAACAGTATGGGGACGGGGGATGTAGTGGAGTCACAATTATCAAATCAACGTTATTTAATCAATCAGTTAGAACTTAATCTTATATATTTACACAACAAAGAAAACGAAATGTATTTTGTTTGTAATCAATCACATGATGAAGGTTTACAAGAGTAAACTATCATTTTTACGAACAAAATGTTCTTTAAAGATAGTAGAAGACAGCCCCCCCCCCCTCCCAATCAAATTCATGGCCCAAGTACCAAAAACTGTAATGGGCCCCCTCCCACGTTATGGTCAAAATCATAGATTCTTAACCAAAAATATCGCGAAAACATGATTTCATCTTAACACACAGTTATTAACATTATTTTTAGAATAAATTAATTTAACACCAACATCTACTTTTCTACTCTACCCAAAAGCTAAGAAATAAATTTTAGAAAAAGCTGAGAAAAGTTCGCTCTATGCAAACATTGCAAATTACAATAGTTCTATGCAGACGGATAAAGCAGAAAAATAGTTTATATAAAGAGTAGAGTTAATTATTTTAAAAAAATGTCTATTAGTGCTAGGCTAATTCTATAACTTTTTTTTCGGTTAAGACCTCAGCCCGGGTGCCTTTGACGGCTGGGCCTCGATGCTGAGGAAGCCCCTCCCCCTTCTAGCGCCCTGATGATGTTCAGAAGTCATGTTGCGATTTGAGAACTACCAATAGTTTACATAAACGAAAAGTTTTACTAATTTAAATTTTCTAAGTACAAATAGATACAACGATAAATTGAAGATCTTATTTTGGTAATTGTATTCCATTAAATGTTCTTGTACGATAGGAAAGCAAAGAATAGTAAATGTTAAACAAATAATAAAATGTAAAAATATTACTAATTAATACAGTACTGAGCAAAACAAGCAGTAGTAAAAGACAGTAACACTCCCTCATTAACTCGTGGGGATGTGGAATGTTCCACTACTGTTTGTTTTCCCCAGTAATGTATTTCATTCGTCAAACTACACTTCTGATTTTTTTATTTCTCATATTTTATTTGTCTTTATTCCTTATCTATGATTTTAAACGAAGATAGGTACCTAATGAAAATATTTCTGATTTTTAAAATTATAAATGTTTGATAGAATAACATCAAAATCCCGGTAACACCTGAAACCTCACCTTGGTGTTTTTTCATTAATAAAGATTAAATCTATTTCAAGTAGTCTATTACTTGTAAAAGGACTATTGTCTACTATTCTAATGACAATCCTTCACTTATATTTGAAATTGGAAGTTGGGGACATATGAATTTGGTCGTACAACCACTCTTGCTTAACAGATATTTATCTTTACATCTAAGTTAATAAAGGTTTATATGTGAGGTTGTTCTATTATATATATATATAATTTTTAACTAATTTCAATTGTACACAGATGGTTGCTATGACGCTAATAGTCTTTGACTTTCAAAGAACATTAATGTTGTGCCGTTTACAGTTAAATTGTTTTACCTTAATTCATCTCAACGCTTTTCGAGGAATTTTCAACCAGGTTTTGCCTTTCCCTGTGGCGAGATCCTGAGTCAGGCTGGGTTGGACCCTTTCTAGGGACCCGTGGGCAACGACGTGATTATCTGCCATTGTTATTATTGTCAATGAGTGTTTTTTTGACTCTAGTTTTTCTTTCCATCTTTTTTTTTCTTTCCAGTCCTTCTTGTTAATTGCAGGCACTCGTAGGCGATTAGGCTTAACACTGTTGTTTTTCAATTTATGGGAGGCTACCAGGTGGCGTTGTGCCCCAGTGGCATCCCGCCCACAGCTACGAAATTGGTTGAAAATAAAAAACGACAGTTAACGTATCTTATAATATGGATTTTGTATAGACTAAGTTAAAGCTACAAGAGAATTGGTTTGAACTGATATCACTGATAGACAAGAAGAGGGAAAATTCTGTTGTTGACGCCATGACTGAGAATTTAACGTTACATTCATTATAACTTTCTTTTACTTATTCTCCTCTAATTTCTGAAGCCTCTGATTGCATATTAAAGATAATTCATATTCTTAATGTTTACCATGAGAAGCTTAGTTCAATCTTAAGTTTTTCATTTTTAATTTATTTATGTTTTTTTTTGTGTAAATTCAACTGGCCAGGCTTAAAAAAGTGGCTTACATTCTTATAGTGTGCAACACTTAAATACTTGAAATAAATAAGTTCTTTCTAGAGAAGAGACAGATATAGAAAATACCCTTTTTTTTTTAATATATTTTGATGATTACTTTCTGCACCTTGTACAGTTCGTCACGCATCAACTATTTTGTTTTGTTTAATCATTCTCGTTATCAACTCCATTCGATTAACTTGGAGAAAGTAACGGTAAGATAAGAATAGAGAATAATTAATAAGTTATTTTCTCGGTTTCGTAACTTCAGACAATTATTTGACCGACCGCTGTGGTTATTTAATCGGTTTCGTTTGATTTATTCTTTTTAACTTTAAATTTCAGTTTAATATTCGTTTATATTATCCAATGTTTTGATCACAATATGTGTCCAGTTAAAGTAACTGTAAAGAAAACATTTTGATTTTTATTCTCTTTCCATTTTAGCATTTTTAAGAACCTTGCCTTTGCTGAAAAATTACATAATTTTAGCTGAAAGGACTGTTTGTGGAATCGTTTGTGTCATTGTCAGGTGTTTTGGTGTCCATTGTTAATGACCACCTTTCAAGTTTTCAGTTGGTGTTCAACTGAGAGAATCCCATGCACGATCGCGGGCGTTTATAGGTGGACCGAGAGGATTTGCGCATGCACAGGACGTCCAAGGCCACATGGAGGAGCCCCGCAGGTCCCTCAACCTTCCCTCAGAGCCCCAAGGAACGGAAAGAAGGGCTATTTCGAAAAACCATTCCTTCATCTGTCTGTCGAATTGGTGGTGGTAGACAGCGTGGCTCCTCTGTCTAAATATTTCAGTTTAGACTTAACTGTCTCCAATTGTTTTTTTACTTCCTTTCGGGTTTTCCCATTTATGCAGATTAAAATTTTCGCTGCAAGTTAAAAAAAAAAAAACGAAAAGAAATCTAATCTGGAATTAATTTCCCTGCTTGAACTAATGAAGGAATTTAAATATCTAAGAAAAACAAAATCTTCATTCACCTAAATTTAAATTATACGTTTCACTTAAAATTAAATTAATTATTGCTGCCCCTTTAAAAAAAAAAGGAAATTCCATTTCTGTAGTTTTATTCTTCTTTTTTTAATTGCATTTAGAAAATGTTTGGAAAAATAATGAGATTAATGGATTTGGGGATCAAATTTCTGCTCATGGTTCCACAGAGAGACTTTCAAATATAAGAGATCGTTTCTTGTCCCTAAACATGCATAACAAGTTTCAAGATGATCCGTTCATTTGTTTATAAATTGCTAGGAGATATAAACTCTTACATATACTTAGATAATTTATACATGTACTTTCATATACTTTACATATACTTTCCCTCCTCACGCAAACTGACTTTATAACCATGAACCCATTTTATTTCGTTAACTTGAAAAAAGATACTACACATATCGAAACTAGTTGTTCTATTTTATTGTTATTGTGTTTTGTTTTTCTAATATTTGTGCGTCGGCGTATATGTTAGATACTAAGGAATAAAAAACAAGATCATATAATAGATGATATCAGAAACATCTATGTTGCTTCAGATAAAATAAATTAATATAAGGTATATAAATAACTAATAAAAGGATAAAATCACTTTAGAACCAACGCTTTAATATAAATTGAATTTTCGTTATAATTCTAAAAACATTAGGAATTAATTTACAGTTTAGAAAAACAAAATGGAAGATACTTTTACTATAAAAAAAAAATATTATAATAAAAGTATCATTATTATTATTGCCTTGTTCTTATTAAATTTAAAATTATCAATTTTAAAATGAAATTTTAAATTCACAGAATTTATGCTAATTTAATTTACATATATATAATTTATTGGTTATGTATAATATTATATTTTATTTTTTTTTTGATAGGGAAAAAATTCTTAAACCTTCAGTGTATTTTAAAAATAAATATTTTATTTTGTTTAAATTTTCAGTTAAAATAGGCTTAACATTTAAGCTTAACGTTTCTCCAAATCACAATACAAAGGGTTGACATCAGTATAACAAAAAGATGATTAATAATGCAAGCACCAGATGGCGCTAAATGAAAAAATACGTTTTTGTGAAGTGGCCGAGCAAAATTTGAAAATATAATATGATGTGATAGCGGAAAGTTATTTATTTTTTTCTAAGTATTCATACAAAGCTTATTAAATTAAAGCTTATTAAATTAAGTTAAATTATGCATAATTTTATTACAGTTTGATTCAAAAATTTGCTTGAAATAATTAATTAAAAATTTGTAGTTATTAGTAATTAAGTCTAATTTTACTTAATTAAAAATGTAGTCAAAACCAAATTAGCAATTTTTATTTGGTTTATTATTTTAATTAAATTATAACAGAATGAAATTGTTAAAATTTTAATAATAAATTTAGTTAACGGACTGTTTATCTGTTAACGAAATAATATCATTGAGGAAATTGATTCTCAGTTTAAAATCATCACTGAGTTTTATTTATTAAAATCAACATTCATCTGTATTTAAACGAAAGACAGCATCTGTATTTAATATTTGTGGTTGATATTATGGGACTCTAATAGGACTTGATGTATGTATTTAAGCAGTAATTAAAAATGGATGTTTGCATCCATTATCTTGGTTGTATCTGTACTTTGGCTTTGATTATGTATTTCTTTCTTTTCCCGTAGAATAGGCCCGTGTTCTTTATTTCCATGTTTGTTGTTTTGTTGACGAAGTCTCTCTGCCGTGGCCGTTACGCATGGACTACGCGGCAGAGGCACGCTGTCTGGCCTGGCTCGGGCTTTGGTACCCGCCCTCCGGACAAGGGGATCTCCCCTGTAGGGAGGACTGCCTCGTGAGAAACCCTAGGCCCTAACGAACACCTGTTGGTTCGGAAATCATAAAAATTTCACGAGATATGGTAATTGCTACATCGGTGTCTCCATCCGCCATTTTGTGCCTCCGAGCCTGTTCTGTCCTCCCTTTTTTTTTATTCTTTCCTTCATATTTCTCAAGATTCTCGGGATGGGTCATTAGGAGAAGGGATGAGGAGATAAAAAAAGGGATTAAAAAAATTTACGAATATTCGGTTGTTTGGACAGGAAAGAAGAAAGCGGATATAATGATGTGACAAAATATACAACCCTAACTGATAACAAAGTAAAGCAATGGAGTTAAATTACGGTTTGAAAGGACCTTAAAAGTGTCACAAGACAAGTTTTTTTTTATTATTATTCTTTTTTTTTATCCTGAGGGGTGTGTGAAAATCAGGGAAGAAAAATTCTTGAAATTCTTCTGTCAAAATATAAATAAATCTCCTATGTAGTGGTTGGTGAACTAAAAAATAAAATCAATTTAAAAAAAAAATACGATTTCAAATATTTTTGGCTAGATAAAAAAATATAAAAAAAAAAAAAAGAAAAAAGCTTTTTTTTTGCTATTGATTAAAAAACAAACAAAAAAAAAAAAAAAAAAAACTTCTTTAAAATAAGTTTTTTTTTAATATAAGAGCTGTATATTTTTGAATATACAATCTTATTATTTAATTTTGTAATATAATAATACACATAATAATTTTATAATATAATAATAATAACTTTAAAGTTTATACAAAAAAAAAAGAAATAATTAAATCGCTAATTATGTTCTCTTTATTTTAAAATCTTCATGATTTAATTTTTACTATTTTTTTTTGTCTCTTATGTAATTGTAATTAAGTTAATATTAAGTTGTAGTAATTAAAAACTAATTTAAGCTTATTAACTTATTAATATTTTCAGACTTTCTTTTTATTATTAAGTAAACTAAAAAAAGATATTACGTATGAACAGTTTTATTGACTTGTTAAGTTTATTTTATAATCTAAGTTATTATACAATCGTTGTTAATCCTTGTTAATAGTCTGTTTTATGTTATTATTATTATAGACTCTTCCTATTGGGGGTTGTCGGTTTAATGGGCTGTGCACCTCCCCCCACTTCTACTATGGAGGACTCTTCCTGTCTTCTTATTTTTTATATTTTTGTTACCCTCAGGTAACTTATAAAAATATAAACATTTAAAATAATCTCATCATTTAAAGAAGAATAGTTATAAACTATAACAATTTTTTTTTTTTAGCTTTTATTATTAATTAATTTTCTGTTTAAACATTCTCTTTCTAAATCAAGCATAAATATTTTTTTCTTTAATTTTTCACTACAAAATGTCATAAAAAATGTTAAGGTTTAGTAAAAAAAAAAATTAAATGGTTCTTATAGAAAGAAATATCAGAATACATTTCTTCAAATTCTAAATTCCTATTATAAAATTCTTTTCCGTTATTTGAAAATAGATCCAAAATATTCCTTTGACATAAAATTGATGATTTCTGAAAAATTAGAAACATCACATTCAAATATTTTAGGAATTTTAATTAATTCTAAGTTGGAATAATTCAAAAAGCGCGTGCATTGTTTTTAGTGTTATTTTGGAATCATTTACGGAAGACAAATGTACAGGTACTCCTCACTTTACGACCTATCTGCTTACGACCACTCGCACTTATTTCATCGTCGTCATCTGCCTTACTGGACCCTCTACAGCTCCAGATAACCAAATAAACAAATGATAATATGTACATATGCGTGTCTTTTTGTGAATAAATTGAAGTTTGTTGCATAATTTTTATAATTTTCTAATTTTACAACGATCCTATATTCCCGTATACTCCTCGCTTATCGACCAATTCGCTTAACGACGTAGTGATCGGAACGGAACTCGGTCGTAAAGTGAGGAGTACCCTGTATATCAAATTTTAGGAAGACAAACAGGAAATGAAGTCTCAGATAATAATGGGAAATGAAAAAGTTTGTCTATTTAATAAGACTAAGTTTCTTAATGAACCTTAAAGAATAAAAAAACAAGGATTGTTTTAAACATAAAATTCCCTCTCTCTGACTCCTACACTTTGACTAGTAAATGGTTAATATAAAGAAATTATAAAGATAACTATGTAATTAATGTCTTGATCCTAAGCAAAAAGGATCAAATTTCACTGTTAGAGATTTTGTTGAATTATTTTCTAATATTATTATTATATAAAAAAAAACAAACGAATAAATTCATTGAGAAGAAAAGTAAGTTAAAAGTAAGATTAAATCAACATATTTTTTTTTCTAAAATTTTTTTCCTTGGTGAAATATTTTCTATTTTTGGGTTTTAGTATTCACAAAGTAAATTTGCTATTAAAAACTCCATGTTCATTATAAGAAATGTACTGAGTTAAAGGATTTACGTTCCCATCTTTTAAATAAAGATAGTTATCCAATATTATTTACTGTCTATCACTTATAATGATTAAAATATTAATGGTCTATTAAATGAAAATATGGAACATTTGAGTCATAAAGACGAATTATCACATCAGCAAACCATGAAAGAACGTTGTAATTTTCTTTAAAATTAGACGTAGAAATATGTTAGAACAAATGTACAATCCTCTAACTTTTTGATGCCTGTCCAGGTTCTTGTTGTTGATGATGTCTTTGTAAGGCAATGTGTTAATCTCTTGGTTAACTTTGAAATCATCACCATTCTTCTTCCCGTTTTGCTAATGATGCAATAGTTTATTCTGAGTGTCGCCTTCCTTCTATTCTAGAGGCGTGGTGTCTTCCCTACCCTAGCTTTTTCTTCCTTTTTTTTTTTTCTCTTTCCCTTGGAGTCCGTGAATGGAGAAATGGTCTGCTTTTGCCTCTTGGAGGTTTTTGCTTATCAATGCCCTTGAACGTGGGGGAATTCAAGCGAGGGCCCTAAAGCAAAGAACCAGGCAAAGAACCAAAGCGAAATAGATTTCTGAATGATTCTCTCTCTATAAATCATCCAGTTCAGAAATTCCATTCATATAAATAGATTGGAACCTTCCCTATTCTCAGATAAATGATCTACATAATGTCTTAGAAAGAGGTTTTCTTATCTTAAGAAAAAAAAAAAAAAAGAATTATTATAAGGATTAACATCTACTTCAGAAGTTGTTATTCATTTCTAATTTGATCTCCAAGTTCCAACATCTTGAAAAACAAACTGAAATTCAAATGGGGTTGGATATTTATACTTCAAGGATTTCCTATAACGAAGTAAGTCTTATCACTTTGGAAAAAAGAATTAATTAACAATAAAAACTGAAAATACTTTTGTCCTTAGTTTATTACTAGTTTCAAGTTTACTTCTTGATGTTGTTAAATTATTAATAAAACAGCAATAACTGACATTACTTTTTTTCTAGTTTTTAATTCATGAATATTAAAAATCAATAATATTTCATAGCTAAGAACGACCAAGAAAGATTATTACGCAAATAATAGAATCTTAATATGATTAAAGATTAATCTTAGTATTATTGTTATTTAACAAATCATTAGATTATTTAATCCTTCTCCTTCTTTTATTAAATCACTGTAATAATTAATTATACAATAACAAATTATAACAACGATTAATGAATAATAAGCCAACTTCAGTTTGATAAATGTGAAAACTATGGAACCTTAATATAAATCCTGTAGAACTGCTTCTAATCTGATGTAACCTTTATGTTATTTAGATATTAAATGTTTAGAGACTGATTGACACTTTTCAGTCAGAAACATTTGCATCCAGTTGTGTCTGAAGAGAAAGACTGAAACATTGTTGTTGTCTTGTGTAGTTTTAAGTTTAGTGGTCAATAGAATGCCAAAACCAAACACTGTTTTAAAAGTTCTTGTAAGATTTAGCAGATCGCAGTTGAAACTTATGAAGAACAGAAGACTTAGGATTCTGACGAATAGAAGGTAGTTTATGTTGTTCTATAGAGTATCTAAACTTCCATCAACTGATCATAATAGTAGACTGTGCAACAATTAGAAACCAATCTCGTTCCGTCGACTGATGATTCATTTTAGGCAGAGTCATAAGATTAAGAATCCAAACATGGGAATCTACGCCTTTTTCGTTTGGCAACGTTTGATTATAATTTTGATTGCTTCAGTTAAAATCCTATATCATGCCAATGTAAATGTGCAAGAATCAGTAGTTATTCATTCAATGAACACTTATTTATTACTCATTAGATGCATCAACTCAGCAGAAAAGAATTAACTTTTTGACAGCTGAATTCTCGTCTTTTTTTTATCATTAATGGAATATTAAATAAATTCATTAAACAAAATTAGGCCGAAAAAAATTATTGTTTCAAATTTTAAATTTAAATTTTCCTAATAGCTTACTTTTTACCTCCCAAACAGATTCAGCAGAATCCCGAAAGTAATATATAGTATGTAGTTGGGTTTCTCTCATTCTACTTGGTAGTGTTGTTGATATCTGAAGTCGTAATAAAAATCCTTAAGAACTTTTGTGTGAAATTATGCTAGAGCAAACTTAAATCAGAATTATATAAATAAAAACAATTGTATGTTACTTTTCTTTTTTATTTTTCCATAAGTTTCTTGAAAATTGTGCTAAATCTTACGACGATCATTTGGACGACAGATCGAATAAAGCAGAGGTTCTTAACTTCTTACTCCCCGCGGATTGTCCTATGTCTCCAAATCCTTTTGTCATCATCATCACCAGTCTTAGGTAGATATGACTTCAAAAGATATCCAGTAGCTAGGTTTGACTCTACATGTGGATGATAGAACAGCTGAAAGAAAACATCACGAGGATTTTATCATGTTTATTTATATAGAAACGGCAAATCACAAAGATGAAATCCTATCTCGTACTGGGTAGTTTGGTTTCCCGTAACCCCCAAGGAAAATGGATACCCCAGTGAAGGTAGAAAGTCCAAAATGTTCAATAATATTCCGTACAAGTTTCTTTAGATTAACTCTTAAAAGCGTTCTTTTAACAGAACAATGAAAATACTGCGACTGAGAGAAAGAGGCTATTTATTTGGAATTACTAAATGAGCTTCGTTTCTTGACATTTCTAAACTATTTCTGATAATAATTTAATATAAGAAGCTTATTTAACTTACATTTCTTTTATAATTATTTGAGCTTTTCTACTACGTTCAATCATACAAAGTTACGTTCGAATGTTAGTAATGATTTAATGTAACTCTTTAATTTGAGACATTTTCTAAACGCGGAAAACTAACCGCTGAAATAATTCAGAGTTGAACGATAAGTTGTCCCGAAGAAGAAACACTATCAAACCTAACAATAGCACTTAACAATAAGATCTAAGCTCAATTGTCTGACGCCTCACGAAACGATGCAGTTGACTTAGGATAACAATAGTCGATCCCTAAGAGGCAAGATATCTTGGGGAAGATATTTTCTAATGAGAAGCAGTGAAAGATAAGTGACTTTCCTAACGTTAATGAACCTAAATAAGGCTTTCTGAATTAAAAAATAGCCTCCAACTTACCAATTAAAATGTAAAAAGATTGTCACAGTTTGTATCGTCATTGATAAAGTTCAAGACTTAAGATTCTATTTAAGACTTAAGAAAGTTCAAGACTTAAGATTCTTAGACTTAAGATTCTACTCTTTGGCAATTCTGAGTCAAAGTATTATAGAACTAGAAGAAGAAATACTCAAAGAAAAGAAACTAGCGATTCACCATTCTAATATAGAACCATTATTGTTTTTATAAAACTCTTTAATGAATCTTTAGTAGATAAATTTATGTTTTTAGATATTTCAAAGGATAACTTCACAAACTTTTAATCAAAACTGCAAAGAATTCTTGTTCATGAAATTTGCCTCAATGTTACTGAAACGATTAACTACTAATCTCTTGTATTTTTAGACAGATTATCAAACCATTTCCGTATCAAAATACAAAGAGGATTTTTAAAATTGAAATTCAACATGCATTTTGTAGAAGTTGCAAATTAATTATTCTTTTTAAACATTTCTTTGTAATTTAATGTTTCTGTTGTAAGGCTGAGAATTTTTAAAATTTCCTTCATCAACTTTAAATTAATAGCTCAACTATATTTAATTATGCTCAACTGTCTTCCTATGTTTTATTATTATTATTATTAGTCTATTATTATTATTATGTTTGTATGTTTCAAACCTTGGGTTTCCCCAGCAAAAACAATATGGCGGGTCAAGGACCAAAGCACATACTGCCAAGTGTAAAGATATGTGCAAGAATGATTAGGGATGTGTGCTTATGTCCATAAATTTCCTAACTATGCGTGTAGTGTTGAGTACCACAGCCTTCTGCAGTTATTATTATTATTATTATTATTATTATTATTATTATTAATTTTTTTTTTTTAAATTACGAATCTAAATTTTTTATTTATAAATTATTTTAAAGCAACTTGATGAAGAAATTATTGAGAATATTCTTTAAATTCTTCCTGTGTTTAGTTAATATCTGCAGATTGCGTCTGGAAATAAGTTTAGAGTCTGTTGGTTTTCGCCTTGTTTAGACTCTTAGTGAATCTGGATTGATTATGAGTTTATCTTCCACTCTAAACCCTGGGTAACAATTGCTAATAACTTCAATATCCTTTTAACACGGTCTTACTCCTAAAAACAACACTAGAGAAAATGACTACACAATATCTAGCTAACTTTATTTACATACATTTCTTATTACTAAATTTCGATTAGCAATATCTTCTTTTAACTTTTGTTTGTTTTCTAAAGTATTTCCGATAAGTCTTTGTTTCAATTCGTTTTTTCAGTGATGGTGTAAACGATCAAATAAATCAGATATTCTTCAACTAATGTTCGACCTAAAACTGCATATTTTTTGTGTGACTCTGAAGAACTGAAGTCTACTCTATTCAGCATTAACAAAATACTTGAAATCTTGAGATAAAAACGAAATATGCACGAACATTATATTCCATTCAAATCTAAGTTATCATTTGAACGTATAAATCCCTCACTTGTTAATACCATGAAAGAGATGTTGAAGAATTCAGAAACATTTCCTTTCAATTTTATCTTTCGAAAAGTTTATTTCAATTCAATGTCCTTTTAAAAATATATGAAAAAATTTCAACATTTCACAGTTTTTTAAAATTAGTCGAATCAGCGTCGTTTCTCTCGTTTTATGCGTGGTTTTATTTTGAATTATAAGCATTCGAAACAAACCGAAATTAAACTAGAATTAGTTGGATATCGTTATCCTGGATTAGATAATGTCTGGATCCTTTGAATTTTTAACCCTTACTTTAAACTTGTGTTTTATTTGCTTGTTTGTTTATTAGCTTAAGTCTTTCAAAAACTTTGCCATTTCTTCTCTTCCAAAGGAAAAGTGATTTCCAGTAAACTCTTGCCTTTTTTTAACGGTTATCTTTTCTCTCTCTCTTTGTTTTTATGGATTCTCAATATTTTTGTTATTTTATGTAATGCATTTTCCAATCACTTCTCTTCCTGTAATCTCATTTGGAAGAAACACTAATAATACTATTTAGCTATTATTGTTGCTCTTTCATATTAAAAATTGTGGGCGTTTATTTTCATTTCTTTATGCTTAGTTTTTATTATTTTGATGTTATTCATTAAAAAAAAATGTTCTTTCTTTTTATTTTTCGTTGTAAAAAACACGAACATTTCAGATTACAATTTAAATTTAACTTTTTTGGTATTTAATTTTTTTCAGCATTTATACTTTTATTTTGTTATCTAACAAATTTGATGAAACTCAATTTGTTTTCTAACTTTCATATCGTACTCATAAATATGTAAAATTTCATAACATCTCAAAAGAAACATTGTCTGACTTTTAATTATGTGTTATTGTTATTTGCTCATCAAACTAATTAAATCTCTAGGAACAAATACAGAAATTGTGCATTTTCCCCTCTGATAACTTGAAAAAGTTTTTAGTCTCAACTAAACCAACAAATATTTGCGTGAGTGAGATTTATTGAAAGTTGATCTTTAGTGATTAAAATTTGATGGTATCTAACTACGAAGGACAAATTCGAAAAATCAAAGAAATTCTGCCTTTCATGGAACTTACAAATGTATCTTCTGAGGAACTGAATGTAAGAATCTCTGCTTTCAGTTCATCTTATTTGTTTTGACTGTTTTAGAAAAGAATTATTTAATTCGTAGAGACTTTACAATAAAAAACATTGAGTTTATTTTTTTGCTAATCTCATCTGTTCTATTCAAATCCAGTATCTATTAATTAGCTGCTCTAACCTCTTAGAGATCGTAGAAATATTTTTTGAACTGTTTCCTTCAAAAATTTTATACGGGATTATATAGAATTTAAAATTATTCCATGAACTTCTTGAATTATTAAAAGCTATATCTCTGTGTGTGCAATTCCGTAAAAATGAATCCACTAAAAAAGTTGTAATTTATATACTATAACTTGAATTTTTGTTGAATTTTTATTTTAATATTAGTTAAATTTCGAATTAAAAAGATTTAATTGAATGTATTTGGGCTTAGAAATATTCGAACTATTTTAGCCATTTCCAAAATTAATTTGCTCAAATACAAAAGCTGACTATTTTAAAATATTTCATTCTCTTTATTGAAGTCTCATCTGTGATTATTGACTTTTCTAAATCATTCCAGTTTTTTTTACTAAACAAAGCTGATCCCTTTAATAACAAATCATACAAAACTTCAATAGAACTTTATCTAGAAGAGGATAATTCTAAAATACCAAATTAAAAAAAAAAATCACTTTGACTAATCTGATGATTAAGCTTAATCTGAGAGTTTGACATTTAAATCGTAATAATCCTTAACTAGTTATGTTGTTAATTTAAAATTCCACGTAAAATTGCAGTTTTCAAGTTTTATGCTGAAATCTCAACTGAAATCCCTGTATCCAATCTTTTTGTATCTCGTTTTTAACAACCATCTAAAAGTCTTCCTAAAAGAACTCAAGTACATTTAACATTACTCTTATGTTTCAAACTAATAACAAGAATTAAAATTAACGTAACCTCGAATTCATTGTAATTTAATTCATTAGCTATTAAAAATTTGATTCATTGTTTAGTGATAAATTTTGTTTTACCTTTAGGTAAAATGATTTCTAAATCCTTGTCAGTTGTTAGCGTCTGCTAAGGTACAACTGTTACAATTGAAAAATAAATGAAACCAATATCCATTAGAGACATATTTTTCTTCAAAATGATACCGGAAAATTTAGAATTAAACAATCAATATAATAATTTATAGGAATGAATTAATCAAAAAGATTGATTATTGCAATGAATACGATATTATTATTTGAAATAGACATATCTAATGATTTATTTTACTTCTATTTATTATTGCAATATTTTATTACAACTGTCATTAACGTGTAATGAAGGTTTTACACAAATTGATATCTATGTTAACTATCATTATCAATATTTGCGTAAGGTTTGGTTTTAATTTTTATTATTTCACTGTCTATAATTTAATAAAACCATCATAAAGTCAATATTATTAAACTATAAATATCTCTATTGATTCCTTGATAAAAAGAAATGTTTTCTAACTGATTGACGTTCCTAATGACTGTTAATTGCAATTTTTGTATAAAACAGATGCTTGACTTCACTGTTAGATAATATTTCACTATAATTTACATGAAATGGTTATGTTGCCTCTAATTCAAGGAAATATCTCGTAATGCTCTACATATTCCCTATTTATTACCAACGTAGATAATAATTAGAACAGACATTGGAAGACAGTTCGAGAAATACAGCTTGGTTATGTTAAGACCCAAATTTAACATATCTTTCTATTAAGAAAAAAAGCGGAAGTCTGATGTGGATTTGTTTGTTTGTTTTTTAATAATAATGGAAAAAAGATGATGACACTTGTAGAAAGCTCTCCTGCTTTATCCTTACTTTGTTTCTGGGTGTTAAGTAACTTTCCTCATGAAATTTAAAACTTTCGTAGCAATGTTTAATGTCGTTCAGTCAAATAATCATTTAGTTCCATATCATTAAGAAAGTAAAATTTTCTATTTAAAAGCGTCATAAAATATAATAGATTTTATACTGCGTTGTTTAATTTTCGTTGAAAATTAAATCGTTAATAATTTTCATTGTCTATTATTTTTTTTCTCTTGTTTTTCTTCTAAACATTAAAAATCCTCTATTACATAATAGTTTTTTTCTTCTAATCTGATTCTACGAATCTTTTTTCCAATCTTTTGACGTTTTTGTTTTTAAACATTGATGAAGAAAATAAGGCTTCACCCTGTAAAGACGTAACATCATCGAATAGCGAGTTTAATTTATTAAATCCTAGTATTTTTTATATAATCTAACTACTAGGATTCATGCTCTATAAATTAATAATAGTCCACGAGTCCTAGAGAAACTGTTATTGGGATCAAAGACTCCATGAGATTTGTTCAGTGGCTTATCGTGTTAAAGTCATTGAATTACAATTGAATTGATTTTTTATTATTTCCAATTGTCATTTCTTAATCAAGAATTAAAATTATATGTTTAATAAAAAAATTCAATTTATTTAAATGTAGAGAAATTTTCCAGATCTACCGAAGCTTCGAGAAGATCAGTTCAGGGGTTCAAAAATTATTGACGGAAACTATGAGGTTGGCAACACGATACCAACATGCATTGTTATTGAGGTAAAAACAAATTTTATTTTATCTCTTATTATTATTATTTCAGACAAAAAACGTAATGATTTTAAAAGATGTAGTTTCATAAAGATCCAATCCCTGTTTGATAACTTATATGGGTGTTTGATAACACCCGTACATACACAGGATGATGTCATAAGACTATATTTCCTTCAGAAAACGCAGTAAAAAAAAAAAAAAATTGTAAAAAAGAAAAATACAATAAACTCATCAAATTATTATTATTATTTTTTTTACTTTACAGTTTTTAGAATTCAAAATTGATTATTGGAATTTAATTTTAATTTTGTCTGTATATGTGTGTGTGTGTGTGTGTTTACACGTATGTGTAAAAAATGAGACTTTTTCTCAATTAAAGTTTTATCCATCTGAAGATTCAAAAGAAAGATTCAAATGAATGATTTTCTACATGATAGATAAAGTAAATTTTTCACATTTCATTTACAAATCATTCCACCCACATCAGCGTTCAATGGATAATGGACTATCCCATAGTTACAAAGATAACAAAAGATGAAGGTTCTTTTTTTTTTACTTGCTATTTGTTCAGATTAAAATGATAATTATGAAGTTATCAAGTGATTGATGAAGATAAGAATTGATGTGGCATCGATGTAATAAAAATAGATTAAAGATATTTAAATTGATTCTTCCCTTAATCAAATCTGTCATCAAATTAATGCTTTATAACTTTTCAAAACTGAATAGAAATGTGTTTGAATCAGATAATTGGTTTTATTTGTGATTTTTTTTCTATCAATGTTTCTTCTGATTTATTGTTACAGCGTTGAAGAATTGCAGTGACTATTTACTAATATTTATCAGAAAATAATCCTTAACGTTATTTAATTTTTTTATAATAAAAAAGTTATATAGTAAATTGGAAATAAAGTAATATTTATAAGATCTGATATATGAAGAATATCAGATTGGAAAGGTTAGAAATATTTATTTTATACTTATAAATATTGCCATTTTAAATATTAAACCATATTTGATGTCATGTTTTCTAATGTCTGACAATTCAGATGTGATGTTAAAATGTTAGTTTTACATCCAATTCATAACATAAATGTATTACCAATGTGATAGAATTTCAAAGAATGTCATTGGAACTCTTTCGTGGCTGTAAAATTCAAAATACGAACTATTACAGATTTTTTTTTTTCTTGTCTGCGTTAATATTTTTAGTTCAGATCAATAACTTTTCGATGATGGATTCTTTTAAGCTCTAAAATGGGAATTAATCATTCGATTTTGCTTCGTTACAAAAGCGAATCTTTCGTAAATTGTATTCATTTAAGTTGATCATAAAAGTTTAAGAATTGAATTGGATCATTCATAAATCAATGCTGACAATAACAATATAAAAGTCTTTTCAAAATCTGTCTCAGTAAGAGAAATTAAAATTGCTTGAAATAAAATAATTTTTATTATTAAAATTTCTAAGTTATTTAGAATCTACATTATTCAGTTTTCCCTCTGTTGATGTAACTATCGTGCAGTGAATTTGAAAAATGAAAAGAAATACTAAATTGGTATTAAGAGTTGTTCATTTCAAGGAATTGTTCACTTTAGAAACATCCCAACAAAATAAAATAAAATTCATTAATTTTTGTCCTTCGAATGCCACTTGTTAATCCTCAGTAAACAACTTATTTTCTTTATTTTCGAGGAATCTTTAATATTTCCCTTCCCCTCCCCATATAATCATCGAATTATATTTATTAGATTTAAGTACATTAAAGTTTAGAAAATAGGGTTTTTGTAATAGAGATTAGATTAAAATAATAATGAAAATAAATATAAAAAGTGAAGGGTAAACTCAATAAGATATTAAATTGCTTAACTATTTTAGGGCCTTTTTTTTTATAAGGTAAGGTATTCCCATCCACCCACCTCTTGCTTTATTTTCCACCCCTTCTTCACTCGGTCTCTTCATTAATAAACGAAAAACCAAAGGGTTAATCACTAACAAGAAGTAAGGTCATTGGTTTATTTAGAGGATTTTTTATTTTTATTAAAACTTTTAATATTTTAGCAATGTTAATATAAGAAACAATACTTTATTACGTACCTAAACGTAACAAATTTATTTTGGTCTCTGATTATTTTTATTGAAGGTGATTCATATATTTAAGATAATAGAAACTAAGGTTTTATTTTCATTTAACACTAAAATTTAACACTTGATTATCAACTGGTCAAAATGAATGTCAAACAATTAACAAGATTGGAACAGATTGAGTTGTTTTTTTGGTATTTTTTTTTTCGAACTGAACAACTTCGAAGGAGGTTCCCTTATAATTGGATGATTGGTTGAAATCCACAATAAATTTCCTTTGAAGACACGAAAAAAAATTGTTCATCAACTAAACTTCGTTATTTGTCTAAAACGTTTAAGGTTGCCTTTTTTTTTTCCTCCCCTTCTTTTTCTCCCTTATTCTTAACAATCGACCCTTCGTCTAATAGGGTGCTTTTTTTTTTTTCCTTTAACCCTTTTAGTTTTCGGTTTACAACTTTCAAAGCAAATTGACCACGTGGGTTTAACTGATTTCTCCACCCAACCCTCTCTTTTTTTTCTTCACCGACCCACTTGGGA
Source organism: Thereuonema tuberculata (assembly GCA_023159025.1). Classification (NCBI taxonomy): domain Eukaryota; kingdom Metazoa; phylum Arthropoda; class Chilopoda; order Scutigeromorpha; family Scutigeridae; genus Thereuonema; species Thereuonema tuberculata. The sequence continues at coordinate 22,091,194 of JAFIDM010001028.1, read as the reverse complement.
AGACGTTAAATAGGCTGTTATATTTTAGTTTTGAACGATTGCATTGAAGAAGACCATGGTTTCACACATGGGGAGACACTGGGGGGTGAGAATTACACGCTCTTAAAAGACGGAGAATTTTGATAAAAGAAATCAATAATAACATTTATATCCTAATTAAGGACAATAGGAAAATAAAAGACATTCTTTTTTTTTTCTGCTGAGGCAGAGATTACGAAGAAAACCAGAGAAGATGATTTCGTTTCGAAGTAATAGATTTATTTCAAAAAATGATATTATATAATAAGCTTGAATAATTAAAATTTCTGATTATTCTAGCTGCCAATTATTAACAAGATTTGTTAAAAGCAGTTCAAAGCTTTTATTGTACTGTATCAGATTTTAAATGATTTTTATTCACCCCGTTGCAATATTACATAATAATAAGTAGAATGGTGGTTTGTTATCATAACAAGGAAAAAAAATAAAAATAAAAATGAAACCATTCTATTATCCTTTTTATTACAGAGATGAGTAAATCTTACAGTTTTGTATTTTTCATTTAAAATTTAACTTCGAAAGAATTAAATTATTCCTTCAAAAAAAAAAAACTAACTTTAATAAAAGTAATAATAATAAGTTTTGGGAATATAAGTAAGTTAAAATAACTGCTTCTCATTTATTAACGAGGGATATTTGATTAGAATGATTTAAGTAAGTGATTTAGAATAACACTTGTCTATTCAATGATTATTGAACAATTTAGGGATAGTCTAAGTAAATACATTAATCTTATTACTTAATTTATAAAGTAAATAAAAGTATTTACTTTTTGTTTAAAATACTAAAATAATTCTAAACTACCTATATTAGCAATATTTAGCCTAAATGATTTTTTTAAATTAAATTTTAATAAAGAAATTGCAGAATCAATAGAAACATTATTTTGAGTTCACACGTGAGAAATAATCTTTTCGCTTGAAGTCGAAGTTTACAACATTTTATTTTGACATTTTGCAGCATTTGTTCGTCTGATTTTCTATAAGGAAATTTGTTTTCTATTTTACTCCATTTAATACATGAAATAATCCGGTTTATTGCGTCTTCTTTACATAATGAGCGATGAAATATTTGTAAATAAAACAATGTTATTGGTGTCATAAAACTCAGCCTTCACTTGAGGGAAGTATTTGGAGCCACGAATGTCATTTATCAACAGCTTGTCACTAAAATTTTATTTGTGTTGACATCAGTTGAATGTGGTTCTAGAGTGATTTCTTTTTTCAATTCTATTACTTCTTAAAATGTTTTTGCGTTCAAACTTTCCGATATTTAAAGAAGACCAACGACACCATATTACACTACGTAGCCTGATCTGTTTTAATATTTAAAAGAAACATCATCGTTCGTACTTACTGAATAAAAAGGAGAAGCCCCCCTTCCCCCATCTATCGATTATCAAAAAGAAAAAAAAAAAGAAAAAACAAAAAAAACCTAAGTGAATGTAGCAAACGAAATTAAGAAAGATTGACTTCGTAATGTTGTTAACCAAGAAAATTAGAACGTGTAAGGTTTTGAGCGACTGTTTCCAGTGATTCTTTGTTACTCAACAGCCACTTCATTGTTTACTAGGATATATTTTAATAGTTGTCCTTAAACACAATTAACATATAATAATGAATGTTATTTGCTTGTGCAATATTAGGCTGATTCCTCCTAAGAAAGTGTAGGCGGGAAAAACCCAAAGCCAATCCACCCACTGCAAAGTAACTGGACTCTTACTTTCAATATTGAAAACCTTCCTCTAAGAGGTCAATTTTATCCACTAACATCGGTGTACTTAATACAACTTTTGTATTAAAAGAGGATTTACCATTTTGCTTGAATAGAAAGAACAATACTTTAAATCTAATTCCATTTCGTCAACAAATCCACCCACTGTCGATTATGACAAATGATTTAGAATAAATGTCGGCTACTTTTCGAAACTCCTGATCTTACAGAAGCTAATTTTGATGAAGAAAGTAAGTAGATTAAGAAAAGAGATAATTGATGTTCGTCAACTGATAGTGATTCAGGTTTAAACGAATGACTCATGAGGTTTTGAAAGAGAACGGATGGGTTTTGCTAATATTCATTATCTTGTGACATCTTAGTCATTTCTGCTAACAATACAACTAAGAGAAATGAATTACAGACACTAAACTGTTTGCGTTTTTTTTGTTTTTAATCGACCTTAATAAACGCGTAATTAATGCAAGACTTCGGAAAGAAAGATTACACATGAACAGTCAAGTTCATCACTTCCAAGGTTACTGAGCAGACGAGAAATATCTTTTAGAAAAGGTCAGAAATTGATGACCTTTAATGTTTTCAGTATTAATTTGTAATATTTAGAGGATCCATTTACGAATTCGAGAGATTTTTCAGACTCAAAATTTTCTCTCTCTGTCGTAATCGGGAAAAATATATCTAATCGCGATGATTTTTATCATCGCAATCCTTAGGAATAGTTTTTGACGAATTAATTTGAAAGTTACAAATAAACGTCTCATATTTCGTCTTCAAACCTTTTCTATTGTAAAGTATTAGAAGATATTTAATAATATAATTTGAAAGTTTTTTGGTCTTTTTTCAGGTCATCGAAATACAGAGAATATTTCATTTTTTTCAAACGTCTATTGTTAAGTCACAACTTTAATGAAATACATTCTAGAATGATCCTAAATTCAATGTTCGACTTTTTAATATTAAAGAAAAGTTAAGGAAAAGCTTTTTGTATTATTATTTATGCATTTTTTAAAATATCTTTTAATTATTACTTTTATTTACTTTGCAATAACTAAAATTGTAAATTTTAAACTATTTCTTTGAAATAGATGGTCAGGAGATAATTTTATATTGTTAATAAAAAATTCAAAATACAGCTTATAAAATTATGTAATTGCTTACCCTTCAATAATGAAAAAACTGATTCTTTTTCAAACTAATTTGCTCAATGGCACAATTATGCTTTTCTATTATTAAAAGAAATAGTCATATTGTTATTAAATAAGTTATTATTTATTGTTTCCTTAAAAACAGGATAGTTAATGGATAATCAAAATTCTAAAATACTGAATAATAAAAGCGGAAGATATTAATTTAATTAAGATTATTCACAATGACGTTACTATTTTAATTTTTGAGTATTTTAGATGGTTGCAAAGAAGTGCCAAAATTTGCAATTCTTGTATAGTCTTCTTATAAAAAATATATTTTTTATATATTCACGCAGTAATCCTAATTTATTTATTTATATTTTTATTTTTATTTATTTTCTTATTTATTTATTGATTAATGTTTTACTCACTTCATAAATGTATTCAACACACGTTAAGCTCTTAAGTAATTAAATAAATTATTTACTATTGAAAATAATTTTTAATCTAAGTGGTTATTACGGATTTCATAATATACGAAATAGATTTATTTCAAAATATATCAAATATAAAATATTAAGCACTTTTCTGTTAGGTTAGCTAACCTTTTTATCACCAAATAATAATGAAATATTTTCTAATATTAAGTTAATATTCGTTGTGTTTAGTTTTATTTTTTGAATAAATAACTGGCTTTGTTTGTGGGATTATTATAATAATAAACGTAAAGAAAACAAATAAAATGGTCTTACAATAAAAATCCATTATCAATCTTTTTGAAAACGAAATAAATTTTAATATTTGAGAAGTGAGAATTTGTGTCAAGGCATCGGTCGTTTCAATCGTAACTTACGACATCGTAAATCAGGAAATGAAAAATGTTTCTGACAGAAAACAGCTAAAAAAATATTGAATTTGTCCCAGATTGACTGAAATATCGCCGACATATAAAAAAATTCTAACAAAAGATAATGGAAGGAAATTTAGAAATATATATAAAATATTAAATTATTGAAAATACTTAAAACAATAAGCTCATATAACAATTGAATTCTAACTTTCATTAAAATAGCGAAGAAATTAATTGCTTTTAAGAAATTTATCAAAATTCCGTTATTTTATTAAATCTTTAATTATATAACGCATTAGAATTGAGCTTAAAAACAAAAAAGGAAATAGCCCAATGAATCAGGAATAAGAATCAGTTTTTTTATTTTATAAAATAAATTCATCAGATTACTGTAGGATAGAGAAGAGTTAATAGAATAATAATATTATAAATATTAAAAAAAAATGACGAAAAGATAAAAGAAAGTGTCTCTTTTTCTGGAGTTGAAGAAAGAAAACATTAATATTTGTAAATGGATATTTCCTAAGACGAAGAAAAAAGATGTTCTTTAATTTTCGATTTTTATTTAGAATATTTTTAACAATGGTTCAAATGATCTTCAGATATGAATTATAAATTGTTTCTTTTATTTCTTATGTTATGAAATATAAGAAGAAACAAAGACTGAAGTGACTGACTACGTAATATCGAAAAACCGAATAAATTTGGTTATTTGAAGAAACATTTCAAAGAAAAGTTTTTGGCAAATTTGAATCATTTATTTCTTTATTTTTTATCTAATTATTCATGTCAATTAATAATAATTCCGATTTATGCAGTTTTATACTTGAAAAGTTTTCAGTTAGATTTATTTATTTATTTATTTATTTATTTATTTATTTATCCTGTTTAAGTTAAAGTGAATTGAAATATTTCTTTATTTTCTGTTTAATTTCTGTTGAGTATTTTTTTGAATTGTTTTTATTCCATTCAGTAAATTAAAAAAAAAAAAAAAAAAAAAATCAATGATAAAAATAATTTATAAATTTTATTGAAATCCTCTATCTTTCGATTATCTGTAAAGTTAATTAATATTTAGTGACTGTAAATGGGAAAAAAAAGGTCCCATTCTTTTCAGAATAGTTCCAGTAAGTTATGGTAATCCATTAAGTTCCAGAAGTTTATTAATAATTCAGTTATTGCAGTATTGATATAGTAACGATCTACCATCTTTCTTTCTTCTTTTTGCATTAATTTTGTAATTATAACTTGATTCTTAGGGTTTTTTTTCTCTGGTTGATATTAAATGCCCAGTCCCGAAATTAATGTTTTGACATTGAAAGATTGCTTACGAAAGGTTTCTTTAATTATCTTCAACTTAAAATTATTTTTCACGACGATAACCATGAAATAGTTCGTCTTTCTTTTGCGAAAGACATCCTCAGGTGTCAATATGAGGACAGAAATTAAATTCATCCTCTTCCTCCAATTAAAGGAAGACCAAATATTGTGAAGATTATTTTGTAGTCGGAGTATTTTATATGGAAAGTACAGTATATATGAATATTTGAGAAAATAAGGCAAAAAAACCGCCAATATGAATATATGAAGAAATTTGATGATTAACCCATGAAACATTTCACTGTAATCTGAATCTGAAAAGGAATTAAAGTATTGTTAGATTTCATTAAGTTAATGTTGGAAATCTCCTTTCACTTTACTTTCTACTTCATTTACTTACACAATTCTTTTAATAGAGATTTTCATTTTAAAAAACAGATAGATTTTATATCGCTTCTGCTGTCTTGTACCTTTTTATGGTTCTTGAATAATTCTTAAATATTCTGAGATTTGAAAACCAGATTTGACCCCAATTCAAGTGGATCCCAAATGAAATCTTTACTCACCGAAATCAAATTTAAAATTCTCTCTGTTTCATGTTGAATTTTGAAATCCACTCATGCGAATTGAACACAACATAAACGAACAGTTTAAATCTGTTCTTTGTGGGTTCTCAGGTTTCGTCCCCTTATTTTTTTTCAATAGCTCCTAAACCTTGTTGTTGTTGTTTTCTTTTTTTGTTGAGCTAATGTTCAGGTGTTGGTGGCTTCTGTTGCTCGGATCCAGTTACATTCAGGTGTGCTTAGACTGCTTCTCACCAACTGTTTGTAGTTCTTTAGTCTTTTAATATCAGTTCTTCCCATTTATCATGAGCCCTTTTCCCGCCTTTATAAAGTTTGAAGAAAAATAATTTTCAGTTTATTTGTTGTTGTACATATAATTAATTTGGAAAGTTGTGGGCGGAATAAGGAAATAAATTTTACTTTTTATTTTATTAAAATGTATCTCATTGAAGAAGAAAATGATTAATATTAGATCTAATCTCATAAATATCTTGATAATTATCTATAAAATGAATGAAAATTAGTTGTTTTTTTATATATATATATATTTGATTTTACTTTTTACTTGCGTTTTCAGAAAATAATCACAAGCAAATTACATTTAATTCCCTTTTTTTTTTATCAACACTTTTACAAAGCTCATTTGTTTTCATTTAATTCAAATAAAACGACGCTAACTAACTTGGGTTGGAAGTGAACTGTTGTAATACGAATATTGGCTTCTGTTGAATCTATTAAATTTAATCATTTATTATTCATCAAAATAATGCAGAATTTGTCTGTTAGTACTACTTATAGTATTATGTAAGTAGTTCATTTCAGTGAGGTATTCAGACAGAAATATTTATATAAAAAGATTGAATAAGTTAATTTTGAACAGCAGGAATTAAGTCTTAAAAAAAAGTGAAAAAAAAAAAAAAATCACTTTATGGAAATGTTTTTGTAGCTTCCATAAGCACAAATATTTGAAGAAAAAAATGTAATTTATAGAATTCTACATCAACAATAATAACAACAACATTAATTTTAATAATAAAGAATTAATTAAAATTGTAATTGTTAAACATTTTCTCTCAAATTTCTAAAATTCGTTATTTTACTAAATATCCTCAAATAATAAAAATAAAAGTAAGAACTTATAATACCGGTAATTTATATTTGTAATATACTTCTGCGCAATATTCTGAAAAAGTGTTTTAACAATTTTTGTCCTACAAGTATTATAAATATCGAATGGATAATTGTAATTATGGTTAATTTTCTAAATATTAAAAACCCAAAAAACTACATCATCTTGAGATTAATTAGCTGGAAAAAGTACTAAATTATAATGCCTTTACAAAAAAGTTTAAAACATTCTAAATTTTACTCGATTTCCATATGAATAATCTTATAAATTATTAGTTAAGAAATGTTATAAACAAAATGAATTAATAATAGCTGAATATCTTTAAATATTTAGTAATATTTTTTCCCCATATACTGAATTTGATGGCGGTTTTTTTTTTTTTTTTTGGAAGGAAAGGTGGGAATAGAAAGATGAACTATTCTTTCTGCTTCATTAGTTCTTCGATTTCTTTTTTTTCTCTCTGTTTTTCTATGCATGACGGAGCTTGGTGGGTGCTTATTGGGGGGAGGGGATACTTCAACCCGAGGTGTTAGTGAGGGGGTGGGGGATAGGAAAAGTGCCTTTAGGATGGAACTATTTTTAAGCCTAATGATGCGAACCAATCGATTGACATAACGCCTTTGCTTGACAACTTTTACTCCAATCGAAGCAGGAATAATAATTATCTGATTTCTCTACATGTTTTGTATTATTTAATATTTTGTATTATTCTAAGTTATAATGATGTAAAGAAGTTGTTTTTAATTGAAATTGTGTCGTCATTCTCATCGAATTCTCTTTCAACAATGAAACGAGCAAAATAAAGGTTCATTAATGATGTCAATATTCAAAATAGTAGAGATTTAGTTCTTGTATAAAAGAAAAAAATGTATTTTTTCTTCATTTCTTTTTTAGAGGAGAGTGAATCACAAATTCCATGCATTGCTCATTGGATAGTTTTGAAATTTGTTAACTGTTGAATTGTTTATTATATTTGAATGCAGTTGTAGTAAAACGGGTAATTTTTACAATTATTAACAACATTTCATTAAGAACTCGCAGTAACTTCATTAAAGAAATAATTGTATATTTTTTAAAAATTCAAAATCACATAAGAGTAAACATTAGTTTAATTTCATTTGAATTTAACGGTATCTAAACTTCTACTTATAATACAATTAATAGAGGTTTCTAAATGTTTCTAAATGTTTCTAAATTTAGGAGTGAATTGTAACAATACTATAGGAAAATACAGAATCACTCGATCACAATTGTTTATCTAATATATTCGTATTATCCAAGAAAATAATTAATACATTCCTCGAAAAGTATCTAAATTGAATATTTATTCTTGAATTCATTATTACTGCAATAAGATATTAATTGATGTAATGAAAGACTTTCTTTGGCTTAATAATATATATATTATTAGGTTGGTATTGTATCGAAACAGGTAACGTGTATCACAAATTATTAGTTGAAGTAAAAAAAAAAACAGTAGGCCTATCCATGTCCAGTTAATTGTTTTTAAGACATTTCATTGTTTGAATTTCAAGAAGTTACTATTTGATGCAATTTTACTCTTTTTATTCACTGTAATTTACAATATTTTGAATGTGGTTGTCTTTTGATTTCATCACTAAAAGATTGACTTGATTTTGTTGAGAATCATATAATTTCTATTTGCAAAGGAAGTTTGAGAAATGATAAAAACAGTAAACGTTTCTAAAGACATCTCAGTACATACAGATATTTGAAAAACGAGACCCGAAAAGTTTTATTCTGACATAAAATGCTATTCATTTCTATATGCCTAAATTATTTCAATATTATAAATTATCTTCATTCTAATTATTTATTAATTTATGTTATTTTTTTTATTTGATTACTCGATGTAATCAACTTTTATTACTTCTGTTATCAAAATCATAACAAATAACTTATTAAAAAGACCTCAAGATTTTAACAGAACTTTGACAACGGTTGAATTTCCTAATGAATCCTTTTTATTTATTCCCTTTGATAACAAACTACGTCCATTATCAGTTATACAAATCCCAATATTGTTAAAGATTTTAATATGAGGTGAAATAGAGCTCGGGAGGTCAGTCTGACGCTCGCTTGCCTTTATCTTATGAAAGAACCCCTGTCCCTTTTTAATAGAGTTGGATGAACCCTAAGGCTGGAGGGGAAATAACCCACGAAAAATGGACCCGCGAATGTACAGCTGGTGAACAATCATCAGTAAATATCTACGATATAATTTACATTCAATTTTTTTTTTGTATATTTTGTGAGTGATAAATAAATAAATAAATAAATAAAAAAGAATGAAAGAAACAGCGGAATAATTGTAAAACTTAGAACAACCAAGCTCTGCAACAGGAAATCACCTATCATGGAATGATGAATGTGTACATTCAATAATAAACATTTTTCCTATAGAAATTTCATTGAGGTTCCACTCATTTCATGCGATTCCAAATCCAATGAACGATGTAAAGGTGTGTTAATAAACAGGGAAACGCCATAAATCTTTAATCCCTATTCTGTTGGATGGAATCAACCTGTAATTTTGGTTGATGAAAAGAGGCGTCAACATTGGATGTTTTAAGCACAAGTCGCTCACCAGAGCGAGGAGTATTAACACCAAACGGAGGAAAAGGCGGAAAAAGGGAAATCTTGAGCGATAAATAAGCATCAGCATTTGTTGAAATTGACAGTTGCAACACGAGGATTGCTCTTTTGTTTGATATCAGCTTCCACGTGGATTCTAAAGCCAACAAATATTTTGTTAGGATTTGAAGATAACAGCTGAAGATATAAATTTACTTTATTTTGTTAATAACAACAGTAAACGATAAATTTTGATTATAAGTTTTGTTAAATCTAACTAAATAAATATAATAAAGAATGTTTGCTTTTCTTTAGAATAATATTACTCATTCTTAATTTTAAACTACAAACAAATAAATACAAAAAAAATAATTAAGAATTAAAGTTAATTTAATTTATAACAAATATGAATAATTGAGTAAATAAATTAAAGGAATACCAGAGAATTTCTAAGAATTCTCAGTTAAACTTGATAAATTGCTGAAAGTTAAATATTATTCGTCTCTGCCCTAACTATCTCTACTCTAGTAATAAAATTAAAGATTACTACATTTATTTAAAATCTATTAAGTGGTTAAAGTTTTAATAAACTACTATTAACATAATCAAACAACATCATTATTAAAAATGCTAACAATTCTTGAAATAGCAATCGACAAATCAATGAATTAATGAAATTTAAACTAATTCAAAGCCAACAATGTTCAATTTCTTTCTTAATTGCTCCAGCGGAATAAAATCATTTCTTAATTTCAGTTTAACATCTTCAGGGAAGAGTTTTCCTATGATTATGAAAATCTGATTTGTATATTTTTAAAACTAAATTAGAATATTCTTAGAATTGTTAATTGAGAATTGTTTTTTAAATGGAATGTTTGAAAAGTTTTGATTCAAGTCTAATATTGTAAACATCTGCTATAAATCGCAACATTGACTAGATTCAAAAATAATATTCGATTTAATAAAAATACATATTTTACTTTTTTTGTGAGCAGGAGAATTTATGCTTTTATAATTACTATTTTAAATTATACTGAGCCTTGATTGCTTGTTGCTTGTAGCCTGGATAAATTTAGTTTAATATCATGTATATTTTAATCGCTAATAAAATGTATAACATTAAATATTACATACAGATTATTTACATTTTAAAGTATGTTCAATTCTTATGAAAGAATGAGGTTAAACAGTAGAGAAATAATTTAATTATTTGCTAATTATCTAATTACTTGGCATCCAATGATAATAATAATGATGGTAGCTAATTAATCAAAATAGGTTACAGATAATGTTACGAATATTTTCCCCGTCACTTTTTGTAAGGAAGTAATTGACTAAATAAGATATGAAAATAAACATCATATTAGTAGTTTATAAATTGAAGAATTTTTATATAGTTTCTTAGACTATTTTTATTTAATCTTTCATTTTAGCTTTTATAAGTATATTTTCTAAAGGAAAACAAGACAATTTACAAGTGTATATAAATCAAAAACAAAAAAATTTATCAAGTGTAATTACATCAAAAAACATAATCCCAATCATAATGGGCGAATTTTGTAGAACTCTTTTTTACTGCCTCCTTTTATCAGAAAAGAGACCCTGAAAATTCGCACATTTATGTTTCATGTTTTTTATTAACTGTCTAAACAAAGAAGAATAAAACATTATTGAAGAAACAGTGTATTCCTAATTTTACAACATATTTCAGAAACTCAGATCGAAACAAAACTAGTGAATCCTAAACAGTTTAAATATGATTGTCACTTTCAGGGAACTGTTTAAGATAACTTAATTTCAAAACATTGTACATTGAGCTGAGTCACAAAAAAGTTTTGAACTTGTTTTAGATATTTTATTTCACTTTCATTTTTATTTGGCTTTCGAATGTTTTTCGAATTTTTGAAATTTTCGATGTTATGAATTTTGATATTATTTTAAAAAAGAAAACATTTTGGAAAAAAGCTTTCAAACTGTTAAATAATTTCTATGGAATAAATTATCTTACTAATATTACTTCATAAAACAATTAATAGAAGCGTCGTAATTTTTATATTTCTATTTTAGGGTGTTTTCTTTTAATTTTACTGGAAGAATCTTCCATTAAGACAAGGGTAAAAACAATCACATTAAATTCTACATAATTTGTGAATTTGTGGGTTCGTATAATAGAAGCTTAAGTAGGCCTTGATGAAACCCCTAAATCCATTTCCTGTGAAGGTTTTGTAATTAGACTTAACATAATCCCGTATCATTAATCCTGTTCCCTTTAATATTGTCGCATAAAACGTGAGTTTCATTTTTGTTGCTTTTAATGAAAAGATTATGTATTTTCTTTTTTGTTTTTATTTTTGTGTTATTGTGTGAAGTTTCAGGGGATTAAAACTGTACGAAATAAAATTCATCCATTACAAAAATTAATTAATTGAGATTAGAAATGAAAAACAAAAAAAGAACTGTTGATTTAAAAATTTGGGAAAGTTTTTTCTTTTCAAAAATAGATATGTAATTGAATTAAATCAGTTTTATTGAAGAGTCTAATATAACTCCCGCCAAAACAGAAACCTACACCGGGACATTTATGAAGAGCTTTGTACATTGTTTTCTGAGCAGTTAATAGCGCTTTTCATGTAATTTGGTGGCAGTGCTCTTCCCAGAAAACCAATTTTGATGGCAAATAACTTTTCGAGATCATCTTTAGTTGAAAGCAGACAATTTGCAAACTAATTTTCTAGTTGATTGAATTCCCTTAATGACTCTCCCACAATTATTAATTAGGTTATAATTGATTCCAAGTCAATGGGGAAAAAAGAGTAATAGTAGCTAAAGAAAATGCAATTAAATAACCTTTCAAATAACAAATTACATTCCTACCTTTAATTCTTAGAATTTTCAATGTGAAATTTACATTCTAAAAATTGTTGAAATTTTATTAAAATTACCAAAAAATTAGAATTTTTAACTAGCAAGAAAAACAATGTAAAACATGAAGCTATGAAATGAGAATGTATTCTATTAAATAATACATTCTATAATAATAGATAACCAATGCAGATATTTCTTAACAGATTCTTTTGGAAATTATTAGAAATTTGTAATTTTGTTAGATTTAATAGGACCTTTAACAATAAATTTCATAAAATTGAGGGACTATAATTATATGAAGTTTTGGATTCCGTTAGCAAACATTCTGAGAAACAGAAAGGATTTAATTTCCTTGATAACATCTTGTCTTGAAATAGGTGCTGAAATCTATGGGTCGATAGATATCTCCTATCCCATCTAAGAAAGCAGATATTCGATATTGTTCTTGTTAGTTCGTGTCTGAGACCAATTAAGAACTAAATTCATCAAAATAACCGAGTTCTTGTAGGGCTAATTTCCCAAACCGTGTAATTTCGTTGGGATGTAATGGACCCACGGAGAAAACCACGTTTTTACCACGAATTGTTATTATTTCAAACTCTCCACAATAGCTTAATTACAGTATTTGATAGAGTGTGATGAATGGCTACAGTCTCATTTCTCTATTTTCTACTTTTTTAGGGGTTTTATGTTCTTTTTTTTCCTAATAGATAACAAATTTTTTAAGTCATTATTATTATTATTATTATTTTGATAAAAGTTTAAGACGTTTGATTTTTCTTTAGATGTTCTTCAGAACGATGCATGGGTTCTTCTTTTCATATAAAACATGGTTTAAAGTGATTTGGAAATTCCAGAAAGATCTATGCGAATTTTAACTGGTCAGATAGAATGATGATAATAAAGTTACAGCTTCATTTATAAATTCTATATTCCAAATTAAAATCACACAGTGTTTTGGGAATATATAGCGATTTGTTTTACAAAAATCAAGGATTAAAAAAGATCCTAAAAGGTATAGAATTTATGACGAAGAAATATTTTCTTCCTCGGAACATTAATTACTCAAGCTTTATTAATTTCTCTTAATTAATTATTTTATATAATTATTTATATCTTTATGGATCTTTATGAATTTTATACATAAATCTATAAATTTATGTAGGCCTATTATATACATAAAACCTTAAAAAAAATCTAAGTTTTTATATTTGTAAATTTCCTGGCAGTGTCTATACTTTGCAGACAAATCTGATAACGAAGTCACCTGTTACTGAATTTGTTGATGTTTACATTGTAGTTATTCCAATTGATAACTTAAAATACTTCAATCTAATTTACTCTTTACGTGAAGTAATAATTTATGTTGTTATTATTAAATCGTACACTTTTCTTAATCCCCTCAATAACTTCCTCTAATTTACACTATATTTCTAAACTGACGAAAAAAGAAAAATCATTTTGGTTTTTAAAATGGTCCTAAGATCAAATGTTATCTTTGACATTTCCTAGCTTAGAATTAAGTTAGATGTTTTCTGGAGGATTTTGATTTTGTAATAATGACGATGACAGTCTGTACTAATCTTCAATATACGAAAGAAGAAATCGTCAGAATATTTGGCTACGAAATTAATTTACCGTATCTGGATAAGATGTTAACGTATGTCGACAATCAACAAAGAACAATGGCAGGTTTACTTTGCAATCCAATGGGAACAAGTGACACAGGTAATATTGAGACAACAAGCAAATATTGAGGAAGATTTTTTTTTTTTTCATTCAAATCGAAAATAGTTTTAACTTGTGGATTTTTAGTTAAAGCCACCTATTACGAGCACAGAAACAGAGAATTTCGAAAAAGTAAAACAATTTGGTAAATAAAAAAACAAAGAAAAAACAAAAACCTATTGATAAATTAAAAATAATTAAGATGTTTTTGGGATTGTTAGGCCTAAGACCAAGAATCTTAGGGTCGTATTTTGATACAAAGAATTTCCGTACCGGATGTATACCAAATATTTCGATAACAAAGACCATCACACCATAATTTATATAATTGATAGTATGTAACGCTATCGTTACGATTAGAAGTACCATTTAGTGCTTACACGGAAATACCATAAAAGAACTACTGACTTTCCTTATTACAAGGTTGTACCTGGTTATAGGTAAGAATTTAACAAATAGTATAAAAGGACACAGTCATAGAAACAAAGTATTTCAAATTGACTGTAACAAGAAATCAGTTTCCACGTTAATTTATCTTGAATAAAAAAATAATTGTTCAGTAGGCCTAATTATTAATTATAAATAACTCTGAAAGATCTCTTTTATATCTTTATAACTTTCTTTATAAAATTTTGAAAGAATGAATGGCATTTATTAAGATAAGTAAATAATATTTGGTAACTATTTGTAAAACTTTTTTTTTCTACTGATCTGATTAGAAAACCATTTATCAGATATGGATTTGTTTCATTAAATATAAAGGAAATAAAACTTTAAATTTTTCTAAGAGTTAATTTAAATTAATTTCAGTGCATTTAATAATTAACGTTAAATTTTCTGTTTTAAGTTCTTTTCGGGAAAAACATTTTTATTATTTTAATTTACTGATTATTCTATGATAATGAAGCTGAATTTAATAATAATATTCAATTCAGGATATTCTATAATAGAATATTTATGATTTTAAGCATTATTATTTTGAAAATATTTTAAATATATTTAAAGTATATTTATTATTTGGCGGGAAAAGATTAGCTTTCCATTGAAACCTTTCTCTAATAGGTTGTTCAAAATTGGAAATCCGTTTTAATCGTTGGATTTAAATTAATGTAATTTTGCAATCCATTTTCTTTTACACTAACTCCAAGATGCTCAATAACATTTCTTATTTAAGGGATCTTGCACTTTCAGTTTAAGTAAATCTATTCATTCAGATTTAACAAAACTGGATTGTACTGATGTATAGGTAATATGCTAATGTAACTTCCGACCCCGTATGTTTCATTATGGATGTATGAAATCGATGGATCTAAGCTTTGACTAAGCCTAACCCTTCGGGTACAGATACTTCCGCCGAATGAAAATCTACTTGAGGGAAGAGAAGAACGAAGCCAAGGAACCCTGTGCTCGCATCCCTCCCTCACTCGAAAAGTAACCCCACCTTATCCCCACCACATGCTGCTGCTGCCGAATACTGAGCAAGGGACCGATCCCTCAATACACACAACCCACTTGAACAAGGATTGATCATCTAATCTAATAGCACTTGTACACATAGGTTCATTTGAGCAACAAAAATTTGTGAGAAGTTAAAATTTATGAAAGAATTATTACAGCTTATTATGATTCAAGGTTTTCTGGTAATTATCAGAGAGTTCTTTTAAAAACCAGATTTTATTGAGTCATTAAAATGTAGGGTGATCAAATGACTTAAAAACATTCTTACGCGTCACTAACATGAGATGTTCAGTCAGTCTTTGAACTACAAAATGTAATTTTTGTAAGTTAAAACAATTAATTTCTACATTATTTTAAGAATAAATATGTGTTTTATTTTAAATAAAAAATAATAATCATAGAAATGGAAATAAAAGAACCAATCAGGTGATCCATTAATACTTAGATTACTTTATTAAGAGGAAATCTACTTCTGTACAGTTTATCTAAATTGAAAAATGTTCTATTCAAGAGTATTTGGGAGTATTTTAGCCTTTTTATTAATTATCTTCTTTTTTAAATTAACAATTGAATAAAACTATATGAAACGAAATATAAAAATGATCTGAAGGTCAGTTACAAATTGTAAATTAATAAATATTTATAAAATTATTTCTGCAGTGAGAATACAGAAATAATGTATACAGAACAATTGTCAACAAAGTTAATTTTAATATTCTATCTTTATATATTTGTGGTTTTTTTTTTTTTTTTTTTAAAAAGGAAAGTTAGTATCAGAGAAACATTTCGAGTATTTACAGATGCATTTTAAAAATACTAATAATGTTTAATTTAAACATAAAAATGAAGGTATTTTTCTTAAACTTAGAGGAAATTGTACTAATTAATTAATATGAAATTTTAAACATTTTATAATGTATAAAATTTTAAGCGAAAAAATAAAAAAAAATTCCAAATTTACATTGGTATGCAAATAATATGCATTTGAAAAATTAAAATTGTAATTTCGTACAATGCTATCTCTAGAAGTTTTATGATATTTTTAGTTCATAAATAAGTTTTGTCGTTTTGAATTATCATTGGGAAAAACTGGGACTTTATTTTTTTTTTAAATATTTTTCATGTGTCTCTACTTTGTTTATATTATGTTGTGTATGTAGTAAATCATGTGATACTTGTTATTTTAATAAAAAAAAAAAAAATATGCTTATGCAAATACTTTTCTATAATAAATACTTAAATGTTAAGATCCTTAAATATTTACGTGGAACTTTCCTATATTTTATTTCTTATTTTGATAGAAGAACACCAAGTATTTAACCTTAACCGCCGTCTCCTGGCTTAGCGGCGAACAGGTGGGCTTTGCAGCCTCAGATTAAACTGATCCAGCTAAAGAATTTGCCTTCACTACTAAAGTCGTTCCTTAGATCCTTACTTAATAAGAATTGGTACTTAATTTAAATCTAAAAGCATTTAAAAGTATATTTTAAGTTAATATTAAGATTTTAAAAACGCTCAATGCTCTTAAAAAAAAACAATATGAACAAATGCTTTACATATAAATACTCTTTCGATTAATCAAAAATCCTATTATTTAGAATATTTTTACGTTAATTATAAGTTTTATTATAAGTAATCTTTATTTAATTAAAAATTATTAATAATGGAGGAGAGAACGTAAATTAGTTATTTCTTAATTTAGGGTTTTCAAATCGTGCCGTTCGAACAGGAAGGTGTGAAAAGTTACTGTTAATTTTTTAATGGCTTTTGATAAAGTGAGCCATCATTCCAAACTATAGTTTATTAATATAAGTTAATGATTGTTGATTTAGCGTTTTATAACGATCATAGATTTTATTGCGTTGAGTTAATGGTAGTTTTATTTCTATCTACTTCATATGCAAATTTGATCTCTATTAAGTACGATTTTCAAACGCAACCAAGTCTAGGCCTAAAACCGTTTGTTTTCTCGTTTTCTTTTTCTGATTTTCCACGCCTCTGATAAAGCTCAGGGAATTCTAAGACCAAGTATTTAATTACAAAATGTTGTAACAGAAGATGAGATTTTTGAAAATCCTTCTCCATAAACTGTTTATTCTGAGGCGTTCGGTGACTGTTAGGCCTACAGACATAAACTATCAAAGCGTCAACAACTCTTTCCACTCGGGATCACCTCCTGCTCAGTGGCCAAATTAAGAAGACGATAAAGGTTAGAGATGAAAAGAAGTACTTTATACTGTATAGGGAACTGTTTTCGAGATGACTTCTAATGTGGAAAATCGTTTTCTCAAAGATGTGATTAAAAAGCAGTTAGGTAGCCGTTGACGCATCTCCTTCCCACAGCGCCCGTATTGTTCTGCGTCCCGGTCGCAACTGTTTGCGATTTTTTTCGCTTCTTTGAGAAACCTTCGCAAATCTCTGCTAAAAAGATGCAACAAATGCAAACATGGAAGCAGTTCAGAAAACAAAAAGGGAATAAACACAGTTGGTCTGTTTATGGTAGTATGCGATATGGTACCCGTTAGGCCTAAAGAACGCAGGTCCGGGAGGTCAGTTTCAAGGAACGGGACACCAACTGCCGTGTGCGGTGTCCCGTAGGCCGGAGACCTTCAAAAGCTTCCCGAGCGCTGTTTCTAGAAACTTAATGTTCAAATATTACAGTGAATCAAAATACATTAGTTTCCTAGAGGAAAGGATTTAAAACAAAGGCAATATTTTCATTTTAAATGAATAATTGTGGACTTGAAGAATAAGGTCCTGAGGTTAAAACAATTAATTCAGGGGTGTTTATTCGAATTTTCGGTAAAACCAAGGTTCGAAGTGATGACAAGAAATCCAAATAACACTTTAAATTGCCTTTGGAACAGAAAAGGTGTTTTTTTGGTTGTTGTGTCTTTGGACATCACGATCAAAAACATGAAAGTGGAGAAGAAAAACAAATGAACGGCGCTTACCTTGTTCACAGGTGGAACCGGCCACGCACTTGGGCGACGGAACAATCATGTCGGTACCCGGTCGTCAGGCGGGAGCAGAAAATCGGTAGTGGGTGTGGGTTGGTGCGGAAGTCGGTGGCCGTCAGCATGTAGCCGCGGCTACCATTCGGCGGACGACGAGCTTATGGCGGGGGCTGTAGCTCGAACGCTGCCGTCACCCTAGTGGTAAACGATGCCGTACCATCGTCTCTCTCGCTCTGATAAAAAAAAAAAAAAAAATAACAATAACAATGTAGAGAAGTGCGAGAGAGTCCGAGGGGGGGAAAAAAGTCCACCCACTCTTACGTCAGTGAAAGCAAGGGGAAAAAAAAGAGCACATACACATACACACACCGCCTCGCCCTATGCTGGAGTGACTACTCAGTATGCCGCATGGAGCGCCAGTTGCTGAGGTTATAAGCAAGGAGTGGCCGGAATTCGAGAGCGGGATGGCTCGCGGGGCGCAAGCGCAATTCCCCGCCTTCTTCCAATTGCATCCCCCTATGATTTCTACGAAGGGTTCGCAGCAAATATTCATTCTAAAACTGCCGAGGACCAAAAGATTCTAATATCGGAATATTAAATAAAAAAACCTTGCGTCCATCAAAAGCATAGCTGGACTGACCACTTGCGAGCAGCAATAGCTCATTACCATAATCGACGGTAGGATTATCCAACGAAAACAAAGACAGCCAAATTGTTCATAACATCTCCTAACAAAAAAATGTGCTTTAATATTAACAAATATATTGCTGAATAGTTAAAATCTTCAGACTTCTAATAAACCAACGGAATTTGACATGAATGACAACAAAAACGTCATAACAAAATATTCGATGAGAAATTTTAAATTCCTGCTTTTTCTGAAATAAAAGGAAAGATTATTATCATTATTATTATTGAAGTTATTTACAATAAAAGCTCCAATAAGCCTAAGATTCTCTTGAAAAAAGGTATTCCTGTAATATTTGGAAATGGATAATTTTGTTGTAGATTCTGTTAATAATTAAGAAATAAAAGATCTCTACACTCTTAAATCAGTTCTGTAGAAGCCCCAAGCCAGAGAGTTTGGCAAAGGAGCAATTTCATTCTACAAGAAAAAAGAAGAAGAAGAAAAGGGCAGTAAAAAAGCAACAGTGTTCTTGGGGCAATGGTTGCAGATGGCCAAGGAATACATTCCAAGCGCTTCGTATAAAATCACTTTTTTCCCTGAAAGAATTTCATAAAACCTTCTCTAAGTTCACAAATTTAGAATCAGTTTAAGATGTGATTTGTTTATCATTTAATGGATTCTCTTTAGATGTTTGAGTTACGTTTCTGGTTCATTTCTTCTGATTTATTGGACTTTTCTTAAGTTTTATTCTTATTTACTTTCAGTCTTTGATACAATACACACACAGGGTTCATACAATGCTCTTACAAATAAACAATAGTTGAGAGATAAAAAAAATTAATAAATATTAAAAACTTAATTCATTTTAATATTAATTAAAAACAATGATTGTTGGTTTACAGGATTCCAACTATGGAAAATATTCATTTTTAGGAATTATTAGGTAGAAAAATGTTGGTGAAGTAAATCAGTGATTGAATTGGGCAGGGAATTAGTTGATATTTACACGTGGATTGAAGGGGAGGGAAGTGTAATGAAATATAGACAATTATAGTTTTCTAAAAAAACACTTTTATGAAAAAATTTCATTTTTACTGACTTGACTTTCTTCTGTCTTTACTTCAAGCTTGCAAATGTGCGAATATTAAAATAAAATTAAGAAGAAACATATATTTCAAATAATTGATATTATAAAATAAGTTTTACTAATACCCAATATTTTAATCCTTCGTAGGATGTCAATTAAGCATTTCTGGGAACCATGATCTAATTTCAATTGGTTTTAATGTGACAATGCTTGAATATGTTTGTATGATTGATGAAATAGTTTCTTACGATAAAGTTACTAAAATATGCACCGGTATTATTATTTTTTTCTCTTCTTTTTTTCCCCTCATTTCCTTTCCTTTAGCTGCAAATGAAAATAAAAGCTTTGAGTGAAAAACAGTCAAAACGAATATGGAAATCGGAAAGGTTGTTTCGGGGGAAAAATGGAAATAAATAAAAAAAATGACAAGAATAAATAACAATAGGGTTCATTGAAGTCGGTGATTATTCTGCTTAATTTCTATCTTTAAAGCGTAACAATAAAAATAGTAGAAATATAAAACAAAGTAAAGTCAATAATAAGAAATAGGAAAGCCTTGAAGAAAAAGAATCATTTTTGATTCGTAAGATACAAGGGAAAGTTGGTTGAAATAATTTCTTGTTAATTCCAGAAACACCAAACTTAATACCTTCGAAGAATAAATGAAAAAAACAGAAATAGAAAAATTAAAAGTGCAGCAATAGTAGTAATTAATTTAAGATTAAATATCTGTTTAATTTTAGATTTCCGATTTAAATGTAAAAAAAAACAAAAAAAAAACAAACAAACTAAAAAATGATGAGTAAGGAAAACTTTTCTTCTGATATTAAATAAAGATGCTATTTATAAAATATATAAAAATAAAATAAAAAGCATTGACTTCTATTACACAATTACTTAAATAGTGTCATTGTTAAATATATATATTGTGAATTATAAATAGCTTCGTATGGTTCTAAATAAGCTTAATACTAAACAGGATTAATAGTATTGTTAAGTAAGTCAAACAATACTACTAAATATTTAAACAATATTAATTAGTAAATAATGTTCATCCAAAACTTGTATATATTGTATAAAAATACTTTTGTAGTTTTATAAAAAAAAAGTATATATATATATATAATCTATATATAAATGATATATTAATTGTTTATATGCATTACTTTATATAATACATACATTAAATGAAATATAATCTATACTGTATCACCAGCAGTAATTTCTTACTGTATTCTGTCTGTCTGAAATAGGAGCATCTTATTTTATTAGAAGACTAAGAAGTTATAACTGGTTTATTAGTTATCATAAATAAGAAAATTTTTACTTTTCATCAAATCTACAGTTTACCAAAAATTGAAAAAAAAAAATAAATAAATAAAATAACAGCTTTTGTATTATTTAGTTTATAAATGTTGATATTTCTCATTATTTACAATAGAATATTACGTAAAAAAAAAATAGGCTGTTATTATTTAGAATTTCAAGTTGTTGGTTACTAATCTGATGTGTTTTGTTTATCATATAGAATAATTATTAGTATTATTATTATTTCGATATCAGCTGATTTTTCCAAGACATTAGATTAAATTACATTGAAATTAATAACAGCCTGATTTAAAAAAACAAAACAAAAAACAAACAAGACTTCGCTTTTATAGATAGATTAAAAAAGGCTAATCAGAATGCGATAATACCAGTATTGATTGACCAAAAAAAATTGTAATAATAAAAAGAAAAAAAACAAACCTTGATATCAGTTTTTTTTCTATTATCTGTAGTTGTATTGGTTTCTGTCATTTCATTTAATCACTACATATTAGTCATAAATTAATTATAATAATTGCCTAAATAAGGTTTAAAATTTCATTATTAACATTATTATCATTATTTATAACAAGCTAAAATAAAATAAATTTTTAAGTTTATTAAATAATTTCGAGTCAGCTCTTCAATGGTTTCATCTCTTTTATTAACTTTTATATAATTCTAATTTCTATTGGATCTACCGCCAGAACTATGGGTTAGAGGAGAATATTGTTCAAAGTATAGAAAAGAATTTTGGTTTTAAAAACCTGTCTAAAATTTAGATATTAATAAAAAAAAGCAATTTAATATAATAATCAGCTTAGATGTTTTTTGATTTTATTGGGAATTTTCAAAAATCAGCTAAAAAAATATAAGAAAAAGATTCAATAATTATAGAAATAAAATTTAAAAAAAAAATCATCTCTAAAAATTCTTTATGAAAAGACTTCATGACAATTTCATATAATTTCAAATTTCAAATTTTGAATTACAATAATTCGCATTTACATATTTATTTGAAATGCAAATATTGAAATGCTTGAATAATATAAAATAAATGTTGCTGTTACCGTAGAACCATAGACTTCTTATTGTTATGTTGAGTGTCTATAGACCTAATAATAATCATATGGTAGGTAAAAAAAAATTGTTTTTCCTCTTATTATGGATACTCACTGGAGACAAAAATTAATTTATTTTTATTTAATTTACACAAACTTTTTTTTTTTTTTGTCTCTATAGTCAAAATAGTCATTGTTCAAATTCTGATAACGTCGTTTCAAGTTGGTTTAGAAATACGTATAGAAATAGAACTTAACATACATTTTTATTATATTTTGTTTCGGTGAATAAATTAAACTGAATTTTTTTTTCTCGATCTAAAATACAATTTCTGTTAATCGAATATTAAAGTTTATTTGAATTTTCAAATTCATAAGGTAATTTTTTGCAATTTTTTATTTTGCTTTGCAATAATTTTGTTAAAGGCTAAAATATTAATGAATGGATCTTATAATTTAATTTTCAACAAATTAAGGATTTTCTAATCTGTAATCCTTAATAAAAGATAAGAATAATAAGATTTATTTATTTATTTAATTCAGATTTTTAAAAAATCACAGTTTAATAGGTAATTCATTTCTGTGATTAATGAACAAAATTATAACTGAATTATGATAAAAATTGAATTATCAAATTGAATGAATTAATGAATGAATTAATTAATAAACTAACAGTGAAAATATTTAATAATGTTTACATTAATTTTAAATATAAACCAACAAAGGAACAATTAAGAATAAGAAAAAAAATATAGAATATTAAAAATAAATGAGAAATTTGTATATAAAATTTTGATTAAAAAAAAGAGAAAGGAATTCTCAATAAGAGAAATTAAAAACTAGATAGAATTGGTATAAAATTTTTAAAATCGAAAAATAACTTTGGATTTAGGTTAATCAATTATGTAAAGTACACAATTTTTATTAATTAAATATTAATCAAAAGAATATTTTAACTTTTAAACAAATAAAACAGTAAATGATTTCTGATGTTGTGGATGGAAAAATTAAATATTAAAAAATGAAATTTATTTTAATTTTAAGTGCTTAATTAATTTGTTAAATTATTAGCTATTAATTTAACTTTTAGATTAATATATTAAACTTCTCGGTCGTATACCACAGATATACAGTTAATAAATATGCCTAATAGGTCTGATAAACATTAAAAAATATATATAAGTTTGGGTTCGAAATTTCAAGTTTTTCTTATTTTTTTTAAGTATGTAAATAGTTAATTTTATTTTAATTAATGTGGGATTTAATTCTAATTAAAAAGAAAAGTTAATTACTTCGTAATGTTATTAGAAAATAAAAGAAAAAGATATAAATTCTAGCTGTCGTTTGACAAAGCTGTCCTTATAACAAGAGATATATCGAAAAATATATAGAACTTTTAAAAACGATGTTAGCTTATGAAAGCAATGAGAACACAACCTCCCCACTTCTCTTTTTCTTTATTAAAGTACAATTTATTTTGTAATGTACATGTTTCACAATTACTATTATCATTTCTAAATCAAAGATTAATTGATTAATTAATTATTTGTATTAAAATTTTTCTTAACATTCGTACATCACTTGTAAATTCACGTTTTATATTACATTCAATTTCAATTTTTATATATTAATGACATTATTCTCATAGATACTAATTTCTTCGTGTATCAGAAATACATGACTTACTTCTCTATTTCATTCAAAAGTTTCTCATTTAGTTAACATACATCTTACAATGTTTTAGAATTTCCTGATAATTTTTTTAACTGAAAAATGGAATTTTTTTTAGGACTTTATTTATTTATTTACTTATTTATTTTTTTTTTTCCTTTCTTTTTTTTTTTTTTATTAAAGCCTTAAAAATATTATATATTCTAAAACTATTAATAAAAAAAAATAGAATAAAACTTTTTTTAAAAAAATACTGACAATCTTTAACAATAAATGTTAAAGAAATTAAAAAAAAATATTCCTGTGAAGTTATTAATAGAAAACAAATAAAGTTTGTAATAGTTGATTAAATTCTGATTATATATAGTAGAAAATATATAAAATAATATTTTTTTCAAATATTAGCTTCATATATTTGTAGTTGGGAACATAGGAATCAAATCGTAGAAACTAGAAACTCAGGAAAAGTGGATTGTCCCAACGTGCGACTGCTTTCTTACAACTACCCGATATAAGTGGATTCTCCCAACCCACGACTGCTTTTAGAACCAGTGAGTGCGTCTATGACATATTTGTATTTTTTATAGGGATTAGAATGTAGTCCCCGTGGCCTAATGGATAACATGTCTAACTTCGGATCAGAAGGTTGCAGGTTCGATTCCCGTAGCGAACTTGTAGAAATTATTTCTATTTTCACAAATCACAACAATTGCGCCGGACTGACAGACAGAGAAATAAAAGATTTTATATAATATATGATTCTAACAATTTGATTGCTATGTTCCCAACTTCTTATGACATTTTTAGTTAGGGTTTTCTAAACATATAAAGAAATTCAAGGCACCTGAATAATAATCAAAGAAAAATTACACGATGTGAAAATTGGTTCAACCATTCGACAGCAATATTTCATTTGCAGAAAATGTTGGAAATAATAGAATGTTCTTATTTTTCTAAAAGTAATTTTTCAAAATAAGTAATTAAATATAATACGAATTCAAAGATAATAAAGTCTTTTTTGTTTTTTCGTGACATTATTTATTATTTCTGTTCAAACTTTAAACATTTTTGAGCCAAAACTTTTGAAGTTAATTGAAGACGTGTAGCAAACATATCAATTATCAAAGCGTAAAGTTTGTTTTGAACAACATTCAACGAATCACTATTAATGAATCACTAGTTAAACACGATATAGTTAATGTTTGTAATGTTGTAGATTTGTTAAGAAGATGTAATCTGTATAGTTTACATCCGCTCTTTATATGTAACTCCAGAGCAGATGATGATGCAGAGAAGAGTCAATGAAAGATGTTTATTTTTATTACAATAATCAGTTCTTTAAAATTTTATTATCCTTACAGTATCGTTAGTGCGAATATCTGAAATCGAAGTTAAACATTGGTTTTAAATTTTTGGAAATTTTTTTATTTTTTCCAGAGTTTTACCAGATCAGAATAATTTTAAAAACGCATTTTAAGTAATTTTAAAAAAGTTCTAATACAAACCTTAATGTTTTCTTTTCTTTCTATTTTTAAAGAAATAAAGATTTCCATATTTTAGCACATCATTGAACTTAGTTGATTCTTT
Organism: Thereuonema tuberculata; assembly: GCA_023159025.1. Classification (NCBI taxonomy): domain Eukaryota; kingdom Metazoa; phylum Arthropoda; class Chilopoda; order Scutigeromorpha; family Scutigeridae; genus Thereuonema; species Thereuonema tuberculata. The sequence continues at coordinate 22,065,487 of JAFIDM010001028.1, read as the reverse complement.
CCTTCTTCTGTTGCACAAAATTAACATTAATTTGCGTAAAATTCTAGAAAACCCAGTGGTTCTATATTTTGACCTTGTTGTTTTCATTGTCTAAATTTGATATTTCGCTTGCGATGTCATCAGAATATACATAAATAATGTGGATGTTCTTTTGTGAGGTAGAAATCACTGGAGGCTATGAGTGTCTCAATGTGATAGGTATCTTGATCAGACCTTCTTTAGGCTAAATTAGGTTTCATAAACAACCCTAATTTGTGTGCGATTCCCATAGGAATTTTAAGGGGTTAATTAATTCTCAGGTGTAATTAAAAGATACTAATTACCATCGGTTAATAGTAAATTGTCAGTAAATCATATAAACAATAAGAACTTAGAATAGACAAATAACTCTGGTATTTTTCTATATCCAGACAGTTTCTTTGTCCAAACTTCTAAGTTAAAAACTGTTTATTTATAAAAGTCTACTGATTTTTTGGTTAGTGAAGAAGATATTTTTGGTAAATATTTGGCCGACGCTAAGCAAACACTTAAAATCCATTTTAATCTCTCGTAACTTCAGCAAGTTTAGCACTCTACTTGTTTTATAAAGTTTTTCTAATGAATAAGTTTCAGTTTTTCCAAAGAGGATTTTTCAAATATTATTTTCTTATGTTTTTTCGACTGAAAGAAAACCGCGTAGAATATTTTAGAACAAAAAACTTAATCTTAACATATAGAAAAAAACTGGATAAATAATTTAACATGAAAACCATCTTTTTCTTTTCCACAATTTTTCTGTTTCTAATTTCAAGCGTATTATTCATTTATATGTTGATTCTCGATTGAAATAAACTAAAAATTACCAATTAGCTTAATTAGGTAACATTTTATTACAATGATTATAAGAAAAATTCAGAATCATTTGATAACTTGCATTTTTATGAAACTTTATGATTTTAATATTATAATACTAATATTTAATATTATAAGAGATCAAGGACTAATTGGTTTTGCTAAAAACAAACATAAATTCGAACATCTTCAAATCTTTTAGAATCATTTCTCAATTTTAAAGATTGTTAATGATAATATTTTGATGAAAATATCTTTATAGATTACGGATACACTTTTCACGCTAACATTCAAAACTCTTAAAGGAAAAATTGTCTTTATTTTTCATATTATTAATATTAATGATCTTGATTTTACACCTGCTTATGATTAGATCCAAACTGTCTTTTGAGTTCTTGTTTACTTCATTGTTAACAAACATTTGATGTAATTCTTCATTAAAAACTAAAGATAATTAATTGTGATCTTTTATTTCCACTGAAGTTAAATGATTCTTCACTATCGGAATTTAAAAGTAAAATAACTCCAATTTAGTTTTACATTTCAGGTAAATCACGTGAAATATTTCTTGATTCAAACATAAAAACTATTTTCAATCTATATATAGTGTAAAAAGCACATTGTTATCTTAACTGAAAATGCATGACTTGTAGTTGAAATAATAATAATAAAATAAAGTTAATAATAATGACATGCACATTTTCACCTCACATTGTGGAAAAGGAATAAATTATTTACAATTAATTTACGTTATAAAATGAACCGATGACAACTCAGGGTGCGAATCCTTTCTTATAGCGTTGTGCCTTCGTTTGCTTACTTAATTCTTTGAATCATTGGGCGCGTTAAATTTCTTTTCATATTAAAAATTACTTAAGATAATTTCGTCTTTCTTTTTTTTTTTTTTTAAGAAAAAGATACCTTTTTTAATAACTGCTATTTGTATTATTAAATGGCCATATGTCATTTAATTATTTATATATCCATATATTACATTTTAAATTACAACAGCAAATTAACCAGTTAAACAATGATTAAATTTATAATAGTTATCCTACACTTAAGTAAACGTAACTTAATTAATTACATAAATAAATATATTATTTCTTATAATTATATATTTATGTATTAAAAGTTTTACTGAATAATCTTCGCGAGTTTGGCATTTGTTAATTGCATTAATATTTAAATGTTTATTTTGTTTCGCAGCTAACAATTAAAACCAAAAAAAAAAAAAAAATATCAAACTTTGGATTTGTCATTGTAACGTTTGAACCTGTAGTATTATCTTTAGATCAACTCTAATTAAAAATTTCTAATGTTAATGTTGAAGAATTATTGATCATTTCATAAAAACGCTGAATTCATTCCTTTTGTTATTTGCTGTCGAACGAATGTCTCGTTTATCAGTGAATCCAATTTCTTCTTCTCCGCCATTTTGTTTTTAAGATATTTTTTTATTGAGCTAATTGCTGGTTGCAGTCACGAAGTAGGCCATCGCTGACCGCCGCTCACTCTATCGGCGATCGTGGGCATCCAGGCGTGGTGGAACGTTTCCTACAACCAATGAGGAATGCCGGGGCGGGTAATAAAGCGTTTTCGATATAACAAACACGATGCGTCGCTTTAATGTGTATTCTTTTTACAGGAACCAAAGTCCAAATATAATAAAATTTAAGTAAGTCTTTTGACTTAATAGTATTCAACGGGCATCAACCGAGAAGGGGTACATTGTTGGGTACTTTACGTTTTTTTCTGTATGGAAGTGAATGGGTCACTTAATAATTTGTGATTCTATAGAACCAAAAAAATTAGATCTAACAAATAAGTGCTCGGGGCTCATATGAGTCTTCGAAGCTTTTTAAATTTTGGGGATACAGTATTAATTATTAAGATTTTAGTAAGAATTTCGCATTATGAATTAAATTGTAAACAAATATAATATTGCATTAGGTATAGATAATAATAATAATAATAATAGACATCCTCACGCTAAATTCCCTCAACATGAATTTTTGATATTATTCTTAGTTTTTTTAGATAAAACTACAATAGGTTGATAATAAATTGCCTTATATGAAATACGCAAGCATTGATTACAAAGTGACTATGGAAGCAGTGTTCTAGAAAAATCAGAGACTGTAATTACTGCAAATTTGATACCACTTATGTATTTAGAAATTCTTAAAAAAAAAAAAAAATACCAATTAACAGGCTATTGCATAATTTATAATGTATAATAATATTTTTGAGGATATTAGTTTTAATGTAGTGTTTCATCATTGTTTGTTAGCTTCGGCTTTTGTTATTTTCAGGACTTTTTCGTGATGTTAAAAAAAAAAAAATAAGGATAAGGATAACTAATGTTTTACCACGTTCGTAATAAGATTTATGAAAATACTTTTGTTATTATTCAGTGAAAGAAATTTTGTGAACATCAAATTTCTGTGTTCAGTTCGCTGTTTCGTTTTCTAATTCTTTTTTCATTATTTTCTAAAAGATATCAAATGTAAAAGTAGTCCAAATAATGATTGTTTATTTGTCCTACGGAAAATTGTCTTTTACATAATGGATCCATTCAATGAAAGATGTGTTCCTGTTAGTTCAAGAGATTTCTCGTTTCCGGTAATAAAAGATAAAAAAGTAGCTAATAAAGAGATCAGTATTTAAAGATAACACAAGTCACTTCGGATTAACACAGGATTTATTCCTAAGTCAAACAGTGTTGGTTAATCTTTTTCGGAAAAAAAGTCTTAAGACATTTTCAATTTCAATCTAACCAATTGCAGAAACCACTATGTTGTACTTGAGTTGTTGCTTCTTATTTGTAATTTCTTGTTATCTAAATATTGGCACCTGATCTCGAATGATCTGAAATATTGAGACGTTTATTAAAGCCTCAAAAGTCTTATTCTGATTATTATCTCTGCAGTTGAAGTTTCAGTTTCAGACTTTTGTGAAACTTCTTATAAGGAGATGATTTTATTTAATATGAATAAAGATCGTTTAATTCTTACAGCTACGGAAGACATTTCTTAAGATTCAAACTAGAAAAAAGGGCACGATGTGGATAATGTTTGTTGTTTTATCAATTGCTTTAGAATCATTGTAAGTTTTTAAGATTTGGTCGAAAATTGGTTACAACAGGTAAAGAAAGCTTGGAATCTCTTACAAAGATTTAGGGAACGATTAAAGGGGCATCGATATAGCAACGCTAATATCAGCAGGACCTCCACAAGGGCGGGGTCAGTTGGTCCCTCAGCACCGGGGCCAGAGCTGAGATCTACAGTCTGTTTACAGTGTAAAACAGTGGTGGGTCCGTTCTTTCTTTTTTTTTTTGGTCGTCGATTTGGAGATTCCGTTTTTTTTAGTCTTAAGGTCAACTGTGGCACTTTGAGTATACTTGAGGTAGCCCTTACAAAAGTCTGCCTACCCCTGCTGTAGAAGTATTAAATCGTGTGGTATTTTCGCGATATTTTTGGCTAAGAATTTATGATTTTATTGATAACATGGTGGGAGGGGGGGGGGGAAGGCCCAATATTGCATTTGGTACCTGGTCCCGGAATTTGAGGTGGGGGGCCTGAATATCAGCGTGAATTATAGCTATTTATAGCGAAAATATGATCCCTCAACACAAAGAAAAAAAAAAAAAACAATTACAGAATCCATTAGGACTGTGCAATTCAAGGATTCTTAAACCTTTTACGATTACAGACCCTTCAATGGATTATCCAAATGTCCCCCTTCAGATTGTTGAAATCATCCTAGGTGGAGTTATAATATTGTTGTAGCTATTCAACCAAAACAAAATAAAAAGCGTCTGGTCCGTTTACCAGTGCCACACCCCCATCATTTGGTTCGCAGACCCCCAAGAGATGTGGATACCCCTGGTTTAATTGAGAGGTAACCTTCAATGCAATCTAAAAACCAAAGAATCGTACGTATTCCTCGGCACCTTCACGAGTGATGAAAAAGTGCTTCACTAAATTCACTTTAAAATCTACTTTACCACCATTTGTTTAAAATTGGAATAAATATTAAAAAGAAAAAAGTCTATAGTGATGGGTCTTTACTTTTATTTATGAAGACAACTATTATTACTTTTCTTACAAAGATCTTATTTCATTTAGAAAAAAAAAAACCTCTTATAAATTACAGATTCTGAAGGCAGTGGACATAAAAGAAAATAAACAAAATATTTTAACATTTTGAATGAAACCTAACAAACATCTCCTGCAATAGACATGAAGAAATAATTAATTATAATAATCTGCTGTTAAAATAACATTAATTATCATTTAGAAAAAGACAGTTTATTTTATTCTCACAACATTGTTGATAAATTCCAGCAAGGAATAATAATTCGAAAAAGCCACGAATTTTAGAATTGTCATTTCAATAAAACAAGAAGCATACAAAATTTCGAAAACACATTGGACAGGATGAAAAAAGTAAGTATGAAGTCCTTTAGAGGACAAAACGGCCGATGACAGATCGGGATGCGAAATCCTTTTACTTTCCATTGTGTCTCCATTGTGTTCCTTATTAATAAGAATTAATATTTTGCTTAGGATTTCATACTTACAGATTTAAAACTATGTTAAAATGTTAAATTTCCTAATTTCTATGTACTTTTCTTGTTTCGCTTCAGCTAATTAATGCGTAGTTTTTCATGCTTATCTTTTTTTTTTCTCGCGAAATGATATCAATTCTGTTACAGAATTGAAGGATTTTTTAAAACACACAAATATTAATTCTCAATTTGTGATAATTTTGAAGAGCATTTCTTTTTCGTAAATCTATATTTTTATTATTTTTTTTTAACACACAGTTAGTAAAATAATAAATAAAAAGCTATAGTTAAAGAGAGAGTGCTGTGTCTGTGTGTGTGTCTGATGTAAACAAAATATTGTCTTCCAGAGGCATTCGTATCATAGCCTTTAGTCACCGTGGAATTGAAAATAATGAGAGGATTTAGGGCGGGGGGAGGGTGTATGTGGGGAAGAGGGGTTTTACCTCTTTTTAAAATGAAATCAGTCGGTAATTGGAGTATTTTCTCCTGTAATTCAAATTAAAATATTCAATTGGATGTTAAAATTTATGGATTCACCGAAAAATAAAAAAACAAAAAAACAAAGCTAAATTATATCTAAAATTTATTGTTGTTTAGGTAAATCCTTTGGGAAGATTTTTTTTTTTTAAAGTACCTTGAAATTAATCTAAACCAAACTGCTTCTTTGCTTGTAAACAAGTTCTTTAGCGAGCGTTGCAGTTCAATCGCTGGCAAAGGGTAGCCTTGGGCAAATTGAACGGAATGACGGCCCAAGTACATTACTGGAATTTTGGCCGAAATGGAGCGCCCACGGCCACCTTTCGTGGATTCCAGACAATAACGGAGTGCCCTCACCTCATCATCTCTCTCCCTTCTCATCAAGATTCCCCGTTTCCCCCCTCACAAAGTTATCGAGGAAAGCAAAGCGTAGTTCTTTATCCATCCACAAGAGGTCACCATCGTCCAATACAATTGAAAACAGCTTCTCGACAAAATTAATGAAAATATTGTAACTATTCAACTATTTTTGTAAATTGTAACAAAGTAAAGTAAGTACCGTACTTATACAGTATATAAAAAAATGATTAAAAAGTTGCAATTTCAGTCTAACAAAATTATCGCTATTAAAAAAGAATTGATTAGTTAATATTAAAGAGCGGAAATAATATAGTTAACATTAAAAAAAAAAAAGTTTAGGAAAAAAAAAAGATTTTAAATAATTTGTAATTCATTATTGATCAATGAAAATAGTAAATGAATATGATAAAAAGTACATATAATACATTACAAAAGAGATTTATATATTACAATAAAATTGTATAAAAGACTTATAAATAATAATTTAACAAAAAGTGTTTCAGAGAAAAATAAAGGAGTGTAGGAGGAATTGGATGATTTTTTTGTATTTATTATTTATAATTGTTATACATTAACTGGATTAGCGAGTTAAAAAATAGTGATTATGTTATTTGTGAATTAGAATTATTTGAAAGAATTATCCTGTTATTTAGGAATTAAATTGGAGTTTAATTAAAGTAAAATTATGGTATTTAATAAGCAGATATATTTTTGAATTTAATAGAACGATTAGTTTTAATTATTGAATTAATTAAATGTTTTATTTTGACTTAATTGTAGTAATTAAAAAAAAAAAAACTAAATAAACTTAATTTTGTATAATAGTAAATTAGTGCAGGAAAGATAATGTTACAGTTAAATAAACGAGAATAAAAAACTATTATAACTCTTCCATTGATAATTTAAATGTAATTTTAACTTTAATATAAATTATACAATTATATGAAGTTATCATTTAAGGGTAAATAAATAAGAATAAATCCTATTCTTAAATAAATTTTTGTGATATAATCGTAAGTCTTAACTGAAATAGACTTGTAAATTCAATATATTTCACTTCAGGTAATATAATTAAGTAACTGGCAAATTATCCTTATATATTATTTCTCAAAGGTGTTTTTTTGTCGGTACACCATATCTCCCTTAATACTTCATCAGAATCAATGTTTTAGACATCATTTTGAAGATTACGTTCACCGCTAATGACGAAAAATAAACAAATTGTTGAAAATTAATGTTTTCGTTAAGAAAAACTGTATTTTAAATACCTTTGTATAAAAATGGAGAAGGCGCCATCTATTGACAATATATTGAAACAATTTATTTCTCGAAGGTGTTTTTTTTTTTTTTTTGCGAATTATTCGTATGGGTCAACTAGTTATATATTTAAAATACGTTTTAAAATACGTCAGAGCAATGCTTTAAATTTTACAATTTTTTTACAATGAAAATTCAATAAAAAGCAAACATTGATGATAAAGAAATTACCTAATTGAATAAGATTCTAATTTTGAATAAGAAGTGACGAAAATAATAAATTATGTAGATAAACACAACCATAATTCTTCTAGAAAATTATATATATTATATATATTATAATAAGAAAATTATAAAATTTGTCGTTGTTAAACAGCGAAGAACACTTGTCTATTGTTTGTCGTCGTCTTGCATAACAACTGGTTCTTCTACTTATTTTTATATTTACTGATGTTAATATTTCACTTTATGGCAATTGTTTAGGAATTGGAAAGTATTAAAAATAACATGAAGTAAAGAAGACAGATTTACCTTGATATTGAATCTCAAACCCCATCTTCTACATGTCATAGAAATTAAAGATTGTAATAGGGCAGTATCAAGGACAGTAGACAGTAGACAAAATTTTGACATTAGAAAAAACAGATCCTGAGTCAATTGTTGTGGAAGACTTACTATGTTCATTGAATTAGTTTCATTATTCCTTCAAATGCTTACAGTGTGCTGTATACTAAAAGCAATAACTTTATGATCTTTCTTTTGCTATAATTAGGGTTTTTGTTTTAATATTGTTTACCCATTTTGATGGGAAGTAAATCCACACACTAATAAGGATGTAAAATTGTGTACCATTGTTCTAAATCGGAAAATCATTCCCAAAACGCTTTGAAGCTAATGGTATCACTGAAGTGAATTATGTTACAGCTCGCATCCGTTTGAACTCGTGCAATGCAAGTGCTTGAAACCCTTCCCATCATCAGACACATTCACTTTGGTCTTGCATACTGATTATCTGTTAAGGTAACAAACCTTCCTTTATTTTACCCCATATCTCAAACATATCATTAAGTGTAAACCATTCAGAGTTAATTAAATTAATAATAGTCGCTCTAACCTATAGCAAAATCGCCAAAAGCTATAGATGCATTGTTTAGCCTCATATACACAATGAAACCAAAGAACTTGATAAAAATACGTTTATTCGTTCTTTCAATGAAACAAGGGAAAAAAGTACTTTCATACCACTGTATCATTTTCTGTACATATATCATTTTCTGTAGATAACGATTTAAAAAATATATATAATATACTATAATTAAGAAAAAAAAATGTAGAATAAAAAAAAAATCAAAATAAGACAAAAAAAGAAGAAAGAAATGACTATTGTGATATTGGTATTCCAAACATTGCCAGACCAGGATTGGAACCTGGGTTACTGCGACCACAATGCAATGTTCTAACCATAGGGCTACGAATATGAGCTGAAACCACTCAAAATGACTGTTGAGATACTGTTTCTTAAGTATTATCATGAAACCGGAACAGGAAGTGGCCGCAGACCGGAAGAATCTACAGGTTGCAAGGATTCGAATGAGGTACCTACAAGTCATGTACGTCCGACTTGTATTTTGGGCTGTAGAGACTGATAGACAGAAAGAATGAATATTTTAGCAGCCCCATTTTACTTTTCAAGAGCTGCTAAAATGTGTAGACATTGACTTGAGTAATTAATAGGTTTTTGCAATTTGTTGATCAAATGCAGAAATTTCATTAATAGTCTAATTGTGAAATTAATCCAACCAACAGTTATAAGTTCTTTTAACAACTAATTTAATACTTGTGATTTTTTAATTTACAGCAGACCAAGTATTAAATTACTACATCAGCTATTATTATTATTGTTTATTGTTAGTATTTTTTTTTAAAGACGGCTGATGAAATTGCTGATAGAAATTCTGGCAATTTCTCAGAATGGTAAAATCTATATATTTTTATTTTTTGTATAAAAGGAACCAGCGATTATTAAAGTTTTAATTTAATTCTTATGATTCCCTATGAATCTTATGATTCTAAAAATAAGATTTAGAATATTAAAAATAAAAAAAATTGAGAATGTTAAGCTGAAATGGTTAACACACGGGTTTTAGAATAAAAAGAAATGCTTATTAAAAAAAATATCAATGAGATAAACACAAAAGAAATAATTTAAGAAAAAAAAACAAACAAACAGATATTCATAAAATTAAATTCTGATTCAGCAGTTTAATCTATATTTAATTAAGGATGTATTAAATTAATAAAACCAATAAGACATTATTAGGATGTTTTGACTTAACAGTGATTATCATAATGTTTTTTTGTTTGTTTGTTTGAGGGGGGGGGGGGAGTTGCAAAGAAATGTAATAAGCAATATTTAAATTAATCACAGCTTAAAAAAAAATAAAAGCTCTGTTATGTTCAAAACTTCATCAATTTTAATTTCAAACATTTTATTCATTCGAAAAAGTACAAATAATAATGAAATTTGTATCCCTAGTCTTCGATGTGTTAGTATCCTGTGTTTCTGGGAAGAAAGGCTTAGACTTTGTTTAGTTGTCCAATAATGTTCTGTATTTTTTTCCTAATTGAATCAGTTGGTGGCGCCTGTAACTCACCCTCCGACGCTTTGGACCCAGGTGTGAAGAGGCAGCGACGCCGGATGAGCAAATAACAATAATAGCGGCTCCGTTTGTTCACTGATCATTGGTCAACATTCAACCAATATGGCGACGGAGGTACCGTGACAAGAGCTGCTCTAAGCCATAAGGTCCTGTTACATCACACACAAGGAAACTAATAGCAGTGCCAGATACGACTGTTGAAACTATCGATTGCTTCTCAGAACAACTTAAATTCATTTACGGTTAAAAAGTTGTCGAAAATCAATCAAGTTGTCAAGGAAAAAAAAAAAAAAAAGGCCGGGTCTCTTTCTAAAATAAGTCAAAAATACATATATACAGCTGTATATAAGCAGCAGTAGAATTCATTAAAATATCTGTAAAGGAAATTGAAACTACTAATTCATTAAAATTATCTAAAAAATTAAAAATTATCTATTCAAATTACCAAATTGATATTGAATATTGTTTAAATCGTATTTATATTTTATGATATGCACAAGTGTCTGTAGATTTCTAGTAAAACTCTATAATTAATCTCAATTAAATTACAATAATACAGCGATTTATAAATGTAGGAGATCGTTTATTCGCGAATCAAGGAGTCACTTCCATTTATGTGAATATTTTGTTGTTCCTTTCCTATGCCTTTTGAGTGTTTGTAACTCTGGTTAGCCCCGGCTGAAGAGAACTTAATGAGCTCGAAACAGCTGTCCCAGAGCCTCAGCTTTGACTTATAAGGCTCCGCTTTATCATTTTTGTTTAATGGAAAATATTCGATTTAATTCTATTCTAAATAAATACATAATCTTAGATAAGAGTGAAGTAAACTTATTAAGAAAAAATAAATGACCTTTTTACATTAAAAAAAAAGAAGAAAAAAAAAGAAAATATTCTTTTTGATCTAAAATTGCTGGCCATTGAGTGTTCCTCTTTTTTGATAAAAATTATCATTTTTTTTAAAATGAAGTTTTTTTATCCTTTCTTTAAAAACACTCTGCTGATCTTTCCTTAGATCAAAGGTGTTCTTGAATTGATTCTGTTAAAGATGATTTTTTCTTTAAATAAAGGAAGGATTATTCACCATTTTATTCTTTAATTCAGATAAATTAAATTCATTTTAATTAAATGAAACTTCTTTAATTAAAAAAATAAATTTTTAAATAATTTCAAGAATTAACTTTTATAATCAAAGATATTTTATTATGATTCACATGAGAATAACCATAATTATAGCTTTTTTTTATGAAGTCAAAAACTCAATGGTCAAACTAATGAATAAAAAATTGTATTACGATTTATAGGAGATTTACAGAAATAATATAAAATACTTGTAATAGCTTAATAATCACAGATCAGAAAAAAAAAAAAAAATCATTTATTTTAGTCGAAAATTACATTGAAAAATATCTGCTTTCTTTATACAAGGTTCTTTTATTCAAAGTGAGATGAAGGTTTTTTCCTTCAATCGAATCATTGTATTTGAAACGAGTTATTTGTGTTTCCAAAACTCAAGTCATTGAAATCGTGCAACAATGGAAGAGTGATTGAAGGAATTAATCACGTAAACGATTGGTTAGGTTTATTTCAAGGTGTTATAATCAATCCGATCATACGTCAGAAGACTTTGTAATTTATAATCCTGAATAAACTGTCAAATAAAATAACAGAATTACAATATCCTACTTGCGTTCCAAACCTAGACTTAAAATAAACAAGTCTTGTAATATGTATTCCTTGTCTTCTATGATTGAAATGATTACGAATTATGAACGATATCAATAGATAATTTTAAATTCCTCTGTTCTTTTCTGAGATGAGAAAAGTTCCCACAAAGTCTCGTGAGAATAGTAGTCTGTTGATTAAAGTTTCATTGATGACTGTTATATTTCTACTTAGAGACGTCAACCAATGATCGCAGGTACTGTCTGGTAACTCTACGACATTCTCTAAAATGATAGAATAAATAAAAAAGCCTATCGTAGGGCTTAGAGTTGTGTTAAATATTACATTCTGATTTCATCTTTAGAGAAAACCCAATATGTCTACATATTGTTTCTCAATCTTTTTAGCTTCAAGGCACATTGAGGTATTTGGAAATATACAATTTTAAATATTTACATCAACATTTGTAAAATAAGCAATTTTTATTCTACCCACTTCTCAATTTCAGATATTATCACTGTGTATCACTGGTAAAATAATTCGTATATGTGTATGATAAGTATTTTAATAATTGATGTTCCAAGGTTTTAATTATGGTGATTTGTGTTAAATGCTTATCTTCCGATGAGATCTATTACTTTATTTGTAATAGTATTCATCTTTTGATGTTATCTTGAATTATTATCTGATCTTTATAAAGAAAAAATATAATTTTCGTATTAATTCGGTGAATTGGTCAAATATTACAGGATGGGATCCGAGTGCGATTATTTTTATAGAAATGCCTGTAATCAGACGGACCCAGTATCACGAGCAGTGAGGGAGTCACGAGCACCGGAAAGGCGTTCGTTGTGCCACGTGTGAGGTAGGACGGTGTAGATCACAAGACACCCACGCCGGGGTCCGTTTGATTAAAGGTCTCCTGCTTGTCTCGTCAGTGTTTGTTTCCACAAATGAGGAAAAGTGAGGAGTCGTCTTTTATGACCCCTCGCCCCCACAATGGCACCCGGACGTACTTGATTGCGCCTCCACCCTACCAACTGTCAGGCCTATTAACAGCCATTTCCCTTAACAAAAAGAAAAGGGAAAAAGAGCAACGTTAATGTTCAAAGAAAATAAATGGATTTTTCTTAATACATAAGACCTTAATTAAGCAAAGGAAAAGAATCACAGAAAAGTGAGAATAAGATTACAAATATTGGCATCTCTAAGTTTAAATAAAATATCGTAATTATTTCAGAATGAATAAGATTTCTTCCTTATAATTATTATTAAACAAGAAGACTACAATCACAGGAAATGAAGGGATTTGAGAAGAAGAAAAAAAAGTCGAAATAATCAGTCCTTTTTTACTTTAAATCATTTCCTTGGAACGACCTTTTTATGATGTTATTGTGATCGTTTGTCGAGATTATCCAGTGAACGGTTTAGGACTGGTCTAAACAAAATAGTATAAGAAGTGATCTTTCGAAATAAATGCATTTGAAACAATGATAAATCTGACTAAGATAAATTAAAGTTAAATCTTTGCATTTTTAATATTGAATTTCAATGTGGGGGAGTCAAAAGATCCATTTAAAGTACAATTGTTGTAAAGAAACTTGTTTATTGTTATTAAAGGAAGTAGTTCTCTTTCAAGACACGAATCATTTCGCATTTACAAACTGTATAAAATTTGTGAGATAAAATTTATCTTTTTGGCTGCTTATTTCGGTTAAAAAGAAAGATATGTCATCGTCTAATGAATCAATGACTTAATGTTATAACTACAATAAGTTCTCATATTGAGTATCTGTCAATTCAAACTTGTGAATTTTTCCTTTCATGTCATCTTGTTTTATATATGTATATATATATATGTTACATCTTAATGATTATTCGCAATAAATAAATAAATTAATTAATGAATTAATGAATGAATGAATGAATTAATTAATTAATAAAAAAGAAAAACGGTTTTCAACATTTTGTATTACGCTTTATTATTAAATTTAAAAAAAAAGATAATTTCTTGTGAAAATGAAAATGGGAAAATCTCTTTTTAAACCATTAAATTTTTAAGTTATGTTTTGAAATATATTTCTTATTATAGATTTGTCGCTAATTATTTAATTCGTCTGGAGAAGAATTCATTTGGAAAAAGCCCCTTACCACAAAACCATTCATTAAATAGAATTATATTTATACTTTTTTTTATTTAAAGCTTTGTCTCGTTATCATTCTATATTATATTTCAAACCTTGGAATTAATATCATGAAACATGACGCTGGCCATTCATAAAAGTTCAAATCACAGGTAATAAAAAATACACATATCGCAAATTTTCAGAATATTTCCTTATTCCTTTTTCAAGCTATTTCTAAAATAAAGACTAAAATAACAAAAGAGAACCATGATATGACATATTAACGATTAAAACAAATCAATCTCATATCTCAACAATGGAATAACATGTTTGTATCGATATCGGTAGTAAAAAAAGAAAAAAAAACAACAAACAAACAAACATTGAAAGCTACAAAAGCACGAACTTAAATAGATACGATGATGCTGATAGAAGTAACCAGAGCATTTTTCTAGCCTAATGGTTTGACAAAAGATTAACAAAACATTGTTAATTTTTCACAATTTGTGTTCATTATGTAGGCTTGAAAAAGTGGAGACGTATTTATTTTATTCTCCTCGAAAATTTGCGTTTATAATAAATATACAATATTTTATTATATTTATTTGTGTTGGTGATGTTGCTTGATATGACAAAAGATTATTTGCTTTCATCCAAATCTGCTATATTTAAAGAATTAGCTTATTAATTATGCTTAATAATCAATTTTTTGGTTTGTTAAATGGTTTGTACTGATATGGTTTAGTATTATTCAAATACAAAGATGTTATTCCATTGTCGAGATGTGAGTTTATTTGTTTTATTTGATAATATGTCATATCATGTTTCTCTTTTGTTTATTTAGAAATAGCTTGAAAAAGGAATAAGAAAATTTTCCAAAAATTTGCGATATGTATTACTCCGTAAGTATTATATTAATAAATAATTTGAAGAAGTTTATGTTGGATTCTAAGGCACGTGATGTTTCCATCATTCACCAATTCCGTTCGTCAGTCGGAAGACTGGGGAAATCACTTGGAGAGATTTTATTCTGTCTTCCATTCAGTTCTAATCATTATTATTGATTTCATTGGAACCGATTTGAAATCAATGGGAAACTATTCTTTCCCTAATGTACTCTCCATGAAGAAGTATTCAAAGAACACGAAGAATGGTGAAGTTAATCAAAATGTATGTTTGAACTCGAGCCATTCTTTTGATCCTGAATGTGATTACAGAAAAGGGCCAATTTTTGCCAAAAATGTAATGATTAAAATTTGAGGCCGTATTAAAAACATTTCTTTGATTATTGATTTTTTTTTGGCCTTTTTGCCAAAATAATTTGTTACAAAATTTGCCTGTAACAAAGTAACAAATGATTCATCATTATTCGAATTAAATATTTTATAATAGGATTGTAGCAATTCTTTTTATTCGTTGGAATCCAATACCTGCTTATTGAACATTAACACATAATATGTTTATATTTACATATAATATTTTTAAGAAAATGTTACTAGTGAATTAATTATCGTATGGTTAATTTCCAAAAACTTTTATCCAAACTTTTATTAAACATTAATAAAAATCGAAATGAATATTTTCTACCGAACTTCTTATTGAGACTAAGTCATTAGAAAGAGATTTCAATCCTATAATTTTTGGATTCAATGTTTTAGGTCTAAAATCTCGGATAATGTTTAGACTCGCCCTGAAAAAGACAGAGGAACAAAGATAACCTTTAAAATGTATTCGACTACTATTGTAACTCTAAAGTACCTTCACACGTTTAAAGTAATAAGTTAATGAATATTTAATTAAGTATTTTGTAATAACAGAACAATAGCAGACAATAGGGAATGACGTGTGGGTGTTAATTAAAATGTGGTTTCATAATTAATGACTTCACAACAGAAAAGATTCGCCATATTTTAATATCATCGATGTTCTATGAATACCTTTTGTATTTAATAAATCCATATCGTTAAAATCAATGGAGATGTAAAGCAAAAAAAAAAAAAACTATTAATCAATGGGGAAAAATTTAAACTCTTGAATTATTGAAGTGACTTGATGAGTTCAGCAGATGGGGGGGTTTGGTAGCCCCATTGTTTTGGTTTAAAAGAAATAAAAAGACGAATAGCTTTTACTTTTTTTTCTTCTAAGCTTTTGTATCTATGTAACACACGACAGCTTTATTATGAAATATTCTGTTCAGTCCTATTCGTTAAGTCATTTTTATTTATTTATTCATAATAAACGAACTTAGAAAAGTAAATTGTGAAATTAAAGACATTATTTAATGAAATACGTATTATAATTGTAGTAAGATATTACTTAAGAAAAATATGTGTGTGTATGTATTTGTTTGTTTGTTCCTTTAAGTCTGAACTGAGTCTTCGTGAAACTTGGCATGTATATTTTCAGACAAGAGATGATCTGACTTCTGTATTTCATTTTTTTTTCTTTCGTTTGAGTCCTTATAGAGAAATCAAGACTTAACTTTCTTGCTGTTCTGCATTTGGTTGCAAACACAATTTAGATGTTAAGCTTTGAAGTCATAAAAGAGTATCAAAATATTGTCCAACGACTCTATATATACATTAAGCAAATATAGATTCATATAATGAAGTGAACATCTTCAGGATTGACCTTCAATAGCTTTAGTCACAACTATCGACAAATTTCATTACAGGATTGGTTAAAATTTCTAATACAGACGTTTTGATGTTTTAGCACTGGGTCTGGATCAGAGGAGAACATACAACAAAATAGTTAAGATATCGCTATGCAGATACTTTATGAATAGACCAGTAGAAGAGATTCGAAGAAAACTAAGAAATTGTGATAAACGACATCAATCCTATATTAATGATGTTTATAACAAAGGATAGTTTTAGACAAGCCCAAAGTTAGACCAAAAAAATCACCTAAATGTCAATCTCAGATTGATTTTAGAAAGGTTGTCTGTTTGTTCTGGAGGGGTACATTTCAAAACTATTTAACGCCTTGAAATTTACACACAATGTTGGAATAGTTCCGTATTTCAGATCTGAATTATTGTCGGATGATCATTTGAGAAGAAATCTGGTCTTAACTTTCTGGATCGTATCCTGACAGATGCATCCGAAGGGATATCAACGTCCAAAGAAAATGTAGAATTTCCGAACCCTTAAATTGTCACTGAGCAATATCTTTCCTGTCATTGGAATATGTCATACACTTAATCCGATAAGTTAGATTTAGATTTTACTCTGAGATCTAGATACCTTATAGAAGTGACTTCGACAGTAACGTCAAAGACTACTAAACAATGAATTACGTTGGATTTTATTAATACAATTACGAAATATGTATTTTAATCAACATTGTAAACGCAATTTCTTTTCGTTTTTTATGATCTGACATCTTTCATTACCAAATTCACTTGCTACATACTTTGAATAAATTTATATCCCTTCAAGGGACACTTTCTTTTTATTTCAGTCTTAGCATAAATTTTGATACGATTTCTTGTACGTAATGTAATACCTTACGAAAAGCTTTGTTGTTCTACTCACGTTCTGTTTTTTTGTTGGTTGATCTCATTGAGTAACGTGCAAGAGGGAGCAGGTGGTTTCTTTAAGACCACGGGCACCAAAGGAAGGACACTGGATTAATGAATGAAAAACGGCAAAGGAGATGGGGGAGGAGGACGTTCATTCATCGCGTTAATTAAAAGCCCTAGGGGGTGAATATTCACAATGATGTCACGCCTCTAACCGTGCAAGTGTAGTGGACTTTCTTCACAGATTTCGTCTTGTGATTTTCGCAGACCCCCACAACACAGGACCCGGTTTTCTGTTTTTTTTTTTTATTTTTGAAGGTGACGAAACGGACGATGCTGTTTGGGTGGACCCGCGAGTTCTTTAGGACGCGGCAGGAGCTCAGCATTGCTTGACAGCTGGTCACCGGGGCGCTGTATATGGGCGCGTGCTTCTTCACAATGTACACTTTCCGCCCCCATTATAGTGAATGATAGGAGCCCGAACATTGCCATTTAAGCTGGTGGGGGTGAAATCTCAGGGTAATTGAGTTCAAAGTTAAATTAGTCAGAAACCAAAGAAAAACCTATTAAGAGTCAGTTCCGTCAGAGAAATCCTCTATAAAAAGGCAAATGATTGTCTCCTCTGAATGGTTTTATTTTTCCAATTTCTAAATCAAATTGACTTAAAAATCGCATAGTGAGAAGAAAATCAGAATCAATCAGTGTCTCACTTCCGAATTCTTTATTTCAGATTTAATTAGAATCAGTAGCTACTAATTGTTTGGTTATACTATATTAATCGAAACGTTATTTTATTAAAAGAATGCGACTTTCGATAAAATATTTAATAACTGTTCTACTAATAATGACAATATTTCTCAATATGAGTTTTTAGTCTTCTGATACAAGTATCAGAAGACTTATATTCCCGGTTTTGAGGACAAGTATCATTAAAATCTCATTAAATTATCATTATGCACAACAATCACAATAACCGCAACACTTGCGTCTTTCGCAACAATCACAGTTATAATAATAAGGAAATTAAGGCAATATCAATTACATTTTCATAGACGTATCAGAAGACGTTGCGAAGCATTGTGATTGGTTTACTAAACGTTATCCTTATCTTGTTTATTCTTATAGGAGTTTTTTCAGTCAGTTATCATTTTGTGAAAGACAATTGAATAAAACATTTTTAGAATTGAAACGAAATGTTTTTAAATCTTACAATAAATGCTTTTTTTTTTTGGTTTTATATTTTCATGTATTCCTTTCTTTTCTTCCTGTAGTAATCATCTCTTTTTAATTGAAATACCATAAATACACTATTTTATAAATCTATTCCTTTAAGCTTAAAAACAACAAATTTACCTGGGGACGTCTAACCACAATCCACAGGTGAGTTCCGGTTCGGTGTTAAACCTACATTTTCCGAAAAAGCTCAAGATTTAGAGATGTTACGTTTGAGAGAAATGTCTTCAAGGAATTATCCAGTGTTTATACCTTTTCATAAACACTGAACCAGTAGATAAAGAGTTAAAGCAGGAAAAAAAAACCATGTCATGTAATACCTGTAAATCTCAGTAATCACAATAGCAGATAATTGATCAAAAGGATGTTGAACTTCCTTTTAAAAAAAAAAAAAAAAAATCTTCAGATAAGCTGGAAAACTTAAGTAATACTTAAGTTTGACTTAAAAGGCTTAATAATATATTTTAACACCAGAATCCTGAAATGTAAGATTATCATTTTGCTATAAATAAGAAAGATATGAACGACGTTATTAAGAAGCTGACATTCTAATATTATCCCCCTATATATTAATTTCAATTTCTGTAAAATTTGAACGATAGAAAGAATAATTTTCAAAACTTAGAAATTAACTAATTATAAACTAATAAAGGAATAACTAATAAATAATAGAGTGAACAAGTAAATGGTATCGAGTAAGACATATTGAACTGCAGTTGATTTTCAACTGAAACAAACTATGAATCTCCTTGAAATAATTCAGGATAAAATAAATTTTACTGCATCTGTCGACAAAACATTTTATTTAGGGGCAATTCAACTGATGCTAAGTTGAATCAAAGACCGGAACAAAGTATTTGACAGAATATTTATAAGAGAGGATGATAACGCTCGACCAGAACCAATTGATCTAAGTGATGGTCTCATACTAACTTGGATGAATCTGGGTTCGAGATTTTTGGATTTAAATGTTTTCTTTCTTCTCTGTGTTTCTCTCCTGCTTCTTTGTCTAGGGTCATTGTTTGTACTTTGGATCTGTAGAAAAGGTCAAGATTTAGTGGATGAATCCATGACCCTTTCCAATGTCATCAAAATAAAATAAAAAAAAAGAGAAGAGTTGAGAATAGGACGATATTCGCTGTTTTCCTATACAGATAAACACTGAGAATTAAACAGTACTAATGGAAAAATAGTGAATTCAATACAGGAATTAAGTTGCACAGCATCACTATCAACTATTTTGGCATTGACTTGATAGTTGATACGCCAACTAAATCTGTTTTATTCACTGGTGGAAATAGGCAATTATGCGACAGTAAAACTACATTTTCTGTCGTTCCTAATAAGCTAGGAATTAAAAATATCAAACAATTGTTTTGAAAGTTCTTTTGCAAAATCTGAAAACACTACAATTGATGAATGAATGTATTTAAAAAGCACAATTTACTTTTAGTTTAATTCTTGAAAAACCGTTTTTTAAGTGAGTTTAGAGGCTTCTGTCATCCGTTGCAAAGATTCCCATTTCATTCTGTTAATCTTAATGACACTTTCTCCAAAGCATAAATATTAAAGCAATGGCTCATAGGTCATGTATTACAGAAAGTTTTAGATATTATTAATTAACAAATGTTAAATGTTTTTAAAATAACCTGTTCCTATAATAAAAGCTTATTCTTTATTCCGTAAGTAAACGCAACAAGTTTTCTAATACACTGAAAAATTGAACAACTTGAAAATCATGGACTACATGGACATAAAACTTATAATACTGTACTTATATGGATGTTTGTTCTCAAAAACAAAACCTTCAGAACAAATATTCATTTATACATGTCCGTATTAGACATTTGTTCTGAAATAGGAGATTTTCAAGTTATTGAAATTTTTAGTGAATTAGAAAACTTGTTGTTTAAGGAATATACACTGACGTACCAGAAGAACTGAGACACCTGTCTAGTAATGCGTAGGGTTTCCTTTCGATTTGATAACAGCGGCAACACGACGGGGTGTGGACTCTTCGAAGTCTCTGAAATACTATATAGTTAATGTACATCAGTAACAGAACTTCACAATTCCCTAACTTCGAACCACCTTCTCCAGTGGTTCGAACTGCGGAAAGAGCCCTTTAAGTGAATGAACACGACATGAATAGGATCAAACGATTCGCAAGGATGGTTACGTCGAGTCCGCCGGTCAATGATGTCTGCAAGGCACGACTTTCTTTTTTTTAGTTTTGATTGAACGACTTCGATCATCATCATTTCTCTCATTCCAAAATGCTGGACCCGCCTTTGATCAGAGATCTTAATGAGTGGAAACTGAAAACAATCCACACTGTAACAGAGTCACCCTGGACTGTCCCTTAGTATCATGTTGGCAGGCGAGATCCGTTATCTCTTCGAGTTTTCTTCACATGCTTAATCGTTCATTTGTTCGAACAGTTGGAACCACTGCACTTTTCCAGTCATCTGGCATCCAGTGGTGATGTTCGCAAGCCCAGGCGAGGCCTTGTGCTGTATCCGACAGCAGGAACGGAACGTTCTACTGTCCATACGCTGATGTTGTGTGTGAATTGTTCTGTTATCTGCTGTATCCCAGTCGGATCAATGCGTACCACACGACTCTGTCCTTGATCGTCCAGAATTTTTCGTTGATTCAGAGTTGTCGCACGCTGGATGTCTTTCTTGATGTTCTGTAGTTTCATGTTGGAAATGGAGTACCCCACACCCATTTTCTGACATCTAATATCACTCTTTGTTCAGTCGCTAAATCGTGATAGGCTGCCATCATCATTGCGAATTGTACGACAACAGATTGCAGAGATATCCCCCTCTATATGTATTTCAATTGCGAAATGTGGAGTGTAATGGCACGTACTGGAAATAGGAGCGACTGTCTCAGTTTTTCTAGTATTTCAGTTACTAGCTACTGAAATTTCTTCGGTTTCTAAACGTTTACGTACAGAAGAGTGCAGTACTTGTAACTTGCAGCCCATGTATTTGTTTTGGAATGTCTTTCGTAAAATCTTTTAAAGAAAAATATTACAAATTATATGACAAGTAAATTTTTAAATGGACTGTAACTAGAAATGGAAGGATTCGTATATTATAATAAAGATAAAATATCAATGAGTTATTTTCATATATTATTGGAACGTTTAATAAAAGTAAAGTATGACCGAAATGATAGCATTTTGTTATTAACAAAGTAAATAAGATGGTACGTAAATAAAAAGTTATATGAATTTACATAAGTTCATGATTCGTAAAGTAATTTTAAAATTATAAATAATAAAACGAATAGGCTTAAATAAAATAAAAAAGTCTGCTTTTTGGGTGGCTCCTCTTGCAAAGATTGTTTTTATTTTTTGTTTAGTTGATAATTTAAGATTCAACTTAAGTTTTTTCCCTATTTAGCTTAAAAGAACCAAGAGAGACAAGGTTTCTTTATCTTGGATTGATCCATTCTTTGCTGCAGTAACGCTTGAATTGATACGAAATAAGTTTCCTCTGCATTAATTAAGGGGATTAAAATTAATAGTAATTAGGGGATATTTTCTAGATTTGGAATAAAGAATTTGATGCTGAATAATCTGCAACCTAAGTCACTGTTTCAATGTCTTTTAGACACTATTTGCGTTTCTGGAACGTTTTTGGAAATCAAGGTTTTCCTTCACGAAGAATTTGAAAGATAGAAAAATCATCACCTCAGTTCTACATTAAAAAAGTTTCAGAAAAATTATAGCTTATTTGTTCCAGTTCGAAACAAGAAGGTTTCGAAACACTTGAATTTACCGAAGTCTTTAAAATTGAAGCCCTATTTCGAACGATAGTTTGCTCCTCATATTTATCTGCAGATATTCTGGCAAACCATTTACACACATTCCCAAAACAAACTGCTTTTCATTACAGTAAATAATTCTGACGTCATCTTCAGACTTCTTTTATTTTCTTCTTACATGGCTAAACATGCAGACATACTCTTAAGAAGATGAATCAGTGTTGACTCCCTCGTAATAATCTACTGGATTTCTTGAAATATTCAAAAGACAAAAGATAATACTGTTGCATTTGAAAATTTATTCTCGTGAATCTGTGAGGAGATATGGTTGCAAACCATACAAACAAACAAAAAAACATTAAAAATGAAATACTGAAGTCTAGCACTGCATCAAAACCCTTTTACTTTGGCTTAATTTAATTAAGAATAATTGGATTTAAGAATAATTGGAACATAAGAAAGTATTTGTAGATTTAATTATTTTCAGCAAGTGTTGATTTGATTCGACAAGTAAAGTTATACAAATATAAAATAATATTAAGATTAATACACATTCATGACAGTTTCGAACATTGACTGGTTCCAGTCTGATGAATAAAGTCGTTGTTTAAAACTGTCACGAATGTGTAGTAATCTTAATATTACTGAAGTGAGTTACCTTGTTTTCTGCTATAGATATTAATCATACGTTAAATAAAGATTTATACAAATACATATTTTATGGGAAAAATGTTTATTAAACTCTTTACATGTTTCGTAACATTCTTGTGACATTTTCAAAGAGAATTAAGAAACATGTTACCAAACATGTAAAGAGTTTGATAAATATTTTTTTCCATAAAAATATCTATTAGATATTTTTAATTTAATTTAATATGATGGGATTTTTTTTTAGTATTTTCGTTAAATGAAGTTATACAAAACAGTATCTCTCTAATTTATAAATACAGTAAAACCCCGTTATTACGCTCCCGCTTATAGCACTATCCCGTTCTTAACGCTCCTTTTGTACGGTCCCTGGAATTTTCTATATAACTCTCTATACTTTTACCCTCTTATAACGCTTCAAATCCCGCTTGTAGCGCTTTTTTATATCGGAAATTTTGTATCGAAAAGAAATGTAACACTGTAACGATTCTTTTCTTTCCCTGGTAGGAGGGAATCTTCGAACTCTTTGAAGCGGAAATCCCTTTCTATAAGTGAAAAATTGCAAATTCTTCGTAAGTACGACGAGAATTCTACACTAAATCAGAAGGTTTTCGCAGAATCTAAGAATTCCCTGATCCAGTCTGAGAACAATAATAAAAAATAAGAATGGAATTATCAATTCAGCGAAGGATGGTTGCAAACGTAAAAAAGTAGTGTGGAAAATGTGAAGATGCCGAGGAAATTCTAATTGAATGGATTCATCAGTCCCGTGATGCATCAGTGCCATTAAATGACCCAATCATTCAAGAAAAGGCGCGTGAAATAGCGGGCAGTGCACTAAAACTGCTCCGAAAATATATTTGTATTGCTCCTAGTGGAGTATCAATTGATGTTAATAGTTTTTTGAACCGCATTGAAAATGTCGTAATTTATAACAGTAGCATACACACACGGCAAACCACAATCAAAGATTTTTTTAATAGGAAATAAGCTCACATTTGCACTATATCTATTTCAGAATCAAGTATCTTTTCTGTAAAATGGTGTCTAAATGTTTCCCCATCACATAAATCATTTCCCCGTTTATAGCGCTATCCCGCTTATTACGCTTGTAGGTCATGGTCCCTTGACGAGCGTAATAACGGGGTTTTACTGTATGATGATCCATATTTTTTTCATAATTTAAAAAATAATAAAAATAACAAATACATAAACAATATTTTAACAAATGTAATCTTTAAATCCAGTGTTGTTTCTCCATTCTTTTTCTACCTACGGCAATGATTAATCGAATGTAGTGATCATCCAGAATAAAGGGTTATTGTGATGACGTCATACTTCCAAACTCTTTCTTCTCCGTGTATTGGACCGTCATTTAGGCGACGGGTGGTACGAGGCTAATTATCCTGGAACCCAGGCCTTGAAGGTGACTGCTCTTGAAATATGGCCGATATCACAGTCGGCGGGGATCCGAATTAACTACTGAACGCCCACCACTCCCGGATTCAGAACAACCTTTTTTTTGTAATCCTTTCTCTTCTTTCTCGTAAATGTCATTGGAATTAAGCAAATGAGGATTTAAATCTATACAAATAAGTTGTAGAAATAATTTATTTTAATTTCGGAAACTTTTTCCTGATTTTCAGCATCAGAAACTGGCGGAGAGAAAGAATGAACATTTGTGAAAGAATCTGTATGTCTGTTAGTTTCTCTGTCTGTTCACAAATTAAGATTTGAACATTGAGGCACCTCTTCATCAGAGATGATTCATAAAACAATTAAAATACTTCTATGCGATCTATATTTTAGATTGCGTGCGCTGCTATAGACACTACAGACCTTAAATTCTAGAAATCAAGCCACCATTGCTGCTGGGATGGGAGTCTGTTTTTTAGTAATAAACTCTTGCTGAAGGTGTTTCTTTTGGTTCTGGATATTAACGCCGTGATTAATAAAAGCAGAATACACAAAGAAAGCTAAACGATATTTCTTACAGGATAACAGCTTTGAAACAGCTTTGTTGTTTCGAGGTAAACATCACTCTCCGATTTTTCGCGAAATTTAATTTTTGAGTTTCCATCTTATAGCGTTGATCGGAAATTGATGATTAGAAGAAGACAGACACGTCAAACAGCACAACGGAATTTACATTTGTTTTGTTTTTTATTTGTTTCTACTGATTTTATTTGTCGAATTGATAGCACATGAATTATTTGCTTCACTTTGAAAGAGAATTTCTTTTCTTACTTAACCCACCTTTGGAGATGCGTTTCACTACTTTTTAGACGTACTTTTTCTGTTTTTGTGGGTGGCCCTGACTGATGAGCATTGAAATAATTATCCCAAATATCTCTTTAGAAAAACAAGTTCTTGTTTATTAATTATTGACGTTAAAAATTATCAATTCAAGTGAATGAAAAGAAGAAAGGATACAAAAAACTGAATAGAAATAAACTAAGAACGAAGTACGCTTAATTCCTTGTTGGTAAATTAATAATTTACTAATAAATTTATTCATTAATATCTGAAAGCAAATCTCATATCCTAATAAAGGTAGATTAAGCAAATGTAATCTGAGATCTAACGGCATCGTAGACTTTAGGTATCTTTAACTGTCTGTAAAGCACTGGCGTTTGATGGTTAATTATTGATGGTTTTTCTCACTGTAAAATGTGAATAAAATATTCTCTTATATTTTATTCACATTTTACAGTTGAAATACAGAAGCTATCTTGTAATAAATATGTTGAAATGGAAATAGGAGATATACAAATATTCAAATACATAAATCCAAATTTCTAAATAAATACATAAGAAAAAGAAACAAAACTTAATATTAAGTTGGTTTATTTTTAATTATTTTAGTTGTAAAACAAACTCTCCAATAAGAGGATTTTGACCTTTAAATGGTAACTAGACGGAATATTTTGTTTCTTTGCTTCATTCATAGACTGATTTTGAAGCGTCGGAGGTGAGTGGGCGGGCAGAGCCAGTTGCCTTTCGGTCAAAAAGGTTTGACAGAAGCTCTTGTGTAATTACCAAACAATTAAATTTGACCGCGACGCATGCGTGGCGTGGTGGAATTGCCACCGTTAGACGCCGATACATGTGTACCTGTCGGGGAGGTTACCAAACAAAAAAGGGACTGTTGCAGGGGTATTGATTCACAGCTGATAAAGAGTTTTGCTCATTTTCCATGTGAGTTTGATGTTTAAGTTCTGTTCTGTTCTAGAACTTCTATTGTGCAGTGGCAGAATCTGATTTAAAATTTCTTGTATTGAGTGGTTAAAGAATTAAACCCCACGAAAAATATAAATCATAGTAATAGTAAACAACACAGTGTTTTATATTGTGCGGTTTTTACTGATTTAAAAGAATAAATCCTAGTGAGGTATAAATTCATAATAGTTTTCTTCGTTGAAATCTCTAAGAATGAAACCTTTTTTCACTTTCATCTTTGTTCCCCAACAACATTAACTTATTCTTCATTCCTTAAAGAGTTCTTCCATATTAATTAGTGCTGATTAATTATTCTTCTCTTATTTTCTGTATATTTTTCAATTTAATCCAAATTCTTTCTTTTTTTAGATTTAATGTTTTAACTCTCCGTAAAGTTTAAGTTTGTTTATTTGTTTGTTTAGAAACATAATTTTCTATAATTATTGTTTAATTCAGTAAATTTCGTACTTTTCTCAATTCCTTCGAATCTGTAACGTTTCATACCATCTTTTTTCTTGATTCATAGTAAAGACTGGTTCTTTTTTTTTCCCAAAATTTTCTTAATCATTCTTCGTTATTTCATTAATTCTTTATATTGTTCTATTTTCTTCGTTCTGTAGAATACTTCTTTATTTCCGTATTTATTCCCATGAAAACTCTCTCTTTTTTTTTTATTCTTCTTTTGTACTACGATGTCATTTGGTCTGAAACCCGATATTCTTTTATTTCAATCTTAAGATATTAAAAATTTTGATTTACAAAACATCTGACATTATTTTATAATTAACATCACAAAGTTAAAAGTCTCAGCAAAGGTCTATGATTATCTACAATATTTTTTCGCTTTCTTACCTAAGTAAAGCAGTCGACAAAAGCGCCATCTACTTCTAGTAAGCAATAAATGAAAGGAAAGTTGAGAGCGGTTTTATCACAAGAACTACTCTAGCTAATTTTGAATAATTTATTGTAATTCAACCTTCTACAATTATATACAATGTAAAGTGATAATTCCTTATCAAGTAGGAATCAACAAATTAATTAGACAAACAAGGTAGCGATAGCGATTAGTAAACCAATTACAATGCTTCGCAACCGCTTCTGATATGTGAATGAAGAAAATTATTCAAAAGTTATAATAAGCTAACAAGCTGTTTTTATTGAAAACTTAACAATTCAAAATCCACCACAATAGGCTCATGAACACTGAAGAAGGATGAGTAGAGTACAGATTGAGTCACCTTTACGTTAGAATAGACTGCGTCGAGACACGTTCCGACAAGCTAGAGATACAAACTCTACGGCTCTGAACTACTCTTGGCAAGTCTCTAGTCCTCGTGGTTGCTGAGTTGATACTTGTCCACAGACAGACAGACAAACCGCGGATATAAGGCTTCACGGTATCAGAAGCCTTAAAGGAATTCAGTAGATTATAATGGAAGATTAATTATTTTGTCGTTGGGTTTTAGTAAGACTTCATATATTTATTTCTAGTATTTTTTTTCCTTCCGTTAAACTAACAAAGAATCGGCAGCGCATTAAAATAAACTGCATTTCTTGAATTGAAAGGAAATGATTTTATTTTTAGTCGAGTTTTTGTTGTTCTGTCTTTGGATTTAGTCGAATTACACACTTAATATATATCGTTTAATACGATTTTGAATTTAGAGACTTATGTAGTACATTATTTTGTTCTGCTAATTTTACAACAGTCAAAACTAAATCATTATTTCTATTAGATTCATGAATTCTTATTTTTTCTTATGAACAAATAAGAAGTCCCTGTAAGAACATGAGAATACTTTCTTTAAATTGTTGTGTTAATGTTTCTTTTCTTTAAAGTCATGTAAAACCATATGAAGAAAACTATTTTTTTTTAACTTGTCAAAAACAACAAGAATCTTTAAGTTTTCCATTTTCTGAATATTAATTAAATACAAAAATATTTACTCTAAACTTAATTAATGTTAATCGTTTCAAAATTAATAAAGGAATTAATATCATCTGCAGAAATTCATTATTGCGCCTCTAATTCTTTTCTTTTGGAAATTCTATCAACTTCAAGTGCAAATTTCTTGTCACAGAAGATTCACAAGGAAAAGTTTCCAAATGTAGCCGTCTACAATTAATCATTTCATATTCATAATATGCATACCAAATCTCAAGAAGATTCAATTTATCGTTTCAAAGACTGATAAGCGAATATACACGCTTATCCATAGGCTAAATTTATTAGCTTCACTTTCCTTAGGATAGTAGGCTAAAAACTGACTTCCGACTTTTCAGTTCTGATTTCGTATAGATGATGACTCCTAGCAAATACTAAGCTTTCCAGGAGATGAGACATCTTATTTAGCCAGTCTACATCTTGTCTTGATGAAGTAATTAAAGTAATAGTACTTTCAACAAAATAAATAACAAACCGAAATGTGTTTACAGCATTTTGTTTTGGGCTGAATTCTCATTTCGAATGCAGATACATTTCGTCCAATCAGATGCTTCCGATCCACGTAAACTGTGAAGCAATTGTTCTTTTCTGACCAATGTACTTTTTTTTTATTTGTTGCTGATACATCCTATTTTCCGATGGGCAAGGCTCCTTAGCCCCAGGCAGAAACCTTTCTTTTACGACACCCTAATAAAGACCAAAGCACGTGCTCTGTCCGCATACAAATTGATCTGTAATTGATTGATTGGCAGAGATAAATACTGTTGTTGTGACGTCATAGAGGGGAAACAAAGAGAGAAATATCGTTATTAAGTAACGGAAAAGATGATGAATTTGATTATCGTTCATTTACCTGCTCTTCAGGTAACTCAAGGAAAACAAGGATTCATTATAATGGATATCCTACTAAGGGGTCGTCCATTAATTACGTGAGATCAAAAGGGGAGGGGGGGGCAACGAAAATCTCAGGTCAACTTTTTCATTCAGAGAATATACGTATTATAATAGATTATAACATTTTGTAATATTTTTGAACTTTTTTGATTTTTTGACTTTTAGAAATCTCACGTGAGGATGGGGGGGGGGTCTCACCAAATCTCACCAAGGGGGAGGGGAAAGGTCCAAATTTTTTAAAAAAACACCTCACGTAATTAATGGACGGCCCCTAACAATGACTGAATGGAACTATAGCCCTACTTCTGTAAGCAAATTATTTTCTTTGAAATTCATTATTTGAATCTTATTAAATTTTGGGATATATTTAATAATGCTCCAATAACAATAAATATAGGATAGAGCATTATATCCACAGCAAATCATCATTTATATCAACAGTGATGCTGTCTTGAGAATGCAGCTAAATTTCTGTATCTGTTATTAGTCAAATGAACAAAGATTGATAACCGTTTTTGACCTTTCCTTGGCCGAAATGACCCATTGGTTAAAATAATTAATGCCTATATCGTGGTTTGAAGAGATCGTGCTAATTTCTACATCATATGACTGTGTGATAAATTACACTCCGACCAATTTGTAAAAGTTATGATTTACTGATAAACGTCAAGTTTTACAATTTTTTTTAAACTACAATATGCTAAGATAGTCCATTTCATTTTACAAAACTTGATTTTGAAATTTTTCACCACTTATTTTGTTTGACTTTGATATTGTAACCCTTTTGTTTCAAATCTTAATTGATATTTGTCATTCTTTTTATCACTAATCTTCTATAATGTTTATATCTCTTTAAAATTGTACTTTCTAGAAAATACCTTCTCTGATTTTGCATCCCACTAATATTGAAGCTTCATTTTTTGTCTAAAAACAAAAAAGACAAACATTATTTTTTTGATAATTGCCTTCTTTAATTTCATCACTTTCATAAATGATTAGAATCTTAAGTATTAATATTTCAAGTGAAATTAAATTTCTTTAATTAAAGTTGAATCAAAAAATTAAATTAATTGATCTTTGTAAACTTTGACCATTTCTCAAAAATTTTATATCTTAAAAAAATTTGCTTAGCTTTATTGTTTTGAAGCAGTTTTTGAATATCTTGTGAAGAATAAAAGGATAGCATTAATAATAGAACAATTGTCCATAAGATTATCCTTATTTTACTATTAACTGTTTTAATCAATTTGAAAAAAATATTATCAAAAGTTTTTCATTAACATTTGCATTATTGCAAGATCTTAAGAATTCAATGCAAACCCCTCCGCCGTTTTTTATTTTAAAGTCTTAAACAAAATTAATAAAAGATAAATTATTTCAATTTGCTTTCCGCCCAATTGACTTAATAAGTTTCTAATTTCCTTTGCAAGACAGTTTAGTACATTGTTTGTTTACCAAAATTAGTAATGATCATGAATGGACTTAATTTTTTGATAATTCGTCAGTTCGTCAATTATTCATTTATTTTATTTTTTGTCATTCTTGTATAATAAGAACTCAACCCTTTTTGTATCACTAAGAATATTCTAATGAATTTTTGTACAACTCTCTTCCATATTCTACAAATTTATTAGCAATAAAAAATAAGTCCTGTTGTTTAATAGTTTCAATATATTATATTATAATTGCATGCATTTTGATTAAACATATCTGACTTTCCAAACTCTCCTGTTAGATGGTGATCGCAGGAGATTCTGTTCTTTACGTTTTAATTATCTTCTATTTCAAACTGATCTACAGATATTAACTAGATGTTTTGACAAAATAACTTTAGACAAAGAGGCAACGTGAAGCAGGTAAGCAGGTATTACAAAGGCCTCGAGAGATTCGTGAAAAAACTTCATTTGAATCTAATGAATTCTTCACTTGAATAACGGGCTCTCTGGAAAGCATTTGAAGGAACGATACCTTTTCAAATAATATGAATTTTTTCAACTCCCACGCAGTTTTGTTTCAGCAGTTGACTATTTCACAACAGCGTTTGAATCAATTATTGATAAAATTCATCTTCCTTCTTTCCTTGATTGACAAAATAAAAGAATTATTATGTTTTCCATAAAATCTTTACAAAAACTCTTTTCATTATAATATCTCTGTTCATGTCTGTAGCATTTAAATTTGCAGGTTAATGTCACAAATAATAATTCTATCGATTCAGGTTCAAAAACATCTAAACCTGAAGATATTTATTGTATCGTAATGTTTTCTTGTTAAGATTCTGATTCTCTTTTCTGTCGTTGGCTTCAGTTCCTTCATTCATATAATGACAAATAATCAGTCCTTTGTCATTCGCATAATGTACTGAAATTTTACTGTATTCAAAATGAAACTTTATCAGCTCTGTTTACGTTTTTTATAATACAGTATTTTAAGTACATTTGCAAAGCTCAATTATAACATAATATCAATTATGTTTCTTATTAAATAACTTCGTTGTTATTACTTTCTTTTTCGTATTTCCTCTACAGACATCGAAATATTGGTTTTTTTTTTCCTAGATTATTGTCTATTTATTTAAAAAAAATCTTACAATTAGACTTTTTAAAAATAAAAAATTATGCAAGGATTAAGACGAAAGAAGGGTCTTACTTAAAGAAAAGTTTCTTCTAAACTAAGAACTAACTGTAAAAGTATATACAGTTGAGAATCTATATTACTAAAATCTTTTATTTCTCTGTCTGTCTGTCTGTGTGTCTGTCTGTCCGGCGCAGTTTTCTGTGAGAATGAAAAATAGAAAGAATTTT
>JAFIDM010001028.1:22011944-22024538 GCA_023159025.1 Thereuonema tuberculata | reverse complement strand
AACGGAAGACTGCAGCAGATGGAATGAATTTATTACTGTTTTTATTTATATATTTCGCCGTGTCTCTACACTATCAATATCACTTTATCAACACCTTCAAGTAACTGGGTTCTGTCTTCCATATTCCTTCATTTGTTTCCATAGCACTTGGTTTCCAGCTTGTGGATGTGCATTGTCTTTCACTGCCGTTCCTCTGGCAGGGCCAGCCTGTCTTTCTGTGTCTCAAGAACCTATTGAACTCAGGGATGGATGATGCTAAGTGGCGCTGAGGGCTTTTCATCTCACAAAAGGCCTCTCGTCTTCCTTTTTCTCGTTTTTCTACCTGCATTAGCATGTTGCAGTTGAGAAGGCAGAACTTGTCTGTGAATACCTCCACCTACACTGAATGGGACCACCCACAGGAGAGGCCAGGTGTGAATGATGCCACTGGAAAACCGCATTGAGACCCGGATGCTCAAGACGGTCCCCTCCCCCCCTCCCCAACCATTTCCCTCCTCCCCTCCTAACAAGAAAGGAAACGCCCTCACACTGATTTACGACGACAAGGATTAGGGAATCAGGAATATTATCGCCAAAAAACAGACCATCCCATCTCAATAGCAAAGGGGAGAAAAGTATTACAAAAAAAAGTATGTAGTTATGTAACATTTCTGTAGCAATACGAAAGAAAAATGAAATGGCAACTTTATTTCACAAGTGCTTGCTTTGTTGAAGATTGACCATCTTTACTTCCCAACACAATAACAGTTCTCTTAATCAATTATTCGGATAAACGACTGAATGTCACTGAAAAGACTGAAGAGAAAATGCCTTTTTAACGATACGCATTTGAACATGTACATTGGTAATTTCTGAAAACATAGAAATTTACTAAACATTAGCATCACAGTTGCTGCTAGTTATGAACACGGTCAAAAAAATAGAACACGGTCACTTGATCAGATTAATTGCAAGAGATTAATTCAGTAACTTTTTATTTATGAGATCTAAATAAGTGTAATTTAATTTGCCAATTAAAAAGGAACAGTCACTTATCGAATTTCTGCACTGAATAAATGTCGAAGATAGCGTTAAACGATTTTACAGAAGTTTTCAAAATTTGGATTTTTTATAAGATAAACTATCGTAGTTATGGGTGTTTTTATAACAGCTTAAATAAAATAAAAATAATAATACTTAGGATACTATCTATATAGTTCAGTTATGATTCTTGAAACACTGTTTCATTTCAGTCAACTTTTCCCTGTTTTTAAAGTTATATTGAAT
Organism: Thereuonema tuberculata; assembly: GCA_023159025.1. Classification (NCBI taxonomy): domain Eukaryota; kingdom Metazoa; phylum Arthropoda; class Chilopoda; order Scutigeromorpha; family Scutigeridae; genus Thereuonema; species Thereuonema tuberculata. Next base: position 22,023,272 of record JAFIDM010001028.1, on the reverse strand, counting down.
TATATAATGTTAATTATAAAATTTAAGTATTTCAATTAATCCTACAAATTACACTTTAAAGAAAGCAAAGTAGACAAAGTATAAGTTATAAAGTATTCCATGTCTACGTTGAACACTTGTTTACATAAGACGAATGTTGTTGAACACATTTGCTTTAAATACGAAAATGGCTGAATGTTTTAAAGATAGTTTTAATCTTCGAGTCTAAAACGGCAATTACTCTTACATAGATTACATATCTATATATAGATCTTCCCAATATAATAGTGTTTCAGAAATTACATCTTTAAGATCAATGCAGGGAAGCTTTATTTTGAAGCAATAAAACTATAATTCGATAGCTTTGTTAAAAAAGTTAAGTTTCTGTTAAGATAGTTTTCTGAAAAAATTACTTTGAAAAAGAATACGCTCTTAAATTGAAATATTTCATTGCAAAGTAGTTTTCTCAAAAAGGATTAATACTTTATTATTGATACAATCAGTAACTTATTTTGCATCTTTGACATAACAAGATGGAAATTTGTGCTTTCATCTTGCACTTGGATTATAGACAAGAAACACATCTCATTTAAACAAGTTACTGTTTCCAGTCATTTACAGTAAAGTCTAAAGCAGCTGAAACCGCATTATTAGTTTCTAGCGTTGATCTCCTCCAAGATACCTTCTTCTTGCCTGTAATTCCCTTCATATTTCTTTTGTTTTTCCTGATGTGAGCTTTAGTTAATTCTTGAGAACAATTACCATATGTCTGTAATAATTTGAAATCATCAAATGATTTATCATTGACTATCTGCTAATATTGGAGATATACCATTTTGTATAAATTTCGTGGTCTATTTGTTTTGAAATATTTGCAAATTCACTTATTTCACAACCTTTCCTTTGAGCTTGTCAAATACTATTATATTACACTTATCATCACTTTCTTTTGATTCACAGTAGAAACAACGTTTACCCACATTGTTTCATTCGATTATTCTCTAATCATTCCTTCACTTTTATCTTCCTTCCTATCATCTTTTTGTTTTCCAAGAAATATCTAATCACACATCTAACAAGGATGGATTAGAAGATCTCCTCTAAATTTACTCTTCACTAAATGTACTTCTTTTTTCTTCTAATCCATCCTTGTTCTCCAGTACCTCTGTATTGTTGTCTTTTGATTACTTTAGTCGAGTTAAACGTCGCCTAAAACCTTCAAAATCTTCAGAATTTGTCACGAAGGAGACATTTTCCTAAAACTTTCATCAGCCTTCATCTTCAGTCATTCTAATATCCTATTATCCTATTGCTATCAACTACTACCATTGATATATCTTCTAAAAATAACAGGATTCTGTCATCAGGCGTGCATTTTCTTCTTCTGTAGGAGACAAAACAGGAAAAGACAATGCAGGCGTGATGATGGAATCCTGTTATATAAAACTGGAAACCATATAGGAACAAAGAAAGTGCTTTAAAAGTTAATAAAATAATCTTTGGCTATTTTAAACATTACATGGAAAATAAAGGGAAAAAATTATTATAATTAGGATTAAGTAAGTTCATTTGGACAATGGTTTATTGTCTGTGTAAGTGGATTATTACATTGATCAGAAACCATTGTTATTGGATTATTTTTGCGTAACAAAGAAAATAGTTTAATTAGGATCAGGTATCCTATGTATTTCATTATTTTTGTTATTCTTTAATTGTTAATCTAAAATGTATTCATAATGTTTTCTGAGAAAGAAGATACAATTCTTCTTTTCGATTATGTCCTGACGAAGTCTTTGGCTTAAAAAGATGAAATATAGACGGAGATTAAAGATGTTTCTTTCGATTAATAGAGGTTTATGTTCTTGTACTATCATTGTCCTCTGCTATTTATTTTCATATCTTTTTGTTATATTTTTTTACGATATTTCAAGCTTTTTCAACAGTTACTCCCTTTCTCTTCTCTACATTATTCGCCATTAGATGAAGATTTCATTTGGGAAACCGATACATTTATAATTTTTGAGTCCTCTTATTAAATAAGGTGTTGATTAAAAAAAGTTTTTAAATGCAGCCAAAATGCTTCTATTCATTCCTCTATGAATTGAAGATGGAAACCACTGAAGATCCTCCCTCACTAATTAAGGCACAAAAAAGAACAGACATAATGGAAACACATAATCCTTGAGTGTTTTTAAACTTTCCGCCTCAAAAGGAATTTGTCCAAAAATAAAGAAAAAGAAAATAAAAACAACAATAATATTAGAAACAAAACCTTTAAGCGTCAAAGGTTCAGGGTCTGAGCTTAAAACCCCCAAAAGAGGCATTTCTTTCCTTCCTCTATACTCACCACAATTCAAAAACCATATATCGTAGAAAGCTGAAATTTTGAAAGTACGTTTAATTTATTTTAAAGAAGATTCTTACTGAGTTTGGTAAACATTCGACCATTAGGTAACGAACTAGAAAACTAGTGTCAATAAAATTCAGTAATTGCAGCAACACTCAAACCGAGCTGAAATTAGAGGTAGGTGTTTATCAAAAGGAGGTCCCTGTTATTGATGCACAAAACCCGACTAATATTAAGATGATGTCACAGATCCCTTGCCTTTCTTTCTGTGGTTAAAAGCTGTTTGTCTGAAACTTGACTAGAAGATTGAGATGTTTATAAAGGAGATTCTTATTGAATAGTAGTAACAGTTGGACCAGTAGATGAAGAGAAAGAAAAACTTTCTAACGTAAATGAATAAAATGTGAGTGAACAACTGTTTTCTTCTTATTTTTAAGGTTTTTTTTTTACTGTTCTTATCTTGAGGGTTTTTGATAATTGGCACGCCGGCTTATAATAATATTTTTAGTAATGTGTGTTCGCCTGAAGTTATTTATTCAGAATTTTTTTTCATACATATTACTTTTTATATTATTATATTACTCTTATTTTGTTATTAAAAGCGACTGTATTATCTAATAATTCAATATTTCTCATATGCTCTTCTAAAAAGTTTAGTGAAAACTGTTAGGGAAATTTTGAAATATTATTCTTTCAAAACTCCTTAAAAATAATATTTCGTTTATTTTAAATATGTGCTGAGAAAACGATTAACGTATTCAAATTAGTAATAAGTAAGATGTTAAACATGGTAACGCAACCATCAAATGTTTCTGTTTATTGGAATCATGTTTCTTGAAAAACGGTTTCCTATAACTTAATTGTGGATCTTCGGAAGGTTTTCGTTTGGGGATCACTGGTCTATGTTGTCATTAAATTTTTGTCCCCGATTTCCGAACAGCCTCTTTTGGTTCGAAATGAGAGATTCAATGGGATTCTTAACAATTGCAAGATTTCTCAGTTCAGAAACTACTTCGCAAACAAAATCAATCGGTTTTTAGAGTAACTCAGAAGTTAAACATATTTTCGTTATTTAACTCTGAAATTGTTCTCTTAATGGCTGCTAGGAAAAGGAAACTCAGTTGATAGACTTTTGCATCAAAAGCTTAGTAGTTGACTTCTTTTGTGAAATCCTCTGATAGTCTGTCCTTATAATTTCTATTATAACTTACAAAAAAGTAAATGGTGTCATTATTAAAATTATAACAATTTGTATCTCCTTGTTTTTTTTTGGGAGGAAATTTGTTTCTTTTATTAAAACCCGATCTAAATCACAATGGCTCCGAAAAACACTCAATCAAATGAAATCCAATGTTTCAGTGATGATTCTGCAAATGATGTTAGTTCTTTAGTTCGCGAAATACATTCATGGAAGAATAGCAATTACCTTAGATAAACTAAATCGCTAAAGAACTTGAGTTGTATATTTGTACTTTACATCATAGCGTAGGAATAGCACAAATACAAATAGTCTTTGTGTCTGTTACTGAGGTATTAACCTTCAATCCAGCTCATCGCAATCAGGAATTTAGAATGAAATCAATGTTCCCTTTTACAGTGCATTAAAATTGTAGAAATAAAAGTCAAAATATAATTAAATTAAAAATACTTAATGAATAATAATAGTAATGGATCAAGAAAATTAAAATTGAATAATGTTGCTTTATATTACAAGACTTTGTTAAGTAGTTAATTAATGATTTGATTAGGCTTTGCTTTAGCTAATAATACAATTCATTATCTTCAAAGACTTTGTAAATCTGATGAACTAAGTTATTTTTTTGACGTTAGATTTAAAATAATATTGTAACAATTTCCTTTAACTGCTCAGACACCGCTTTATAAGCAACTGACATCCAATTCAAATATCGTCCAGGTTACAAAATTTTATTTCTTTAAGTATTTATATCTTTTTTGAGCTTAATTATTTGTCTTTCTCAAGCTTTCTAGAACTTTTCATATGTACTTTTTCATATGATTTTTCGATTCTTGTCAGCATTTATAAATTGTATTGTTCAAACATTACAACAATATTTGTGAGAAAGAATTGCAGAGAGTTCGTTTCTTTCTTTATTTATTTATTGTATTTTGATGAAAGCTAAGTATTAATCGATGATTTTAGCAACTGATTTTTTTGTAGGAAATTTTTATATATCACTAAATTAATGAAGTATATTTAGAATAACATTATGTAAATTTTATCCAACATAACTAATTTTCCAGTGACTGTAACAGTATAATTAGAACAGAATATTTTGTTTGAAGTAAATAATATAAAATTCATTACATTATCCCCCCCCCCTTTTTTTTAATGTTACCTTTTAGCACAAAAAAGGAAAATTATATGTAATTAATTTATCTTGTTATTGAAGGATAACTGGAAAAAATGGTCTGAAAAGAAAAAGTTGTTTTTACTTTTTATTTTTAGCTATTTTTTAAATTTAAGAAAATGTAATATTTTTAAACTAAGGATGAAAAAATTTGTTTGTGAACAAAATAAATGTAATGATGGATTAAAGTTCCGCGGAACGTTAATCTAGTAAATTCGTCTTTTATTTGATGGTAAATTATATTTGATGGTAAATTTTATACAAAAAGTATAAAAAATGTTTAATTTTTTTTAATGTTTCATTACTTTCTCCTAAAGATTTCAGTAAATCAAAACATAAGATAATGCAAAATATTGTTTATTTGATAATATTCAGACTTTGGAAGTACTGAAGAATCCATAGCGTTTAAATCCATTGTGGAAGATGTCTATAAAATTCATAGCTAAGATTTCTTTTCCTTTCTAAGCAATCATTGATAAAATAATCGGAATAGTGTATAGAAACAGATTTATAGTAAAATGATGTCTGAATAGTGAAATGTCCCAAAGATTTTGTCACTGGAGGAATCGAATTAAAGATGGAAAAGTATTTGCTTCTCAAATAGGATAGAAATTGCTTTTTGATAAAAATAATCATTCTCTGTTTGTCTTTGTAAAGTAGATACCAAATTATTAGAAGATAATAAATAGTTCAACTTAATTATTGAAAGAAATGGAAAACAAAAAGATAACAATTTTGAAGTTAACTGAAACCAAGTTTTCAGATATTCTAGAAATCCTGACCCTCAATGGCAAATTGTTGAAATCTTTGATTCTGAGGACGTTTCAGAAGAACATCAAAAACATAACATTAATAAATTACATGAAGGAGCTTAGCATACAAATATTTATTTAAAAAATAATCTTACGAGCCTATACAAAAAAAAGAGGTTATCAAAAAAACAAATTAAAGCTAAATAACTTTTAACTACACCTTTAATTAGTTTATGCTGGAAATCAGTGAATTGATTAAGAATAGTTAAGTTTTCCGAAATAATAATAGTTGGATTATTTAGGTTGTTTGGTTATTAAAAATAATAATGTATGGTTTGGGTGAAAATAAATGGAAATTAAAATCATAAATTAAGAAAAAGCAAATTATTTTCACATAAGTTATTTAATTTATTTAATATTTAATGAAACGGAAACGCTAGAATATTTGAATAAAATTTTCCTTTGAACCAAAGACGAAATTGGTTAGAATCTAACAATCCTCTCTCCTTTAATTTGGTAGGAACTTATTGATTTCAAAATAATAAGTGTATTTTTATGGATTTTCAATCATTATTTTTAAGGTTCCCATTTTCCAAAGTTTTTGAGTTAACAAAGAAATTGATTAAAGCAGGAAACCAAGAGAGGTAAGGAAGAATTAGAATTAGAATAACTATTTATTAATTTATTTAATGGATTGATAGTTCTTATTTTGAATATGATTTAAATATTTATTTCATGATGATCTAAGAAGAAGGTCTTCTTCAAATTGCATGAATCTTAAGCTGTTGTTGCATCAATACATTATTGGATCAGATGCTAAAATATCTTTATCCGTCTTTTATGTTTTTAACATTTATTTCGCTTTCAACTGCTTAACTTGTGTGAACAAGGCTTTAAAATAAATAAATGAAAGTTTCCTCTTTGTTTGAATTTGAAATAAACGTGAGATCATTCGAGAAACAGCAAATAAAGATAAACAAAATTAAGAGGGCAACTTACATGTTGTGACTGGTCAGCTTCGGAATATTGTTGATAGGAAATTCCTTATTCTGGTGAATGGCCTCATCGTATCGGCGCACCGTTCACTTTCTCCGAGGCTGCTCGCTCGTCCGAGCCGGTTCAGGTGGGCGAGGATACGGCCACTTGCCGTGTTGCCGCCGGTGTTTGGAGGGGCGGAGAGCCCGAACCAAGGCGGACACCAAATGCCATAACTTTAGGTTCGAGAGTCATTCCCACATTTGACCCCGACATGACTACTCTCTTATTGGATCCCTCGCAAAAAGAACTCGTTGTCGATAACATCTTTATATCTCTTGAAAGTTTGGTTCTTGCAATAACGCTATCGACGAGCCAGGGTTAACTTTACCAGGGGTAGTAGATATGGTGTGATTTGTAGGCGGGCGTAGGCGAGTGAAGGATATCGTCTTTTGTCTGTGATTCTGTAAGTCTGTATCTGCTGGCCGAGAAATTATTTGCCAACGTATAGTCGATAAAATTTCATGGATGTCTTTTTCTATCGAAGCGGAAAAAACTGAAATTAACATAACTCCATGAATTCAAACATCCGTTAAGGAGACAAAAAATTAAGGTCTAAGTTTGAAACAAACTAAAAACGTTTAGGATTATTTGACTATTTGGTCTGTCACTTCGAAACCGATTAACCAAAATCTCCTAATAAAAGATTACCAACCACATTTAAAAATAAAAGCAAAATAAAATATTGAAACCAAGGCTCTTAAAATGGATTTATAATGAACTTATAAAAAAAGAATTTTGCAAGTCCACATTGGTACATTTCGGCATTAAATATTACTTAATATTTATCTATTAATTTATTAATGTAATTTATTTACTTGTTATTATTTGCAGAATAATTGGGGAAAAAAATGGAAATTAAAGTAGGGTGAGATAGGGTAGAGATCGGCTAGAGGGATATCCGCTGGTAGAGATTTCATAAAGTGCAGAAGAATGAAGACTTAGATAGTAAGGACTTAGTTGAAGTGAGCTGTATGAGTACCATTAATCTTCAAGGTATTTGTGATTTGTATCGCGTATACATTTTGAAATGCACTGGGGGTAGGGGGGAATAGTACTCATTAATCAGTGCCCTCCTACACCTTAACTTCGCATGGAATGAAGTATTCCTAGGGGGGTTTGATTTGAGTCGAAATTGGGTGGCTCATTAAGCCTATGACAGAGCTACTGTCTGTTTGTCTCCACTCCCTTTCGGAAAGCAATGCAAGGAAAACACGATACCATTCACGGACACTGACATTCGGACAACGATTGAGACATCCCTGGGTAATGACAAGGGCACTACTATTATGATAGGAAAGCCAATGTGAATTTCATGATTCCTTTGGCATCGTATGGATAGAGAATGGATGAGGAATATTAATAGAAGTAGGTCGTCCATTTTACAGCAGACGATATCCAAACCTCATACGATGTGATCTGATATAAACAATTTCAGTTATTGAATTTCATTTTGTTGATATCAAACGTATCTATTAATAAATAGGGTAAATCAATTCATTCGTACTAAGTCTTCTACTTTATATTGTTCATAGACACATAAGATGACTTTTTCCATTCCTCTTGTCTTTACATAAAGATAGCCAAGAATTAAAAAATGTCTTCAGTTTCCTTCAAATTGTTGCTACTTTTATTTTTTTCCCTTTATTTTTCAATGAAATGAAGTTTTCTTTGAAATACATGTAAGCTACTTGAACCTTATTAAATTTATATTTTACAATTAAGCATGAATAACTAATGTTCATTTATTTATTTGTGTTCATTGTCCATATTTTAATGAAATTTTCTGATTACTTCTGTTTCTGATCAATGACTTGCTACGTCCATTACATGTTGTCAACCAGGGGCGGTCTGGCATAACTGGGGGCCCTCGGCTGGAAACGAATTTGGGGCCCTTTAAGGCTTTACCATTTCTCTGACGAACGTAACCAGTACATGATTTACCGGGGAGGAGGCAGAGACGACGCTAGGAGGGTGCGGGGCCCTAAGATGAATTTTGCGGGGCCCTTGACTTACTTGACAACCAAAAAAAACGGCAATCCTATCTTAACAACCAAAAAAAACCCAAAAAAACAGGGCAATCGGGGGCCCTTCCTGGGCTGCGGGCCGTCGGCGATCACCGACCCGCCGACCTGGCCAGACCGCTCCTGTTGTCAACCCTTGATATCGTTTCACTCATTACATTTAATTCTGAAATGGGAATTTTCCGAAGTTTTAAGGAACACTACAATCATTACTATACAATGGTTTTTAGTTCAAAAACAGGATACTGTAAGATTTGTAGCTATTTCTAGACTCTTAACCAGTTATTTTTTCAAGAATGTGGAATGATGAAAGATATGTATGTATGTGTGTGTGTGGGTGTCTGAAAATTGTATGAAAGAGTTGACTTATGATTCATGCAGTATTTCCTTCGTTTCTGGTGATTCAAGCAATTATCTTTATTTTTAAACAATCACTTGCTTCAAAACTTAAAGCGAAACTTCATTTGGTTTTTGTTCCTTCGTATGTGTTGCAATTTATGTCTTGTCTTTATCTGTTTTGAACTCTACCCAATGTATATCTTCATGTAGATTGATGTAATCCAAACTTACTATAATCGGGAACAGTTTTAATCTTGAACTTTTTCGTTTAGTTTAACTTTAAAAGCGTCTTACTTCATCGTTGCAGTTTTTACAAATCCAAAACTTTTAAAAAAACACTTCTTTTTGGCTTTAATTTTAGCTAAATGTTACTTCTATTATAGGATACCACACTTTTAAAACTTTTCTATCTTAGTTTAATTTGAAAAGATAGAAAATTACTAGAATATCTTGTAAATTAAAATTGTATTCTTAAGCATAATTAATGCCCTAATCGTCGGCTCCCTTTCTTCAAGATTTAAAAAAAATTATAGAGAATATATTTTCAAAGTATACAAACAGCATTATAATTACTATTACAATATACTATAAAGTATGTTGAATTTTACAGATTTAACAGTAGAAACCCATTAACAGGATTACCTCAAAATATAGTATGTGTAGGTGTTTATAAAGTGTTGTGTATGTATACTATAGTTATCTATATAATCTTGGTTATATTATATTATTGTTAATTTCAAATTGACAAAGCTGTTATTTTCTTTTGTTCTTATCAAATTACTAAAAACCACTCACAAGGGAAAAGCGTGACCTCGAACACTGAGAACCGCACGAAATGTGCTTAGAATATAAATCGCTCATCCCTAAAACAGTGGTATGAGTCATTCCCATGCAAAACCTGAGTTTTAATTTTCTAGCTGTTGTCTGCTAGCGCCATCCGACGGTGACATGTTGTATCTGCACTAACACGTACTTAATCTAGTTGTGTGAATAGTATATCTGCATAATTATTTTAAGCAGAGGAAAATATAGCAATATAGTCACGACATTGAAATATGTGTGTTTTTGGTCCTATTATATCGATATTTTGTTTCTTCACGTTACCAAAGTTCCTCTCTTGGACCTTTAATAAATGACATGCAGTTTTGCATGAGAATGACTCATACCACTGTTTTTTATATTGTAAGCACATTTTCGTGCGTTTCTCAGCGTTCGAGGTCACTCACTTCCCTTGTGAGACAATCTTTGATTATCATTTACCTTTTGTTTTGATATCTTACTGATTATTTTCCTTTCAACTGTTTTATTTTTAAATTCTTGAAATGCAAGTATTTAGGTCGTGGGATGTTGCTGGTAAGCGAGGAATTGGAAGACCTCTTTATACTGAGTCTTATTATTCCATTTGAACACTTTGTTTTCTGTTTGTCCATTTGTTTGTGCATCACGTTAGAACGGTTGAACGGATTTCCATATCAAAATTAAATTTGGTACTTAGATTATTTCTAATCCATCTTTAAAGTGGCTCCCCCTGCTTTGCTCTTCACTCCCTCGCAATCCTCGAAATGAACCTCAAAGCTGCATCTTCAGTCCACACTAGGAGATGTAAAAGCTAATGTTAATTAAATCTAAGTAAAAGCACAATACCTCATTTATACATCTTTCTAAAAACAGCAAAATAAAGCGTGAAAGAAGTACTCAGCATTAAAACAAGTTTGCGCTACATTAAGATCACAATAAAAAAATTAAGTCATAAGAAAAAGTGGCTGAACAAATTAACACATGTGTACGATTTTGATTTCGAGCTAATGAAAGCCTCCTGGTTCCAAAATGGCGGTTGTGTCGTATCCTTTGAGTAGAGTCTCGGTCACTGTTCTTTGGAGCATCCGTAAGGCACCAAGCTCTCAGCAGGGGATCGTTTAGTGCGTTGGTTGACCACAGGAGTTCGCTGCCTAACCCTGCAGGCTTAATCTAGCTAATTACTGATGAAGGGAGAAACACCTCCTTTTTTTTTATTAAAAAAAAAAAAAAAAAAGTTTCCTATTTCTCCCTACGTACAGGTGAGTTCATCCTTCATCTTAACACATCCTATCAACGCCCACACATTAACCCCCATGTGGGGGCACGCAGACATTGTTACAACAATGGAGTCAAAATGCCTAGAATAAAATCCATTAGATTAAAGTAATATCAAACATTTCAGCTAAGAGAGAATCATTAAAGAAGAAACATCGGGAATGGTTTCTAAAAGATATATTGAGCTGATGATAAAGTGGTTTCTAATTTTGAAAAGAATTTCGATAAAATCTTTCGTCTTTAATTTGATTAATTTTTTCCAGTTTGAAATTGAAAAATTTTATTCAAAATTCTTTTAATAAAAACTCTGTTATAATTATCTAAAATTAAGATGAATTTTGCGCAATTGGTTTAGTTTGACGAGCCAAGCTGACGAGTCAACTCCAAAAATAACGAGTTCAAAAAAAAAA
>JAFIDM010001028.1:21963962-22006944 GCA_023159025.1 Thereuonema tuberculata | reverse complement strand
TGTTGCAATTAAATTTTTCCATAGTTGAAAAAGATTTTAACTTCTGTGAATGTTTCTATTGAGAAATCAAAGAACTTTTATCAATAAGATTACGAAAGAAAAAAACAGAGAGTTCAAAGTAAACAAAATGCCGGTAACTGTAGAACTACGAGGGACGAATAGATAATAGTAAAATAATAAAGAGGATTTATTTCAATATATTTTAAAACATATATATAAAAAAAAAATCAACATCAATTAAAAAAAAATCCACGATAAAGTGGTTTTTTTAAGTTGTTTTTTTAACCATTCAAAAAAAAAAATCTATTACTTTCTGGAAGCGGTGTTTTCAACGTTCGTGTAGCGCAAGAGTTGATGAATGAGAAATTTCTAGAATAATTGGTAGAAAGAGATCTTCTAATACTTGTTGGGGCAGTTTCTACTTATCTATACAAGGTGCACGGGAGAGTCCTAAGCCCTCCCCAAATAACGTTTGAACGAAGATAGCTAGAGTTGATAAGTTAGATATTGGTATAGGAAGCGACCATATGCTATTAGATGAGACTGATGGCAGCGTCCCTAGTGGCAAAATGCAGAAGTTAGTTACCCCTATCTCAGAAACTAGGAGAGATATGGAAAAAAAATTATGAGGAAGTTGTAGAGGAGGAGGTGCAGCACTGATAGTCTCTCCGAGCCTTTGAATAGCACGTAGTCCGATGATCGACGCAGTCGGATATGTCCCAGTAGGAAATCGTAAGACATATTAACGAGTAGCTTCCCTAGAGTTCTGGCTGACTTCGCCGTGTAGCAGAACAAATATTCTTCATTCGAATAACCTGCCATAATCTTTTGTTTAAAAGATACTAGGTAGTCATTAACGGATATTCGATAGTCAGCGATTCTTTGTAGACTTCAAAGCATGAGCTTAATCTGAAGGAGTGGCGTCACATGACAGCCATCATTTGCATACGGCATACAAAGGCTTATGCTCACGAGGTCTACCGCCTTCTATTTGCGCGATTCTTTTCTGTAAAATGTCATTTCCTACTAATTCGGTGATGCTCTACAACTTTCCCATTTATTGTTTTCCATATCTCTCATAGTTTCGGAGATCGGGTTACTACCTTCCATATTTTGTCGCTAGGGGCGCTGCCATCAGTCTCATCTAATAGCACATTGTCTCTTTCCTATACCAATACCTAACTTTCACAACTCTAACTATCTTCGTCCAAAAGTTATTTGGGTGATTTAGAACTTTCCCCTGCCCCCTATATAGTTTATGTAACTAGCACAGCTAAATTCAGAATCATTTTCTGAAATGAAAGATCGACAGAAGGTGTCCACATGCTCCTCCCCCTCCACATGAAAAGTAGTGTCTATAAAATGTAGACTTAATTACAAAAAAGTCTAAAAGTGATAGACTAATTCATATATTTTTTTTTTCGGTTAAGACCTCTGGCTGGGCCCCTGTGACTGCTGGGCCCCTTTGGTTGCCAGGCCCAGTTGCTAAAGGACCAACTGAGTCCCCGCCCTTGTGGGAGTCCTGGGTGTCCACAACCACAAATAAGACTCACTTACAGTCTTCATACACAAATACACATGTAAATACAAAGACTAGACATCATTCGGAAAGAAGTAAAATCAGTTTTCCAAATGCACGGGGGAAAAATATTTGTCTTCAAGAGACAACTGTGAGAAATTTGTTTCTTCTTTCCTTGTAAAGCCGTAAGGAAATATACTAGAAAATGTATAAACAACATCATACATTTTTGGATGAGTGAAAACAGTAGAATGACCCTTTGTGATTCCTACTTTAAATCACATGTGAATGAAAATATCAGTTTACAAACAATTGATACAGAAATAAGAATTCAGCCAAGTCTCCACCAACATCAGACATCAAAGCATTTGCTTGAATGTCCACCAACTGCCTCAATATAGAAGTGAAAAAGTTGGGATAGTGAACGTCTTAATTTGCCTGGTGTATTTCGAATAAGCAGAAAACCGTTATCTATCTTAGGTTCCAGCTGAGCAATCGTAGATACGTCCAATTGATAAACACATTTTCTGATGTGGCCCTGACGATTTAAATCAGGAGACAGTGTAGGCCAAATAACAGAGCTACACCATAACCTAGTGTTGTGGAAAGGGATTGCTAAGGAAGCGGCGGACTTCATTATGAAAAATAGCCGGGCTCTATCGTACTTGAACCGTGATAACCTTCTCTTTTCAAGTTTAATGTTTTCCAACATCTACTAGGTTAGGTGTCTTTGATGGAAATCAAAATAAACTTCGCCATTTAAAGGAGAACAGAAGAATTATTAAAGGAGAACACCAAATTATTTTAAATATTATACATGTCCCAAACATTAAAAAAAAAAAAAACTACAGTTGGTGTTGTCTTTGGATGATTTCATGTGAGCTTTCCTGTGCTCGTTAAAATTAAATGCGCATTATGAAAATTCAGAACCATTTCAGGAAAAGGAAGCGTTGTCAGTGAATAAAATCACAGATGCAAAATTAATAGTAAGTAATAGTGCATTAAGGCTTTAAGGAAAGTCTCTGTAACTAACCCTTGGATTCAATTGAAGATGATAGAGGTATAGTAGCTACTCTTGAAGGATCTTCCAAACCGTTCTTTGCGAAATCCATTCTACTCTAACTATTGTCAGCTGGACCAACTATTCCTGGATCAGCTGAGTCAAGAATTTCCCTTTCGGATGTTGCAACACTTTTGGGTCTTTCGCTGTTGGCCTGCGGTTCAAATTTGTTCTTTTCTCTGAAGTGTCGATCTATGTTGTGTGGTGAGTATACGTCTGGGTATAACTTTAGGTCCATCTCCATGCGTTAGCCCTTGTATCAATGTCTGACATTTCAGAAAAGGATACAAACTCATACTTCTAGTAGTTAAACAACTACGTACGTACGAAAAAAACGAAGTGAAAGCAATCCCTTCTTTGGATTTTTAATAACACAATTAGGCACAGTAATAATAAATTTTTGGTGAAAGCTTTGTAACAATGACTATCCTCGCGCCATTCATCAAGTAGGGATGTTGACTGTGTGCTCAAACAAAACAATTACAGTAACACATTGCTCACCTTCTGCGTCATCGAATTGTCCTTTTAATTCATCATCGATATTTGGAAAACGATGCATTTCTGATCTTTTGTTTCTTCGACATTTTCAGCTGATTTACCTTTGTCCTGTCTGTCAGAAGCTTTAGAAAAATTCTGTACAAATATACAGGTTGTATCAGTTGGAGCCAATCAACAGGTAACTTCTTCCTGAGAGCGAGTTTCGAGAGTAAAAATTATATATTTTCCCAAGAAAAACAATATTCTAACACAAGGCTGGAACCGGAATGCTTCACCTATGTACAACAGTGGCATGCAGTACTATCACCACGTGACATTGGACACTCGTTAGTGACCGTGCGATAATTCACAATGTCAGGCAGGGAAAGTGGTACGTTCCCTTGACGTTAAAGCAACATATGTATGTCATTAAGTTTATTTATATAGAAACAGAAATCAAAAGCAATGTTTCTAAGATAATAATAATAATAATTTATTCTTTATATTTGAAGATTATATGCTTACATAAACGAAGTGGAAGGTAACATTGATGTTTTATATATACTGTATAGAAAATAAAAATGAGAAACAGATGAACTAGAACCTCTTTGATTTAAGCCAAGATCTTTGGTCCAATGTTTTTAAAAGCAAATAACGAACTGAAAAGTAATTTATTTCATCAAATTTTAAAAATCAATCTTTATGTTAGAAAAGAAAAAAATCAAATAAAGTGCGTGGTGTATTCACTCATTGAATCGAAAATTCTAGAATTAGGCAATTTTAATTCTTTTCTTTTTTTCTTTCTGAAATAGCTTTATGTTCAATTTTCAACTTAAAATAATATTATTCTAAATCTTAAATTCGGATTATTTTTGAATCTAGAGTTTATTTTATTATTATCTAATTTATCGTTAACTTTTATTTTTATTATATTTTTTCCAATATAAAAATATTAAGATTTTTGCGAAAATTAAAGTAAAAAAACAACTAGCTAACTAATATTTATTTATTTATTTATTAACAAGCCGTGCTAGTGGTGAATATTTTTTGAGTTAATATTTTTTTTTTCAGTTCATTCTGAGGGTATATAATCTTCAATACCTTAGTGTTGCCCAATCCACCCCCATATTGTTCTAGGAACGACGCCATGTCTAGCCACCCCCTGCCAGTGGTCATTGGTGGTCACTGGCTCAATAATTAAGGTCAACATAATAATAAGCCACTCCACACACACCCCCAGTAACAAAATCCAATTTTGAAAACCTTTCAGAATAATTTCGACACAAGCGAATGAACCTAATTGATTCAATAACTCCCTGAAGCATTGAGTGATTTTATTTGGTTTTCATTTTCATAAGGAATTCTTCTTAAAACTTAGATTTAAAAGTTAATCCTCTCCAGAAGAAAATATTTTTCAAATGTAAAAATTAAAAAAAAAAAAGAGCTAATCTATAAAAAGTATAGGTGAGACGGTGGAAGATCAGCACTGCACTTATTTCATTCTATTTTCTTTAAAAACGAAGTTTGTTCTCACTTCTTTCTTCTACAGACATATGTATTCCAATCCGTTCTCAGTACAAGGTAGAAATTTGGGGGGTTCTCTTCCTACCTTCTTCATCTTTGAAACTTCATTGGTCCACAGGATCAGCATTAAAAGCATTGTTGTATTCAGTCTTGTGTATTCAGTTTGTTTAAGACTAAAATTATTAATATCTTATGATTTACTTTGGTGATTTTTTTTTCTCTTCGCTGTTGAAAAGGTAAAACCTTTTCTTTTTTCTTAACTTCGATACAATTTAATAAATCTCGTTCAAAATCTCGTTAGAAATCATAATACGCTTGTATCTCTCAGAATTCAAAAGTTCAAAAATAAAAGCCATTCTAAATGCTAACTTTGAATTGACAAACTGCATAAATGGTTTTGTGATTAATGACTTCAATTCAAAGAAAAGTTAGGATTATTATCCCCCTCTCCCGCCTCATAAAAAAAATGGATAAATTTTGATCTTGTTTTGTTTATTTAAAGTTCGTTCAATCTTTAAGCAAGATTTCATTTTAAATGTTTTTTTTTTAAATTCCATTAATATTTTCCTGCAGAAATACTTCCTCTCCTCCTTCCATGAAATATATTTAGTTGGATTATTTTTGTGGCTCACGATGACACAATAATGTTGAAAGGGATTCTTGCGTCAAAAAAATACAATACAATTGAAAATGTGTTGTGTATTATGATCTAATATCTTTAAAAGCAAAATATATAAAGATGTTCTGATTAATATTCTCTGAAATAAATAAAGCACAGAAATCAGCAAAAAAAACTTCAAAATTTCTTTTCTCTGTGAGCCAATAAATAAGTTGTTTTCGTTTGACAACTGAAACAATATATTTTGTCTTCTGCAGCAAAGCAGTGGCATCTACCCTTTTTTTAATGTTTGTTTACATTGATTTATTCTTCCTTCGTGTGAATTTCTTCAGTTCAAAGTCTTTAAATGGGCAGCCATGTTATATTATAGGCAGATATTTTGCATCTAGTAATAGGAAATTATTTAATAGATTAATAATTAAAGTCTAAAATGAAGAGAATATCTTGAACAAATGATTGAAATATAAGAAAGTTTCTTTTTCTGGAATTTTCTTTTCTAAATCTAATCCTTCTGTAGTTACTTGTTTCTGTGAAGTTATTGGTTGAAAATAATTACTTAATTTTGTTTGGTTTCCTTTGTGAGCTTTGATGACATCTTTTTCGTTGGGCGTTGGTTAGAAGATGAACAGAAGAAGAAGAAGCGCCGTTTCCTGCTTCATTTGCTCCACCCTCGTCGACCTTAAATGACACCTCTTCCGGACTGTGTAGCTCCCGTGAGTGACTCACGTGTCTTTCCTGTCTCTATAAAGACAATGGAACGAAGGTTGAAGATTTGGCTTTGATCAAACTTATCATCAATCAAAAGATAATAAAAATCTTATTCAACATTTGTTTCTATTTATTTCAATTACAGTATATTAAAAAAACATATACTATGTATGTATATACACTATATACTGTATAGTCTTTTGAAATTCCACATCACTGTCTGGCTTTACATGTATATAGTTTAGAAATATAAGTTAATTTTATTCTTGTATTCTTTACTTTCTCTTAAATTGCAAATGATTGATTGAAATCTTTGCTTTGCGAAACTCGAAGGATTGGCTTTGAGTTTTCCCTATTCTATTACATAAGCATAATATTGAAGTTTATGTATCATTGCTTCTTATTAAGGTATTTATTTACTTATTTTTACTTTATATTTTATAACTTTAACTCAAAACTTTAACTATTATAGATTTTGCTCTTTATAATTTTAATATTTAAATATATGAAGTAAAGTTAAAATAATAAAGTACTAATTTTAAATTTCCTAGCCTCATCCTGACGTTCTCAGGTAGGGCTAGCCCGTGGTCCATAGTTGGCCAAAGTCGATGAAAGGAAGAAAAGTACTAATTTTTAATACTGTTTTCATAAGTAATAAAGAAACTAGGCCGTCTTTATTACTTAGTTCTTATTTTAGTAATTTTCTTTTTGTTTTTAGATTTTAGTTAGTTTGATTGTGGTTTTTGAATAAAAAAGAGCAAAGTCATGAAATATTGCGTTTTTGTTTTCTAAATTGTTTCTAAATTTTGCTGCTGATAACGTTAGGATAAATTGGCCGTATCTTCACAGAAACAGTGATGTGGTCTTTGTATTGGCGTTTATCAAATTCCACATCACTGTCCGGCTTTAAATGTGTGTGTGTATATAATTTTTATATTATAAAAGTAGGCTATTCAGAAATACTTGACAGCATCGGATTTATTTTATAGATATTAAAATTTTAATTACTGAAATATTACTGTTTAAAATATTCAAGCTTGATTCATATATATATGGTTGTTACGTCACGAATCCAACAAACTTCGCCAGTGTGTTCGGATGGTTATTCTAGGCAAAAACGTAACCATTGGTCGATTTGCTTCGTTCCCGAGATATGGACACTTCGGTGTACGAAACTGTAGAATGAAAGCTGTTTGATTACCATTTAATACGTTGATTTATATTTGATCTGAAATGGAATTACATTGAAATCACTACATCTTTCACAGGTAGTGTTCAAACTGCCTACCTCGGTTCTATAAACATGCTGTTGGCATCCGGTGGTTGCATCCACGGAACATCGCAATGTCGTGGCGGGTGTTAACAGCAGCATCAGTTATTGCCTATAGTAATTGTTCCCGTATTTCTGGCTTTGTTATTCTTGTATATTCTTGATTTCTTACAATCCCACAGATAGAAATCTCATGGTGGTAGGTCGGGTGACCCAGGAGGCCAAGGTAGTGACATTTTCCGTATCGGTTACACCGACTAATACATCTCTGTCGGTAAATAACAAAAGCATTGGACCACCAGCAATATTTCATGCGTTCGAACGGGTGATTAACTACGTCGAAGCGGCATTTCAGTCAATATCTCGAGAACGAAGCCGAATCGACCAATGGTGCATTTTACATTTTTTGCTTAGAATAATCACCCGAACACGCTGGCAAAGTTGTTGGTTTCGTAACGGAACACCCTGTTTACACGCTTCTAACAATTTATATACATTTAAAATTCTTCAATTGAAACATGAAAAATAAGTCTGAAGAAAAACTTTGTTTATGTGAGTTCTTAATAACTTTAGAACATGTTCTTGAAACGGATATTAAAAAGCTACAAATTTGAGAAGACTTAGTTCTATATTTTGTTTTCACTGGTTTAAAAAGTAAAATCAAGCCCATTTAGAAGAAAATAAACTACAATTTCTTTCAAAAACATATTTACGGAGAAGAACTTTTTTTGAAGTAAATGTATGTGTGTGTTTTAATAAAATATCTTTAGTAAAATATTCGGAGGGAAAGAATAAATTTTTTGTCGATGACAAACAGTGCATATGAATTCATTTACTAATCCTCGTGCACAACAAACCAAAGTTTCATCGCAATCTGATGAATGGTGTAGGAACGCATACGGGACAAATAAACAAAGAAACATTCATTTATATATTTATTTATAAAATATAAAAATGTTTTTGTAGTTGTTGTTCAAGAAATAAAGAAATTAAAGGAAAGAAATTTCCAACATCTTTGTATAAGAAACAAGTTTAATTAGAAGTTCGTTTCTCTCTCTGTTTTGTTGTTTGGTTGTTTAATTTTAAGATTTTTCATTTTACTTATCAGCTTCATCTTCAGATCTTTTCCAATTCAAAATAATTTCATTGTAAATGTTTCTGTTTCAGATTCTGTTTCTTGGTTGATGTTTACTTTTATGGAAAAAGAAGCATTGGTTTTTTTGTTTTGTTTTTTCTCGATTATTCGTGACATGGAAACCATGTTCATTCATTAAATCAATGAAATACTGGAATTGAACGTAGCACAGCAGAATCTAAAAAGAAAAATTGTAGATTTCCCAAAATTTTATATTAAAAAGTATAAATAATAAAAGTAAATAAATTTTAATGTTTGGAATTTATACTTTTTAATGTAATTGTTTTGTTTTTTATTCGCTTGGCATTTTTTATTTCAATAATAATAATTATAAGACAATCAGTTATTAAGAAGATACTGTTGGCACCAACATTTGAAACTCCTGAAGTAAGTAAGAGGCATCAACCAAAGTAAGAGGGCATCAAACTTGTTTTTTTGTTTTTATTTTTTAAAACAAAAAGAGCTGTTCATTCGCTTCTGTTTTGGCTCGTAGTTCCTTAATTGAGGGTCAGTTTTTACCAGAATCAATTGGACTTATCAATTTCAGCTTCCTCACATTTCAGTTAGGTTTGATTTGTTGCAGAGACAAACGTAATTTGACTAAGAAGTTTTAAACTTTTCTTGTTGTAACCCTTTCTTTTCTCCGTAACCAGCTATCGTATGGTTAATATGTGTAGTTATAACGGCAGGAGAATTCTAATATATTTAACAAGAATCGAACTCAATAATTTTCAAATTCGGCTCGGGATTTTTTGTTTTTATTCTGTAAAACAAACACATATTTTCAATTCACATCATCTTTCAAAGATTTATAATGAACTACTTCTCTGAAGAAAAATAGATGAACTTAAGAACTAAGAATTTCAACTCTGTATAAAGAAGTAAGAGATTTAATTATTTATTTATTTTATAAAAATAAATTCTGTTTTTCTTCCATTATTTAAAGGAATGTTTAAAATGTTTATATTAAACTAGCCGGGTACCGTCGCTTCGCTCCGGAACTTTGCATATATGGCATTAAAAACAAAAACTTTATTTATTGTAGCAAATTAATATTGAGATCGGAGAATATACGATGTCCCAGCCCGTTGTGGCCTTCTCCATTTAACACAGGTGTATTGAGTGTTGGCGCCACACACATTTTTGCATGTATCATGCAAAGGCAGAACGTTTGTGAATGACTGATTTATAACGTTCGATAGAACTTTCAAATACCAACATTTTCTCAATATAATGTTCTCTTCCATCTTTTATACTTTTCGTTTAAATTGAGAAAAAGTCAAAATTTGACCCTTTAGAAGCCGACATCTTGGAAACCAAAAAATTTTTTCGAAAGACTTTTGTAGCATTTTGTTTGTCTTAAAATGATGTTCATTTTATCCATTTGCATGACAAATCTAGCTCTTATAGCCTGGTTATAAAATTGGAAAAACTTAGTCTTATGACAGAATGACAGACAGAATAACGTTTTTATGTAATATAATAATAATAATACGCAAAGGGTGTTCAGGAATTTGGAATGGTGTGTGTGTGTTGGGGGGGGGGGGGGATATGATGTTTCTTGCCATCAACCAAACAAAAAAAAAAGCTTTTTCGGATGGAGAGGCTGAAATTACAAACAATAGCTTTCCAAACATCGAAAAAGCCAAAAATTTTAGATTTCTTCTATTTTGATGGAATGAATGGGTTTGCGTTTGAGGTTGCGTTTTTGTGTAAAAGAAAGCTTTTGTTTTAGGGAATTTCATATTCCCTAACAGAAATTGATTTTTTTTTAACAAAGTATTTATTTATTTTGATGCGCATAAGAATTTCTTTGAGGCTGGCTGAGCCCAGCACATGAATTTTCTTTTTCTTTACTTTTTAATGTGTTTTTAGTTTATATTCATAGAGGTTCCATTCCCTTTCCTTCTGAACTTCAAATTCACCTCCGTTATGAGACCTGCAATGTTCATTCTGATTACTCTCAACTGATGATCGCCTAATAAGCGTGAAACAGCTTATTGAAACAGCAACGTCTTGAGATGTCAGTTGGAAAATTGGTCTCAAATTTTAATGTATTTATTTATTTATTTATTTATTCATTTATTTTTTGTTTCTTTATTAAAAGAAATCTTATGTTTAAACTATTTTTTTTTTAATTTTTTCCTAGAATTCTTTTTTTTTAAAAAAGAACATTATAAATTGACATCTTTGATGTAACAGGTTCTTGAAAGTAAATTCAGCAGCCTGAAAAGAAACCTGTGAAAGGCGGGCAATCACTGAGCTTCTAGCACTTATTGGTAATGATCCTGCGCTGCTCATTCTTGCACAATGTTGGTTTCAATGGAAGACATGACTGGAAAGAAAGGAGAAGCTTCGCGGCCATTGTATTCTGCTTTTAGCTGAAACAGGGCAATGTGCTGCCAAGATAGCATCGCTCCATGTTCCTCTGTTACAAATCATTCACAGAAACGTGTCCCCAAACACAATCGAGGGCGACAGCGGTGGCGTTGGTGTGGTTGTGCGCGTGCTGCAGCTCGGTCCGACCAATCGGCTGATCGCTTACCTACCAAGAGCCACACGCAAATATGCCAAGGTCGAATCGTAAACACTGGCCTAGAGGCTTACAGAGCCTCGACAATAAAAACCTCAAAGCTCAACCAAAGCAATGTGTCCTGCTGTCATATAGTGGCGCCTGCCAAGATACAGACGCCGCCATTTAAGCTTAATCTCGTCCCACCATCTACAACCTCCTTCAAATTGGTCCTCCATCCACAAGGAACCCTCTGCGGTGTAAAGAAAGTGATCACTTCGATAACGATGATAATGGCCGGTGGTGCTTTACTGTGATACTGACCCAGGAATGTCAGGAAGATTCTGCAAATATCTTTGTAGAGAGACAGCTGAGTTTTCCACAGTCAAAAGCGGAATCAGATAATGAATCTAGCCATCCACTTCAGATAAGGAATATACTCCTAAGGGCTTTAGATCTCTGCAACTAGATATCATTATGTTAAAATAATTTTTACATCAAAGCAATTCTATTGGAAGTAACATTATTTAAGCTTATTTGTCCTTGTTTTAACCACTGGGATTGTAATTTTAATAGTTAATTGTAATTTACTCGTTTCTTATTACTTTTTTTTTAAATAGTTATTAATTGTAATGATAATTTCAATTGAAAGCGAAAATCTACATCAAAACTCGTTGTCTATTTTCTGATATTCGGCACTAAATGAAAGGTTTGATCCCTAAGGCAAGTGATGTAATTGACCGCTCCTAATATTCAGAAGTTTTACAGTGATTTCTAGATTTTTTGTTTTCATTTTGTAATAATTAATGTGAAGAAGATTAAAAATTTCACGTTTTAATGTTTCTTATCTGCCGCCATTTTGCCTCTCGAAGCAGCCACAATATTTGACCCTGGTCAGTCCCATCACTAAATAGAATGTGTGTTTACTGTGTAAGAGATTCTGATAATTCCTTTCAAATTCGGGTTCAAATCTTCATTATAAGAATAAATGAGAATCTGAAATTGTGTAGACTGACTGACGTGGATTTATTTAGTTAAATTAAGGGGTCATTCATTAATTACGTAGGTCAAAAGGGGGAGGGGTGGTCCGGCAAAATCTCACCAAATCTCACTAAGGGGGAGGGGGGGGAGGGTTCAACAAAAATCTGACGTCAACTCTTTCATTCGGAGAATATACGTATTATAATAGATTACAACATTTTTTAATATTGACTTTTTGAACTTTATTGATTTTTTGAGTAAGAGTAAGAATTGAGAATTAACTCATTAAGTTTAGCCGAATTAGATTAAAATTTAAATTTCAATGTTCATTTTTTAGCCTTCTTCAAACACAGGTCAGACAAGCATTAGATGCAGAAGCTCACCCTCAGCGACGAACTGAAGGGTCGTTAGAGACATTTCTCGACTTGAATGAAGAAATTAAAAAAATATTTAAACACCGGAAAAACTTATACTTAAAATACTCTATCTCAACTAAAAGCCGTCACATTGTCCTCCGGTTAATGTTGACGGAGCTTTTACGCTAGTTGATTAATAAAACTTTGTCTTTATTCGTCCTATAGTAACTAATCTAACTATATATAAAAAGACAAGACCTGACTCACTCACTCACTCACTCACACCTGACTGACTGATCAACGCCCAGCCCAAACCGTTGGATCTAGAAAGCTAAAATTTTGCACAGAGGTTCCTTTATGTTGTAGACAAGGAATAAGGCCGGATTTTGCGAAAATCCCACGGGTTCGGGAATAACGAGGGTTTATTTTCGATTGAAATTTTTGTTATTTCCGTAATTATTTCCGTAACTAAATAGTAGAGACTTTAAATTTGGCATGTAAGTAGGTAATTATAATCAGTAAAACCCTGTTTCAGAATTTTTCGAAATTCCCCCGGGATAGGATAAAAACCCTTGCTTTAAGTTATAAAGCTGAAAGTTTGCTTCCGTTACTATTGTTAGGTTTTTAGCATTTGCTATCAAGATAATGAGCACTACACAAATATTGTTATGCAACAATTGGAGCTGAAATATTGTTCTGCACAATAGCGCTACATATGCACCCGGTGGCGACAATGGGAACTATACAAATAGTGTTGTGCAACAATTGCAACTAAAATATTGTTGTGCGGAATAGCGACCGGGTTTTCGGGTTAGATATAGATTTGTAATGATCAGATGATTTTTTACGAACTAAGAAAGGTTTGAAGTGATAGGGTTATGATGTTAGAAAATTCAAATAACCTGGAACAATGGGTGTACACTGGGAGGGCGGTGAGTGGATGGGCAAACATGGTTCAAAGCTACTACTTCGAGGTTTTCGGGATAGATACAGATTTGTAATGAGATCAGACCTTTTGAGTTGTTGTTGTTTTTGGTTTTTTTTAGTATGGGAAAGTTCTCGCAATTGCGATTTCTTTATCATCCACATTAGAACATTTGTTTTTTGTAACCCGAGCGAAGAACGGGTCATTTTGCTAGTAATAATTTATTTTTAATTCCTTTATCTGTAAGTTTAACATTAGTCCATTGTTCCTTTAGAAATTACATTGGTTTCACATAAATAATTCACAGGTATCTTCCTGTAATACGATAGTGAGGTGAGGTTAAATTGCCAATTTATAACAAAATAAAAATAAGATCTTTTCAATGATAAAAATATCAAAAAAACACATAAAAATATCAAAATTTTAAACAAAAAAATTAATTTTCAATAATTCAAATATTAATGTTATTCATATTACTATTAATATCCTTACATTGTCGTAGTTCTCCTGATTCTTCAGTGTAATTATTTGAAATGAAGGTTACCATCTCGTTTATTAATTTAGTTTCAATTTCAGCCGCTAGGGATTACCCATGACATGATTCATTCTATTTTCAGGGTTTAGTGAACGTGATTCGGTCAAATAAAACTTTCACTTTTTTGTTTTTGTTAATGTTAAATTTTTATTTTCGCTAATTTACAATTTGACTTTCATATGTATTACTTTAACTTTTAAATCCAACAACTATTTTTGCTCCCTTTCTTTCTTTTTTTTTTCCTACTTCTTCTTCCTCCCACTTGCAAGCAATGGCGCTTCTGCATACCTGCATATTAAGTACCAATAAAAATAGTTCCCAACCTCACGAACAGAATACAGATCAACCAACATCTTTAAGACAACTTTATTCATCTTTATTTATTTTCACGAAGTCTGATCAGGGAACTTCATGGCTTCTCCAGATCATTCTACTCCAAAGAAAAGCAAATTGTTTTGAAATACGGAAATTGTAAATTTATCAAAATATTCGATATTTTTTTTTTTCTTTTCTTTATAATCTGTCGTTTTTCTGAAAATATTGAACTGGGAAATTATTTTACCTTTCTTTATTTAAAAAATTAAAATTTTCTCATTATTTTTTTTTAAATTTGTAACTAGACGGCTGCCCGTCGTTGCGCATTTGTAACAGTACTTCAATTATTCAAAAGCACAAATTAAATCAAGTAAAACTAAAGAATAAACGTTTTAGTAATAAAAGCAGTGCATTAAATTATTTTCTAAACAATAAAACTTAAAACTTAAAATAAAATAAATTTTAAATTCTAAAGAATACATGCAATAGAATATTGATATCCATTTGTAGCAGTTGGAAATTTGCGCAGTTGAGTTGATCTTGTAACAATACTCCTGTTGCCTGGCAACGCTCTTTCAAACTTCAATTGTTGCGGACACACGCACATAACCTGTTTTTTGTTTTTTTTTGTTTTCCTAATATAGATTTCTTCTTCTTATCAATCTGGAAATATTATTGAATATGAAATAAAAAATACAACGCCAACCAAAGAACAGATTTGCGAAAATCTTTTGACAGTGGATTATAAAACATACTAATTTTGCACAGATAAACTCGAAGTTAGCCGACTGATGTCGTTTGCTGTTCAATGCAGTTCTTCGATCTTATAATATCAAAGCGACCTCTGATAAGCATGATAAGAATAGAAGGTATAGGATTCTGCGATCAACAGCTTAAAGAAGGAGTAATATCGAAGAACAACTCCAACGCTCTCAGCTTCCATCTGGGAAGGAAATTCAACACCATTTGACTAAAATACGAAATCGTAACCACGGGTTGGAGGATAGGGGTTCGAAGCCTGTCTCTCCAGTCCGTAACTAAGCATTTTACGACTCGAGCAATCGAGCGCACTTCTATGATCAGTCAATGATAGATCTAAACAATAGACCATACGATGTATACTTCAGACACACTAATTGTACAGAGAATATGGATTCATTACTAATGATATTGATATCCGGTTGTTATTAATGGTCTCTAATGCGTACAGTCTCTATGATCATACAGGAATGCTTAGAAGCATTCATAAAAAGTAATGGTCTAGGTAAAATTAATATATTTTTTTTCTTTTTTGATCAGAATCTCCTTATGGTGAGTTTTTAGCTGCCCAAAGTTTTGATTTCCATATTTTTGATGTTTTTAGTCTTGGTTTTTGAGAGAGATGAGGCTCATTTCAGATGAAGATATTTGAATCACATTATGTTCCTTTTTAAATAACTATTTAGGGTTGTTTTGATCATTCTTCACTTCTTTTAAATCTTTTGTTCTTTTTCTTACTAATATTAAGGAATCAAAATGTCCCCAATTTTTATCATATAATCTTATTTCAATATTTAAATAAGATGACATAATAATTTCATAATTTAACTTTCAATTTATTCTCTCTACTTACCTGATTTTTGGGGGGAAATCTCATGTAGGCCTAATCATTTTCCCAAAAATGTTGTTTGAAATCGCATAGATGACATCGTTTGTTGTCAATAAAGTAAAGAATTACACATAGATCTTAAAGGATATTTTTTGATTAGAAGCATTGTGATGAAAAATCCTATTTGCAGAATTCTACAACAGTAACAATAGATAGAACCATTGTTATTTGTGTGTTGTCAGTTTGTTATTACATTCTACTACACAAAGACATTCTGTTGGAATCTTTGAATAAAAAGAATAATAGATCCCTTAAATGTTTGCTACAACTTTAGAATTCCTAATACTATTTTAGTTTATTGCTGATTTCGTTTTTCTCTATCTTTAAAGGAAGGTATTTTCTCACAATTAAGTCTCTTGTAATTTTGCAAAATAAATTTCCACGATTCGTTATCAAGATTTAACATAAACCTTCCTTCTTATTTTTCGATTTTCGTAGAGATATAATTGTCTTCAGTCTTAGAAACTCGACTTTTATTCAAGTTTAAAACCACCAATCAAAAACTACTGATAAACTTATTAATTAAGTTGTTTTGCAAAATAAAAAAAGTGATTTTTTTTTAAGTTTAATTGAATATTTAAAACATTTAATTTTTGTTCTGCATCAATGATGTCTTAAACAAATTTAGAATTATTGTATTTGATCTTTCTATATTTAAACGTTATTATAAAGTACCGGGAATTCTTCATATTGGATTTTATATAAATACATTTCGTAATCATTTTAATATATTTTATTGAAAATAAATTTTTATTATGTTTCTTGATATAATATGTGAGTGTTGCAGTAGTTAATAATTAGCTATAAATAACAAATCTACGATAACCCTAATTGAAAGATTTTAAATTTATCTCAATCTTGAATTTTTGAAAGATATCAGTTGAACCTTACAGCAATTAAAGAAAAATAATAAGAGATAAATAATTCCCAGTGATTTATTCTCCAATTATTATTCCCAGTTATTTCTATTCCTGTTTCAAACAATTATCAAAATTATAGTAATAACAAAAAAAAAAAACTAACATTAATATATTAAAAAATATTTAAATAATAAAGTAGTCTTTTATTAAAAAAAGACTTGTTAAAATGCACTGAAAATGTTTTAAAACTACGTTTGCTTTTTTTTATTTTTCCTGATTCCTTTTGAATATGCCGTGTTCGTAATCGTCGTTCTGCCATGATCTATTCCTCTGATAATTGCTGCATTAGGAGCTCCATCTATCGGTCGAAGGCTGTATTAGGGCGCCATAGGCTGCGAATTCCAATCGGTCGTTATTTATAGTGCGACGTAATAGTACGGGGATACCTTGGGGCTCTATACCGGATGCCGAAGATGACTAAGGCCTCATCGTTTTCTCTATCTCCGTCTTCCTTCCACCCACCTTTACATCTAATAACAGAGAAAATAGAAAAGAAAAACAAGAAACCATATTTTTTTATACTCATTAAATAAATAAATAAATAAATAAATAAGAAAAAAAAAGACATTTGATTTTTTTTTCTTAAATCGTGATTAATAATAAACACCATCCTGTAAGTATATATCTAAATATATAATCTATTTATTAAAATATTGAGTGTGAAATGTGGTGA
The DNA here is from genome assembly GCA_023159025.1 of Thereuonema tuberculata. Lineage (NCBI taxonomy): Eukaryota > Metazoa > Arthropoda > Chilopoda > Scutigeromorpha > Scutigeridae > Thereuonema > Thereuonema tuberculata. The sequence continues at coordinate 21,989,767 of JAFIDM010001028.1, read as the reverse complement.
TCGTTTGCCTAAAAAAAAAAAAAAAGCCTCAAAAAAAAAAAAAAAATTCCAAAAACTTTGATATTTACTGGCGCACACACTTATAGACATTTGCCCCATCCTGGAATTTTCCATTTAAATGAAAATTATAGATTTTTTTTTCCTCTCAAGAGGACTCAAGGTAGAAAACTGGTAAATTTTATTGTAATTAATTATTTACTTATATTTATTTTAGTATAATTTCACAATATAAAGTGCAATAACAATTCCGATTAACTCTTCACAAACGAATTAAAGTACTTCTTATATTTTTAAATTTACAAAGAAATAATTTTCCTATTTGTAGATTATCATGTCTATCTAATACAATCAGTCTTAACTTTTGGAAAGTTATTAAATAAATAACTAAGTGACTCTCAATTAAATTTTCTTTCTTATTCAAAGGAAAATATGTGCGAATTTAAAATGAATTACAAATTGGTTATGATGTTTTTTTGTTTATATGTCAATTATTTTTGCTTATATGTCAATATAGCTTCAATTTTCGAAAACCGCAATTTAAAAAAAAAAAAAAAAAAAGTTTTTTTTGTTAAATAGTTCGATAATTTTAAAAAAAAATATTAAAAGACTTCTCAATCCAACCTATGAATCTTTATTCAGTTTCTAATAATTTATCCCTGCCATTGGTTTTTTTTCTAAACTGCCTAATTAATGATCTATTTAACAAAAATAGTGATTTTTTTTTTTAAATTGCGGTTTTTGAAAATTGGAGTTCAATTGGTTTTTGCTACAAATTTCTTGTTGACGTCACTGAGGAATTGTTTTTCGATGGAAATATTTTTATTGCAAAATATTCTCCACTGGAGATTCACAGAGAAAAGTTCTGAAATGTAAAATGATCCTCTGTTGATAGTAAATATTCACGTCAGTTTCAAGAAAAGCTTCATTTATTGCGACGAAGACAAATTCAACGTAGATTTTATGAAGCTAAATTTCCGACAATATCAGAATGTTTATTAAAAAGAAAAGATGTTCCAAAATACAGACTCTCGTGGCTCAAGAGGTTTAGGCTCCTAGCGATCCTCGACCAACGGGACTAGTTGGATCGCATGGTCATTCAGACGCCCGCTAACCCCCGAGTAAGAAACCTTACACTCATTTGACAGAGAGCTGAGTGCATCCTAGGGTCTGTCTGGAATAAGAGAAACCACTGTGGAAAAATCGTTGGGAATTAAAGTCGGACCCACCATTATGATAACGAGATTCATCCTTAACATAGTCTTAAGATTTTTATAAAACATCTTAACTCATCTTCTAAACAAATATCAAATATTTAGTATAAACTTTTTCTTTTTAATTCTTAGAAGATTCAGCTTGTCTTGTCTTAATGCTTTAACAAACATGTTGAACCACACATATAGAAAAACGCCCAGCGACTTTGAATAAAATAATGACGTTGATAGAAAAACAATAATTTCTCATTAAACTTAAAATCAAAACCTATCTTATTTTGGAAATTAAATAAAGTGAGTTATTCTTTTATTAGTTGAAGAAATAACTCGAGCTTTTGAAACCAGTTCCAAAACGATCTTATTTCTAACTAGGCCAACCCCCTGTCTCCCCCTGGTAAGTATGAAATAATCCAAGAAGAATCGATTCCAAGCGGTTATGGCACAAATTGATATTTTATTCTTATTGAATGAACTCTTTATTTGATAGCGCGCGAACCAATAGAATAAAAGCAGCATTGGATATTAAGGGACCAGCAGTAGTCCAATGGTTAGCGTTCTTGACTGCGAGGACGAAGGTCCTCGGTTCGAATCCCCTGCAAGGCGAAAAAGTAAAAGTAAAAAAAAAGAAAAGAAAATTTTATAATCTGATTTTCTCAACAAGGGAAACTAATAATTAACAATTGCGCCGGAGAGACAGAGAGAAATAAAAGATTTTAGTAATACAGTAGAGTCCCGAAAACTCGGCCCTCGATAACCCGGCAGTCCGGATAACTCGGCCACCCACTGGCAGGGCGGAAAAACCCCGTGCGCAGACCCGTTACAAATTACATTTATATACAGTTCATGTATTAGGTATTTTCTTAAGTTTATTTGGACAGTTTAAGTTTGAGTTATAGCATTTTTTGTAAACAGTTGTATTCTCAAGCAACAAATAAAAGTATTTATGACGAAAAAAAATCGTACTTATTCTTTTTTAATACCTTTCCCGATAATCCGGCAGTTTCACAAACTCGGCCAACCTTCGGTCCGCATTAGGCCGAGTTTTCGGGACTCTACTCTTCTTAGAATAAATTTAGTCGTGATCTGAGTGGATACAAATAAGTCGTAATATTAGAAAAGATTTTGTTTCTTTCTCAGCTGACATTTCAGTCACGCTGTGAAAAAACACACATTTAATATATCTGTTACTTTACGATAGAATTGAAAAAATTTATTAACTTTAGCTGTTAGTATAATACAATACAGTTATGTCTACAATACAGTTATGTTATACATGTAGACTGTACAAGTACAGTACAATAGTGTTACACAACATTATATAGTATTGCATTGTACTGTGTGATGGGAGATATTGAATCTAACAAGAATGATGCAAATACAAGTCAGAAGTAAATCTCAATTTCCAGAGGAGAAATTATATCATATCCATTGTTCATACGTAGGGTCTGGATTGTTAAGACTAAAATCCTAGATACAGACGCATTTGTGATTTAAAAATAAAAAAAAAAGAAGGGCAAGAGCAGTTCACATCTTCCAAATAATAAAAAAGACCTTCTTTTTACAACCACATAACTTACATTGGATTCTTAATTTACTGTGGGGTTAAAATTCGCCAACATTTTAGAAAACCTTATCAAAAATAACATTGATTTATTGGACGAAAAATGTGAACCAATTGGTTTAAAAGCAAAAGGAAAGAAATTATCCTGAAATAAGGAAGTATTAATATGTGAAATTTATTATTTTGTCTCAACTAAAAAAAAATCTGAATTAGGCGATGGGTCGTCTTAAAGTAGATGAATCATTCATAAATAAAATGGAAATAATTTTGAAAAAAAAAAAAAGCAAAAGTCTTTATTATTGGGGAATGTTAAAGTAATCACTGATCAAATAAAGGTCAAGGAATTTTTTTGAATGAAAAATTTGGATATTCTGAAAACCGATCTATTTATTATGGAATTATTATAAATCACTTTAAAACAAATACAATGCATTGCAGTAAAGCAGTGTTTCTCAATGTTTACTTCATGACTCACTTATGTGTTTGCTAAAAATCCACAGGAAACCAAACATTGTTCTCAATTGTTTTTCATTCCTTTATTGGGTGCATAGGATCTCTTGTATGAAAACCTCAGTATGATGATTAACACAAAACATTTATATATATATATATATTTGGGTGATTTGAACGTGAACAAATACTTTATCAATCTTCATTGTGAGAACTAAACATAATAGATAGCTTAAATATGTATTTGTCCAGATTATTTGATATCTAAACATCCACTTTGTATCCAGGACCGATGATGAGCGGTGGAAGTACACAGAAGCTCGATTATAACGCGGTCTATCGGATCCAAGATCTCGAAGATCGCGATATAACCGCGATATAAACGAACTTTTATTACTTCGCGACGTCAAATATCGTATATCGCACCCTATTATCGCCCACACGATTCCAAATCGATTTAAAATGGTCATTTCGCGATTACCTACATCATTCAGAGCTATGTGAGAGCATTTTATATTTATATATACATAAATCATTACCTTTTCAACACTTTGATGGGTTATATTAGCCAAAATCGATTTGGCGCCGCCATCTTGGCATCTTGTACAAACGACGAGTCACGTGGATCGAAACTATGTATTCATACGCCTATTAGATTACATGGGCCTCTTTACTGGTTGTCATTGGCAGAAAAATAGATCTCGCTATTCATTTTGTTTAAACGAAAAAGTCCGCGATTCTGGTATTTTTTTAAAAATATATTGTATTTGACGCATTTTCCTGACATTAGAGTGGGTATAGAGTCTCAATTACTGTAAATAATAAGGAAACAAGCATATTAATTTACACCTTTGATTTGATTTTAGGTGAAAAAACGGTAAATTTTGCAATTTTACAATTATACACCTTTTCCAAAATATAAGGGGTCCAAGACCAAATCGCGTTATATCCGAATTCGCGATATAACAACCGCGTTATAACCGAGCTTCAGTATACTTCCCGAAACTTGTAATCGTTTAATTTTTTGAAATTTTTAACTTTTATTATTTCAAGTGTGTTATCGTTTATATTTGATGTTCGATATTTTCACACACATTAATACACAGCATTATCTAAACCTCCATTTGAACCTACATCTAAGTGCTCTAATCAAAAGTAGGTGTAGATGTCAACATTTGACTATGTGTTCAACTGAATATTTACAACCCAAAACCCTCTCAAATGACACATCCATTGAGAAGCTCTGTAATTAGGTATTTAGTAAATAATTTGAATAGAGGTTAGATGTAATGAAACTTTTCACTCTGTGTGTTATTACGTAAGCCTGAGGTAAGTTATAAAATCATAACAAAACCGGTAGCTCTGTAGTTTAATGTCAGTATATCCATGTTTCTTAAATTAGTTGTGTTTCCTTCCATGCTACGAAACTTCTCTGTTGTTGAAACATATCTTTAAATTACTGCTAATTTCAAGAACATAATATGATAAAAATAGTTCTCTAAAATATCTACAGAAGTTGTTGCTATTCGAAGATATCTATTTTTAAAATAAGAAAAATGAAAGCAAAGCATTTCACTGTTTGCATTTCTGACTGATGTCACATGTGTTTGTCTGATTATCTTCAATGCATGAAAGAAACACGTTTAGCGAAACATGTGTAGGATAACTTTAATATTTGTTTAATCTATTGATTTTAAATTAATTTGATCTGATTATTATTTAAAAAAATAGAGCGAAAAACATTATGTGCCATTTTTATATTAAGCCTTTGTCTTCATATTATTAATATCGTTTTTTATGCAAACACCAGTTTGAATAGACCGTGACAAATGCGCCATTTGTATTAGTACATTGACAGTTTTTTGTATCATACATACGTTGTCAGACTTTATGTTTAAATTAAAAATATTGAAACGTAAGTGGCTTAGTTTTCAGATGACAAATCGTTAGGAATGGTTTTTCACGATAGTTTAAGTCAAAATAAACATAAAATGATCCATTGATGATCAACAGCAGTAAAATGGATCTAAATTACATCAAGGAATGTTAATCCTTTCCTAATATTTGACTTCATGTTGACTCAACTGAATCTAAATAATTCTTATAATTTAGATAAGTTATTATGATGCAGAAACGGAATCAAACTTTAATTCCTTAGCACAATTTAAAACAATTGAAGCCGTATAGGCAAGAAAACAAATAAGTTCTTGTATCTTAATTTACAACTGTTGACCCATTATTACTATTCAAATTAAATAGTTTAAATTGTAATTTAATATGTCTTACCCTGTCGGAACCAAGAATTATTGAAATAAATTTTATTAATATTAACAAGAAACTATTAACTATAATTATTAGTAGTAATAGTGATTTGTTAAAAGTAATATTAAGATTTATTACATCACTAAAACATTAATAGTGTTGCAATATTTTATTAATAAGAACAAAAAACAAAATATTTTATTTTTCATTGGGTTTAAAATTCGTAACTGTGAATTTTCTTTTGAGGTTTAATAATATTTAATATAATAATAAGATTTTAGAGAAAGTAAAAATAATGTTTGAAATAATTTACAATAAAAACAATGGGTGAGACCAAGTTATATACAAAATGACATCCTGGTATAGCTGTTTCACGCTAATATGGCGATCATCAGCCGGGAGCAGTCATCAGTACACAACCAGGTCTCGGTATACGGGCTTATATGATTAAACGTCGGAACAAACGTGGAACCCGCAAAAGTTAAAACACTTTTGGCTATTTTGTTAGCTTCTGTTAAGTGATTGTAAAAGACAATTAATTAAATATCCATTCATTAATTCATTGGAAGAATTTAAGTTTTTATTAAAATTTTAATATCTACGATATTTGCATAAATAATAGGAACATATTTTTATCTGTAATTTTTATTTAGTTTCTTTTGCATATATTATTTTTAAGTCCTCCTCTGGTATTTATAAATTATACGTATATGTTTTGTAATAAAATGTCTTCTATATTATAATCATTACTTTAAAAGAATTAGGTAAATCAAAAGACCTCAAGGAAAGAGTGTCTTCTATCTAAATACATGTTATTTGTTATTTTAAGATACAGAGGTCTCTAGGGGACATTCGTACTCAAAAACATTTACGGTGAGCGCTTGTCAATTGCTCTTATATAATATCTTTGGTTTCGGGTACTTTCTTTTTTTCTTTCTTTATCTTTCTTCAATTTTTCGTCGGTTGCATTCTTATGTTGGTGAACGGTGTCATTCGTTTCCAACACCTGCCACCAGGGACCGCTCCAAGGGGTAGGTGGGCTGATGGGTGAGGTTTAATGATGACGCTCTGGGCATTCGTACATACCGTAACGTCCAGATCTCGTCACAAGATGGCGAAGGTAAGAGACAAAGGGAAGGAAGGAAGGATGGGATTGTCTCAGAGAAGAATAGAAACAAAACACGCATTTAAAAAATCTTCACATAATAAACAAACTGTGAACAATTTTATATTATTAAACTTCTTGTATGCAAAAAACTCATCAAAGATACAGGAGCTTTACATTCTATAACATTAGCACATTATAATTAGAATCAACAATTAAAATTCATGGACCCCTATTGTAACGAAGAGCAATGTAGTAATGTAGTGAATTTCTCTGTCTGTCAGACCATTTGAAATAATTCTGTAATGTCTGAGTTTACATTCACAAACTACAGTAAAGTAAAGGTGAATTGTCAATGAAGGTTAGGCCTCTTAAATGTTGAATGGAAAATATTTGAGACTAACATAAAATATATGAAGCCTACAAAAGCTTTCTCATTTTCATGAAGGAAAACAAAGTTATAAAATTATACAAATGGACTGTACAATTAACAATACAATCGCCATAAGGAAGTTCTCTTTTTCTTTCAGTAATTAATAAGTCCAAATATTACTAAATTATAAGTTACTGTTATAAATTTGTTATTACAAATATTAATAAGGTTTATTAATAATAGTCAGTATATAAATCAATCATACAGAATGTTAACGAAAAGAAGACACAATATTAGTATCTTCAACTAAACTTTGAATTTGAATAAACTTTCAAAATTAGAAATACTTTCGCACTTATTTTTGATTGTTGTTTATTTTGTTTGGGAGTCCCTTTCGGAACGAAGGTGATTTCTATTTCTTTTCACTCCTTTCTGGGTTTGTCATCAAGGAGGGTGAATCTGACTGATGAGTTCCTAATAAGGACGAAACGGCCGTTCCGATTCCCTGTGTTGACAAATTCAAAGGCATGATTTGTTTATTTACGTGCAGTCATGTTAGACATGTTTTGCCTAATTCTCTTCATTAATTGGAAATATTGAAGGAATAAATATGTCCTACTTCCGTTTAAAGTTATTCCTTTATTTATAACCAATCTTTCGTTGTATAAATATCTCTATTAAGAAATGAAAAACCAAGCACTGCACATAAATTCGGTTTTTAAATTAAGCTTTATATCAAGTTGTAGAATACGGAATAGAAACCAACTTTCCTTGCCTAACTATTAATGTTAGATTGAAGTAATTGGATAAATACGAAATAATCATTTTTTTTAATAAGTTGATACCGAGTGACAGCATGTTCGACAGCAGAACGCACTTAATTTGAAGAGATGTTTCCCATATAAGTACGATTCTGTGCTTCAAATCTACCAGGTGAAGAACATTGTCCCGATAAACCATGCTTTTGAAGTAACACCAAAGCCAAAAATCTCGGGGAAAAGGCCTGATGAACGTGGCGACCATCCGGTTGCGACTAATCATTCTATCCTCTGTTGCAGCAACTGTTGAACATGACGTCCTATGTGGGAGGTGCTCCCTCTTGCATAAATATTGTCTTGTTGAGGCATCCTCTTTGCTGGAGATGCGGGATGATGAAACTATGTCCCGATAACAAGTTGTGGTTAATGTAGAGGTCACAGGTCCTGTTGGATGGATTTCCTCGAATAAAATCGGGCCAATCTCAAATGTGGCTGTAAACCCTATCCATACTGTTACATTCGGTGAATGTAAGATATTCTGTTGAAACTGATGAGGATTCTGTGTAGCCCAGATTCGGCAGATTCGTGTTCACTGTTCCACACACATGAAAATGAGCTTCATAACTCCATAGGATGTTCTCAGTCTACTGCATTCGTGCCAGAAATGTCAAAGTATACAAAGTTTCTTGGACTGTTGTGTACGATATGTAATGAGATGCATCTATGGCATAATACATCTATGTCATGAGATGCATCTACGGCACGAGATGCTATAGCACGACCACTACTCGTATCTGCAACATTCTCACGGATTGTTCAACGACTGCCGTTGCATTGTCTTCTGCCACCTGAGGTATCCTGGGTAACGCTATGAAGCTAACGGTATCCATAAATCGATGAACCACGCGCCGAATGCACTTGGTGTCAGTGGACCTATCCGCAATGATTTGTGTTGTCGCGAAGCGCTCATCCTTCTGGTAAAATAACTTTAAAAGTAAGGGCGTTCCGGCAACGTGAGTTTCATCTCCTTGTTCAAGAACGTCTCCTACAGAGCCTCACGCTTCCTTTTATACCTGATTCGAAGCCCTACGAAGTACGTGCTTTGTAAATTTCACAACTGTTGTAGCTCGCAGGGAGTCGTATTTCCCGTGTTAGTCATTTTTTTTATTTTTTTTTTATTACAGAAATGGTTTCCCCATGATCCGGAATGTACACAGTCCAAATCTGACGTTGTTTCTGGTTCTCTCTCCCGAATGTTCTGCACAGGGATTATTTACTCTTGAATTGGAATTTTTCGAAAGTTGGAGAATCAGAAATCTTTCAAAAAATTAAGTTCACTAGAATCTTTCTTTTGGAAGACTAACAATAACATTAATACAGTTTTTTTATTTATTCCAGATGATAATAAATAAGAAGAAAAGAGAAGATTTAATAGAATCTGCTTAATTTTTATTCCTCTGTGTTATTGTTTTCCTTTCTCGAATAAATGATTTTTTATATTACATATTAGTAATTTTCTTAACAAAAAAGATTTAAACAAATATTTTCAAAATAATAGCAATAATAATAATAATAGAAGAAGAAGAATATCATTGTATTACACTGATCTTTAATACTTTACGAAATAACTATGAACAGTTTTTCGAAGAACGGAAGAGTTTCAGGTTCTCTATAGAAGATCAGGTCATTCGAAGAAAAACAAATGAAACATATTCTAAAGAAAAACAATAGGGATCAGTGTTTTAACAACATTTAGAATCTATCCAATATGTTTCTGGAGGATATCCAATGCTCGTTCCAATAATAATCCACCAAGCCTTAGCACTATATCAATCCAGGAAATTCTTGACCCTTGAGTGATTTAGGATTATCTTGATTCCCCAATCGAATCTGGTGATTATGTTCTCCAAGTAAAACTAAATAATAATCTGGAAAGTACTTCCTTTCGCTTTTCACTGGATCCTAGCCACAGCTTATGGAAGGCAATGTTTTTGAGATGATATGGAAAATAACGGAGCTGATTTATTGCAATGCACAGGTTTTCATGGTTTACGAAGATCGACAATATTACAGCTCCTAGTCCAAATCCTACCGTCATCATCCACAATAATGCTATCGAAGACCAGAATTGGTGAATTACACGTATTAGTTTATTTTCTGTTGTCTTATTAAAGAAGGCCGTTAAACCACAAGGAAAAGAGATTCATTTTTTATCCTACGGCTATATCATTGGCAAATTTGGTCTTTTGATTGTGTGGAGTCCAATAAAGATTAACTTTAAAAGAAAATTTACTTAAAAAATAAACATTAGAAAAAGTCGTATGTTGTAAAGAGTGGCCCAGGTTGGAAGACGTTGTCCAGTCATATCGTGAAATTGATACAAAAAATACTGAGGGTTATTTATGATAGGAATTAAATGCTTTTGAAGATAATAACGGCACTTTATCAATATAAATTAAGACACAAACCCTTTACGAGATAAAGATAAGGGATTGCAATCATAGAAGTTTTGTCTAATCTTTATTTTCAGACTGTAGAGCTTGAATCTTATGGATGTAGTTTTTGTAACAGTCTTTAAAAAAAAGACAGCGATTCAGTGAATTCGTCTTTTAAGGCACCTTTTTCTGGCCAAGGTATCGGTCACCTCATTTCCATAAATTCCGCGGTGCCTTGGAATCCATTGGAGGACAAGTTATTAACCTCTTAAAAGATTTGATTATTTAGACTTCGGGATTCCACTACAGCACTTATTGTTAATGGGGGACTGGAATCGGGCTGAGCAAGATAGCAGTCTAGGAATCAATAAAAATAATTATATTTCTTTTGAAAACGTTTAAATAGATTTAAGAATCAGCAACATTGTCCCAATCTCTCCAAAAAATTTATGGCCTGCTTACCCATTGCACTTGCAATGGAAATATAGATGAGTACACATCAGCACCCATCATTTTCATAAACAAATAATGAAATCCTGATGATAGAAATGATAGATATTATTTAAATATGTTTGGTTCGACATGCATCCTTAATAGTTTGTAGGATAGCAGCTCGTGTAGTAGCTTTGTTAACATAGTTAGTCCTTCGTTTTTCATCTCCCTAGACCACAAAAAATTCTTTCTAACCCTTTTTTTAAAAGAATTTCTTCAGTCTTCACTATGAGGGGTTATTGTGGGTTTTTAATAGTTTTTAGTTGTTTGTAATTATCCCAGTAATTAATGCCAAGATGTCTCAAACGCTTTTGAAGATTCAATGGCATCATTTCTCTCTGTAAAAGAAACGGTTCAGTGTCAGTTTCCATTTCCATGGCAGCAATCGAGGTAGAACGAGGTTCTCCAGTAATTATCCTAATTATTCTTTTAATGGTGCATCAGGGGCTGTTATAATAATTTCAGTGGCATATTCCAAAGCAGACTAATGATTTATAAGCTAAACATAGAACGTGCTGAATAGTCATCCATTTGATGCCTTGGAATCTCTTCAATTCCAGATGTTTTTCCTACTTGTTTTTTATAGGTCTCAAGTTAGAGTTTTATCCAACCGAATTCCCAAAGAAGTTACTGTCTCTGTACGTAGAAGATAAATATGATTCAGTTATAAAATAATAGGAGGATATCTTGTAGGCAGAGAGTTGAAACCCAAAATTTATTAGGACTGATAATCATTTCGTTGTATCATTCCAAGTTTGAAGCACATAAAATGCCTTGTTAAGACAAGTTTCAAGGGCTTTAACATTGTTGCTTGTTGCCAATCAAACGACATAGTAATAAATAAAGAGTTAATATCAGGAATTATATCAGTAGCAGAAATGATCAAGATGTTGAAGAGAAGGATTAATAACAGATATTCGAAGAGTTATTGCTTAATTTGTTTAACACAATTATCTCATCCGAATAAGTCAAGAACTGATCCAAGAACTGAGCTAAGAACTATCCAAAAAATATAAAAATTCAGCCACACGCCTCATCTTGCCAGTTTTTCAAAAGAATTTTCTTTCAACGTCTATCGAAAGCAGTATTAAAATCAATCAACACAGCTAAGACATGTCTCTGTTTCCACTGAAATCCGTCTTCGACATCTTGAGAAATGCGAGTAACTTCCTCAACTTACCTACGTGTTTTTTGAACCCAAAAGCTTGTTTGGAAGACAGGATTCTGAGTCTGATTAAAATCGTTCTGTAACCATAGGTTCTAATAGTTGGAAGGAGATTCTTATCAGGGCAGTTGGTCTGAATTTTTTTTTTGCCGAAGTCGCTTCTAAGCAGATGAAATTCGGTGTATTGTTAGGAGGGTTTATTGTCAGTGGGAAAAAAACGGCGATTCACTGTTTTCTTGTTCTAGATTTCAATTTAGCTGCTTCCAGTTTATTAACAATAGCCATTTGTTTTCAAATGTTAAAAATTGACAACGATTTGGCAGCAATTATTATCCAAGAGGCAATTTGTCGTGATCTTTTGAGCATGTAAGTTTGATATCCCAGTACATATGTACCAGTTATCAGGATAAGCAGGGATGATATTAAAAATGTTAAACAATTGGTTCGCATGGATGTCCCCTAGATTTTTTTGCAATTGGGTGGGGGTGGGGGGAGGTAAATTGTCCAAGGAACACTGCCTCTTTATTCTGGGGTAATAATAAATTAATCAATGCACTTTTAATAATTAATTATTATTGAAGTTCATTTAAAAATAATGTACTTACATGAACGATGAACTTAATTCAATTTAAATATATTAGAAGAACGCATTCGTATCTTTCAAAATACAAAACAATTAAACAAACTATAGGTTAAAACTTGACTGTTTCTTATTTCTCGAAATTTATTTATCATTTGATAATATTTGTATAATCGGTAACACTCCATCAAGAACTCCCATCCTCATTTGCAGAATTAGATAGTAAGTGATATTCCCGCCTTGGAATACAGGAAATATTTACGACATTTTGCTACAAGAAAAAGATGATAAATTTTATGTGTTAAAAAGAAATACTTGTAGAATGTTTGTAAATAAATAAATCTATGGGCATCCTTCTGTTTTATTAATTTTATTTATTCATTATTGAACTAATGGCATTATGATATAATTAAATAATGCCTTTAACAACCGGTATAGCCGTACCGGTGCCTATCACCTGAATATCACCTCTGAGGATAAGTATCTGGTACCTGGATATCTAAATGATCCGTCACATATAACTATAGATAAATTGGACGTTATTTCGATTCCACCAAAGAAATACTAACTTAAGTTAGAAATTAAAAACATCTGTCTACAAAGAGCACTGAATAAGAAAAGTAAATGGAAGTTTGAGCTCAAATCCTTGATGATATTATTTAATTTTTTTATATAAATTTTCTTTTTCAGTTAATTTGGGTTTGCATTTCTTATTTTGTTGTAAATTTTAAATCAACTTTTTTAAATCCTTCAAAACAGATTTAATTTCAGTTTAACTATTTACGTACTTTTAGTTTCTTAATTATTCGATTTCCTTATAAGGAAATTTATGTCACCAATTAGTTGAAAACAACATTTTTGGTGGCAACAGTCGCCTGTGGAATCTAAATTCGTAATATAATTAAAAGATACAGTGAAGGAAGTCGTAAACCAAATCCCCTCACCCCTCGGGATACATCACATCGTCCATCCATGAGTTATCACGTTCAGTTCATAGGATATTGTAATCATTCACTAAAGAATTGGAATAAATTATGCATCAAAATGATTTAAAAAAGTTTATTATAATTAGTTTCAATATTAATACGCTAATTTCTTAAATAGTACAGGATAATAACTTTCAAAAAATATTTTTGTATTTAAATGGATTCAGTACGATCTATCAAGATAATAGAGGGTTTAAATAAAGAAATTGATTCTATTCAGTTGTTCATTATATAATTTGATAAATAAAAGCCAAATGACCTTTATTGTCATTTTTAGTTGTAGTAGTGAGGGACTCGTTTACAACAGAAAGCATTGAGTTCAGTTTCTTCATTTTTAAAACCAAAAAGAAAGCCTTCCCAAATTTTGTTTTAATTAATCTAGTTTTTCTTAAAAGACGTTAACTTTGAATAAAAAAATGAAAAAAAGTTTATATTTTGAGATATCTCAGAATTTCTCAATTTGCTTTTAAGGACAACATTATTCATTCGTTTTTCTTGTGAGAACTTTAGAAATTAAATGAATGTATTAACGTGCAACTGTAATAAATATGAAGCGACCGTTTGCACAAAAACATATAACTTATTTTATTTTCTCGTTAATCGTTTTATAAGTTTCGAACACCTGTAGCGGTTTTCATCATCAGACTACAAATATATATATATTCTAAATTTTTGTAGTCTTACGATGAAAACCACTACAGGTTTTCGAAACTTGTAACTTGTTTTATTTTTTATTTTTAATCTTTTTATAATGTTTTGTGCAAACGATCGCTTCATATTCAGAAATTAACTTGAAGAAACTAAAATTTAGTTTAATTATACAACATAATTTTAAGTTTTTTAACTAGATAACATGTACCTACAGGGTTTGTGCGGGGAAGTTGTTAAGCCCGAAGAGCATTTGCAACATCAGCGAGGCGCAATGGAACTGTACGTTTGCGGTGAATTTGCGAATAGCGCGCACCATGTCCGTTATCGCCGCTCTCTCAACCGAGAAATCGGGTATCCTTTTCTTGTTAAAGCAACGCAAGTGTTTGACGAATGGCTGTCTGAAAATGATTGTTCACGCCACTCTCACACGACAAGGTGATTCGCCTGCCACTTATGCCGCTGACGCTGTCTTTAAAGTCTACGGCAGCAAACCCGTAATTTAGTGACATTGTCCTTGTCTGACATCAGGGTGACCAACTTTCCCGATATACCCGCAATTGTCCCAATTGAGGACCGCGTCCCGATTTCGGAATGAATTGTCCCGCAATGTGATTTTGCTGAATTACAGCTGAGAAGAAAGTTTTTTTTTTGGTTTTGGTTATATAGTTCGGAAAGTTCGGTTGTTCCGCATTGCGCTTTTAGAAATATGATCACTCTGTCTGACCTCAGAAACAGCTGCTGAAATTAGCTCATTTTCATCTATCTTTGCCTAAAATTTTCCTCTCCCTTCATTAGCGGATAAAAAATTGAAAATTTTATTATAATTGTCGGATTAATAAATTCGTCAGTTTTATAACGAATTAAAAACAATAGAAATTAATAGTTGAAATTAACGTTATTTGTAAATTACTATTCGGTAATAACAATGGATGAGACCAAATTATTTACAAGTGACATCCTGGAACAGCTGTTTCACGCTCGTTGGCGATCATCAGCCAGTAGTCAATGTAAATAACAAGGTCTCGCGCTGAGGCTGGTTAGAATGATATATCTTTGAGGCACCATTGCGCTTCCGATATACTATTCGGTATTTCTAATTTGTTGACAATCCGTTGTATTTATGTGAATTCTGACTTTGATCTTTGCCGTTTATAGAAGATTCTAATTTCTTGCAATTTCTTAGGTAAAATACACCTAAAAGTTATACCAGAAGATTTTAGAAATAACATAAAAATTATTATTTTTAACTTCTTATAACCAAACAAAAAATAATAAGCGCTTTCAACTTTTTCTAAGCTTCGAGAACTCGAAGAAGGAAGAGTAAATCAAAAACTCCTACGAAGACTAGAATCCAATCATTACTAAGTATTAAAGGATTAATGTTATTCTCTATCGCAAATCTAACAATGTCTGCCATTTTTTTATTCCAACTAGATATGAATGAAAGTAAAAAAAAAAAATTCTTTATTTAAAAGTCTTTATGATCCAGATTCTTCACATCTTAAATCTCTTCAATTTACTTCATTTGCCGATGGCTGAGACATTCCAACATAAAAGACAATAATTTACAAGGGATTCCTTTCTTTTAAGATCCTATAGATTATTTTCAAATATATCTGAAATGAAAAGAATAATTATTAAAGATTAAAAAGAACCAGAATGAAAATACTAATCTATATTTGGTCTGTGGTTGTCTGTTTGGAAAAAGGGCGCATATTGGGACGTCCCGTATTTGTAGGGCACGTGCACAGGTGCGCAGGGTGCATAGAAAAAGAAGAAGAAAAAAACTAAGGGCGGGAAAGTCTTTTTTAGAGGGCGGAGTAGTACCCCTGTGGGCACTACTCTCCCCTTTCATCTTGCCTCCCCCTCCTTGGCCCGATTGATCCCTTGGGCTACTTGCGGGGGATGGACTCCTCCTAGTCAGCTACTAATAAGGCGATTACACATTAGCTGCCGAAGCTAAAAAAAAAAATCAAATAAAAATTATTATTTTGTTCTAGTTAAATAATGACAATGGAATTCTTACAGATCAATAGTTTAGGAATTAATTTGTATCTTCATAGAAGCGTCTGATGTTTTTCCAATAGCAAAAACTACAATATTCAAAATTAAAACATTCGAAATGAAGACCTTTCATATCATTATAATTTATAGAAAACAAACACTCCACCAAATAATTTATAAAAAAAAATAGATTTAATTAATAATATTAATTTTTTAAACTTGGGTACCATACAAATACAGTGTAGTGCGTTACACTGTAGTATAAACATGCAGTTCGTACAATCCTATTCACGAAGCATAAGATGTCTGTGAACGAATTGTCAAAATTCAGAAAATTGTATCTGTCAGACGAAACTTCTGATCCAATAATAATGAGAAATCCTTAAGAAAAAGTACTCGACCTGTTTATATTTGTTTTTGGTTTTTTTTTTTATTTATTTTATGATTGAACGATTCTGGGATCTATTTCCGATAATATTTATTCTCTCGAAATTCACTTGATTTCAGATCATTGATGAAGCCGTACATCTGAATAAATGAAATAAAAAACTTTATATATAAATACTAACATATACAAATTCACGACTAGTTTCACGATCGAGAGAACGTATTATCAAGTCTCGATCGTGAAACTAGTCGTGGATTTGTATATATTTATGTGTAAAGTTTTTTATTTCATTTATTCAGGTGTACGGCTTTATCAATGATCTTAATGAACCACAGTACACGTAAAATATTACTTCAAGTCTTCACTTGATATCAGGTCAAGGACTTTTGTTAAATGAATACTAGGAGTCTTTCTTGGTGGTTCTTTCTCGAATTAATTAAATTTCAGTTTCTTCTGAATTATATAAGTGAAACATTGAACTAGTTCTATCAATCAAGGTTCTATATTGAAGGAGAATTGCAATCAGAATGGAAATGATCAAAAACCTTAACATAAATGCAACAACAAAGCCGCCTCCCTCTTCTAAATAAAGTTTTAAAATCATAAAAGTATCAAACCATTAGAAAATTACGAAAAAAAAATCAAAATATAGTAAACATTCTATCGTTAGCATTTGTGATATTTTTAATTACGAGATGTGATATTTAATTTCATTGGAGGCTACGAATGACAGACGACGTGCGCGGGATGAAAAACAACCCAATGAATCAAAACCTGGCTGTTTTCTAAAAGCTGTGAGATGCAGATCGTTCATTGAAGAACACCTGCTCCACCTCGCGGCGGACTTTGCTCCTACACTGTATCCGGGTTGGAGAACCTCAGTGCAACACTACTTACAGACCTTGTTCGGTCTATGGATCTATAAGTGGTCTATGCACACTTTTGGCTTAGGATTAGTAAAATTTGGTTTAGGATTCGTATTATTTTAACTGTACATTTAAAGGTTAAATTTTACAGTTCAGAATTAAAAATAATTTATCTATTTATGAATTACTTTATCAATAACAAGTGTTTATATTCTTCATAATATAAAATAGCTTTTTATTGAATTTTTATATAAATATTAACAAAAAATAAAATAGGTATATCTTGTATCTCTTTTTTTTAACAGAATAAATAAGCTCTATTGGGAAAATGAAGATTTAAAAAATGGATTCTTTGATCTTAGTTGTATTATTTAAAAAAACAAACAAAAAAAATTGTTTTTGTTATTAACATATACTTATTTTAACGATATTATAAATCCATTAAAGACAAATATCTTCTTATATACTTCTTCTTTACTTTATCACAATATTTCGAATTGTCTTCTCGACTATTTTTCTTCAGATAATACAAAATAAAATGTTTAAAGGGTATACATTATTCCTCTTTTAGGATCACGCAATTCCAGCCATTTTTCGTGAACAACTCTAGATCACACTGAACTATCGAATTCTACGTTAGGATTTAATATTTCTAACTGTTTTTAGCCATTATTAATAGACAATAGATAATTCAGTTTTTATCGTTGTACCTCGTGAAGTCGATCAAGTAGGTAAATGTCTGTGCGTTTTCGGATAGAGGAGCCATCGACTGATGAAAATGAACGACCCTTTCTCCCTTGTTAGCTAAAGGTAAATTATACTTGCAATTTTAAAAGAGTCCGTCGGGGAAAACTTTACGAAAATGCTAACCAGTAAGAATTTAGAGTCAGTTCTAACTTCATTTTGCAGATCCAGGGAAATCCGCAGGGTCTCTTTATAAAAAATAACGATCGCTTCAGTTGAAGGCACGGAGTTGCTTCCACTTTCGTTATTCCTGTATGACTTCTCGTTGGAAACGTTTCGCTTTCAGCCATCGACGTCCCTTGAGCTCTGGGTTCGTAGTTTCAATTCTTCCCCGTTCCTCGTGACCGTCTTTTTCCTCTCTTCTCTTTGACTTCCTTTCTATTCGATCCCGAACATTCCCCGCCTATGCTGGCCTTTTTTTCTCTCATCACCGTTTCCTCATCTACTGATGTAGTGAAAGTCACTGGTTTAAATTCCTTAAAGAAAGACTCAGCCATTTCCTAACCCAGAAAAACAAAACGAAAACTTTTCCCATACTCACTTATTTAATCCGTCCAATTCGAGTTACAAAATCTTAAAACCCTTTATCAATGGCTTATGACAAGATTTTCCTAGAACATGTTTAGTAAAATAAATATGAGGAAAAGGTGTAAAAACGGGCACCGGTGTAAATATGGGCACCCCTCCACAAAGGGCTATGAGAGATGCTGCAGTTTTGCGGCCAGGACTGTAGACGGCGTCTTTTGTTAATATAAGATAGCAGAGAGCAGTTGGAACCTTTAATTTCAAGTAGTGTGGATGCAGTGTTAGTTATTGTGCGAATTGGTATTTGTTCTGGACTGCAAACCTTTGACAGATATGTTTTCTTTTCATGTCCTTGTGGTTAGTTTAAAATAATTTCACATTGATATCCGGAAAGCGGAGATCCTAAGCTATTTTTAGAAGCACGCCTTTACTCACGCATACTTTTAGGTTACATGTGATAGTGGCCATCTTGCTTAGGTGGGGTTGGTGTAAATATGGGCCCCCATTTAAAGGAGTTTACACCATCTTTTCTCTTAAACAATATAAACTAGCTATGCCAGTTGATGAGGCTGCCATGCTCTCCGGGAACTTCAAATGCAGTTTCTTCGTTCGACATATCTCCTGTCCCCAACATTAAGAAGAGAACCACTACTCGGGAACGCAAAGCAGCAAGTGCCAGCCTCATCACTGGATCGCCTTACAAGGATCAGTTGATCAAATCACTTGACAAAAGTGCTCTCAAGCAGAGGTCATTGAGTTTTCATTAGAGACAGGATTAGAAGACCAAAGGCCTTCAGAAAAAGAAAATTCCACCCAAGAAACGAGTCTACGATTCATCATCGGACTCATCAGACTCCTGCGACCCTCCCCTTGTGGACAGCGATGATGACCTGGATATCAACGATGGGGATAAGCCAGAATCGAATGATGCAACTTGCATCTTTTGTGATGGAAAGTTCTCTCAAGACACTCGCGGAGAAGTGTGGGTTAAATGTTTTATGTACCAAATATGGGCACACTTAGATTGTGCCGGGGCTGAAAGAGTCATTTATGTTTGCGATTTCTGTAAATAATTTTTGATTTGATGTTCATTTAAAATTCTCAAATATACAACTTGCTCTTTGTACTGTTTTGTATTGTTTTATCGTGTTTTTAAAATATTTTAAACTATTTTTTTTTAACTTTTTTGGAGAGGGCCTTTATTTGCACCCCATTTTTTCTGATGCATTTTTAGAAGCTTTTTGTAAATCTTCATTTTAGAATTGAAATAATTGATATTAATCATTATTTTGCCTCCTCTCATTTAGTAAACTTGTTATAGTTTTTAATGAAGGTCAAAAATCTATAATTTTTCCAAAAGAAAGTAACTTTACATCAAAAACAAAAGAGGGTGCCCATATTTACACCTTTTCCTCTAATAAATATTAGTAAATGTGTTAAAGGGAAATCTTCTTGTAATAAGCCCTTGATGAAGGGTTTTAAGATTTTATAACTTGGATTAAATGAATGCCCAAAATATTTGTCAGGGCTTAATTTATAAAATATAGGTCGCAACAATATAATGTTAATAAATAACCACTACGTATTTAATAACATACTGAACATTTCGAACTATAATAATTTCATAATTAATTCAACACCACTACAATTATTAACAAACAAATACTAACTAGTTTAGTGACAACCTTAGTAAAACATTTAAATTCAACAATTGGATAAAAATCCTCCTTCGAAATGATTTCAAAAGCAATTACAGTGAAAATGAATCTTCCCATTATTAACAGTAGCCGCATTCTTATTAGATAATAATTAAAAATTAATAATTCACTTCCAAAACAAAAAAGATTAACTCACTTTCAATCAAGAGCTTATTCTTAAAATCACATTAAGACGCAATCACCAGAAGAAGAACCAAGGAAATCTCTTTTAATCTTTTTAATACAATCTTAAGGTTCTCCAAATATCCAATATCTAATTTGTGTAAAGATCTTCTTAAATTATTAATTCGAAGATTTCTTCAGAATGAAGAAGTTTCTCGTTGTCTATCAAAGGACCTTAGACAGTAGAGTTTCGAGACCATTCTGAAGAAGACTTTTCCAGATGTTTTCTTAGAACTGATGAAAAACACTCAAAAAGAAAGAAAGAAAGAAAGAAACCTCTTAAACTCACTCAAAGTATCACGAATTGGACGAATAGATCAGAACAGATCTTTCACTCAACGTCATACAAATTTGTGTTTATATATTTAACTCTACAACAGATTTTATAACAAGGTTTTTTTTCATAATGAGAACTTTTGATCCAAACTTTTGACCCAAAATAAGAGCAAAAATCTTTTATAGACATCCTCCATTGTATGTGTGCATAGACATTTTATAGGCTGTAATAAGTCTAGTTAAAGAATAGTAATTAATCAAAATAAATTTTAGTCATTTTAGGTTTAAGCTTTGAAAAGTTGAAGAATTAGAACTGTGGAAGCAAATTGAAAAAAAATTGAAAAGTGTGAACTTTTGTCCCTTGTTTATTCTATTCTGTCTAATGTATCTCCCATAGCTACAATAGGGAGTTTCAAGGTTATCACTCATTTTCATCATAAGTGCTTGAAATACTGATATCATTCTTAAGCTACCTTAGGTAGGTTAAAACAACTTCTTTCTTTTACTCAATCCTCACAGAGAACTGAACTCTTATTATTATTATTATTATATCGAAAACGTTTCAAACCATGGGTTTCCCCAGCAAAGACAATACGGCGGGTCAAGAACCAAAGCACATATTGCCAAGTGTAAAAAATTATGCAAGAATGGTTAGGAATGTGTGGTTGTGTCCATAAATTTCCTAACTATGCGTGTTGTGTTGAGTACCACAGCCTTCTGCAGTTGTGCATAAGGGTGAATCTACGGAAAACCTGCAATTCGTGTCACAGAGCAATAAATTGAAAATGATTGAAAATATTTGTCATTTTTCAAAATCACACATTGAAGTACAAAATATACTGTAGTTTAGTATATATTTTTTTTTTAATTTTATTTAATTTCCAAAAAAAAAGTTGTCCACAGAAGGTGATTCGTCACTTCCGTGGACTGTCACAAGCTACAGTTGGATAGCTTCTAAAGATCCAAACTGCTTTATTTTTTAATATTTTTAAAATAATATATATATTGTGAAATCAAAAAATACATAAATTTAACATAGTACTGAGTGAAATTTTTTTTTCGAATTATCAGTAAAATTTTTTTGCAACCTCAAGTCTTGTCACAAGGTTTAGCCATCGCTTTTGTGGACATTCCTAAACTTTCTAAAAATCCACCCGATGCGCTAGTTGTCTTCCATTTCACTTAAAAACAAAAGTTTACACGTCGATTTTGGATTGGGAAGTGATTTTATTCGTCTGAGTCGCACATTTGTTAGGAAAATATTACCTTTTTTTTCATTTTTCGTAATTTGCACAGCTCATCCCATCACTTCTGTGGTCTTGTTTAGAACCTAATTTTTCTATGGAAAAATGATTATTTCTAGGCATGATAATTGAAATATGGTAAACTTAATTTTCTGAATGACACGTGTTCCTAACCTCAAAATGAAGAGCACATGGGTCAAGAAACATAAGTATTCGTCACTTCCGTGGACATCACTTCCGTGGACATTTGGGGTCCATGGAAGTGATAATCATCAACAATAGCGGCTACTATGCTTTTCACGAAGACTTGTCTTTCACTTCCAGTCTTTTTTAAATGCCAATAACGATATTTATAATTATATAATGTATATGTAATATAATATATGATATATGTAATTATATATTTACATTTTTATAGACGTTTAAGATTGACAGTCTGATTCATTTTTGTTGTAAATGATTTCCTCTTTTGAAAAAAAGTTCTTTTAATTCATAAATTAGTCTTCTATTTATTTATTTCGTAGTTTTTCCCACGTAAATTCACTACTTCGAATATAATTTATATTAAAATTCGACATCGTTATTAACACAAGTCACTTCTGTGAACATAGCCTACCATATTTTTTTTTTAAAATAACCGAAATGCATTGACCTGAACCACATAAATCATGTATGTAAGAACGTCAAAAGCAATCATCTCAATTTTTTTGAAAAGGAAATCTTGTAATTTAAAATCTCAAAATTTTTTGACTGAAATTGCAGGTTTTCTGTAGATTCACCCACAAGTGTTTTTATGAAGTCCTAGTGTGCTGAGGCTGTGGTGCAATGTGTGAGGCACCAAACCAGTAGCGAACAGGACGATGGGTACATCGGTCCTGCCTCCACTGCTTCTGGAGCTCGTGTGCTAGATCGGTGTATTTACTTATCTTGTCTGCGTGAGTTTTGTTTTTTTTCTTAATGTTAACCAGTCCTATTAGGTGCAATTAGATTAATTACACCTGTGTTATAGGTTCTGGAAATGTGTTATATGACTTAAAAGTTGAGATTAAAAGCAGAGATTAAAAGTTTTTTCTTATTTTATCATTAATTATATCATAGATTAATTGATTTTTATTGCATTTAATGCTATTACTAGTATAATTTTCTTTATTTGACTGAATAATTTAAATTTGACATAATTGTCTAATCTAAGACCAAAATTATTATTTGGTTTATTAATTTCAAAAATATTTAACCAATTATTTCTAGTCGAAATACCAATGTTGTAGTTTTGTTTTTTGTCTCTAATTTAAACAACTTAATCCATAATCTAAAATAGAATCAATTAATGTTTTATAAATTATAAGTTTTTGCTTTAAAGGGTAGATATGTTTTAAATGATAAAACATATAAGTGAAAGTATGTAGTTTTTTAACAATATAGTTATAGTGAAAATTCCAATTGTAATTATCATCAATAAAAACACCTAAATACTTTTGATTATTTACATAATCAATAGCATTACAGTTACAGTCATTACTTATAATTGAATTTATGTTACAGCATGAATATTCATGTAAAATAAAAGATTTATTATAATTTTTTTTTTTTATTATTCTTAATAACCATAATTTTGGGTTTTTTATGATTGATCGTCATTTTATTATTGAAAGACCATTCAGATATATTGTTTAAGTCTTGTTGAAGAAGTTCGAAAGCAATGTCTTGGTTTCTGTTACTACTTAAAATTAAAATATCATCTGCATATATATAGATTGAAGAGTGTTTAATGCACTTGCATATAGAGTTTATGTACAATATAAATGAAATAGGTCCCAAATTTGAGCCTTCTGGTACACCATTCTTTATATTATAAGTTTTACTAATGTTATCTTTAATTTTTATTTTAAATTTTCTGTTTTCAAGATAGTTCTTCAGTAGGTTATGTACATTCTCTCTTATTCCATAGTTTTCTAATTTTTTTAAGAGAATAGAATGATTAACGCTATCAAATGCTTTACTAAAATCTATTAATGCAATATATGTTATTTTTCCATCATTTAAGTTTTTATTTATATTATTGTTTAAATTATGTAGGAGTTTAGTTGTACTACTGTTATTTTGATAAGCATATTGATTATTGTTGAGGATTTTCATTTTTGTAACATAATTATATATAGACTTAGTTAGATAACCTTCAATAATTTTTGAAATATTAGAGAGAATTGAGATTGGTCTGTAATTGTCAAAAATATTGTATTTACCATTTTTATATATTGGAATGATATAAGCAATCTTCCACAAATTTGGATATTTATTGGTTTGAACTATATTTCTAAATAATTCCATAAGAAATAAGGAAACTGTGTCTTTGTTGTTATTAATTTCGTTAATAGTTATATTATCAATACCAGCACTGTAAGTTTTTCTTAAATTATGAATTACATGTAGAATATCATTTTGGTTAGGCAGAAATAAAACCATAGACTTAGGGTTGTTAGGCTCATTAACTTTATAATTTTATAAATTAAAATGATCAAAATTACTTGGAGTTTTATAATTAAAAACTTTTAAAAATTTTCTGCATGTTCTTGCTGACAGGCACTGCAATATCAATGAGATAGGTCTGTTTGTTGACCTTATGCCCAGGTCACACGAGCCTATTTTTCATCATTGTTTTCAATCGTTGGCCCTATCTTTCAGGTCTACGATCGTGTGATTTGCCTCTGTTGACCATTTTCAACCCTGATTCCATCATTGAAAAAATTTCAGAACGTTTCTAAATACAACCCTGTTTTCAGGGATGCTCATTAGTGAGCTCCAATCAGAACCGACCAGCTACGATCCCGAAGGAGCTGACCAGCGCCATTTTGGCTACCGTATCGAGAGAATCCGAAGGCTATTAGGAATTAAATATCACAGTGAGGATATTATTTTTCGAAAATAAACAATATTTTTACTGAAATAAATTAATTCTATGCGTCAAAATGTGCAGATGTCAACTTTTTAAAGAGAGATTTCATTTCTTCTTGAGCTGTGTGAAAGGCCGCAGGGGCTTGTGGGATACCCGCTGTTTTCAGCCGAAATTCAGTTCGCTTTCGCAAATAGTAGAGATGCTTGAATACAATTTACAATTAGTTTCGAACAGATTGACAGCTTACTAAAAGTCATTTCAAATTCTACCTAAATTGCGTTGCCGAAACACGATTTTAGCCTCTAAAAAAAGATTAATCGCCGTCTTTTCGTAGCTTTCGAGAAACCGCCAAAATCTTTTAAGCTCAACTCTGATTGGCTAGCACTCTGCCAATCAAATGCACTGTTTCACCAAATTTCGTCGAGACGGACGAGGAAGCAAGGAAGGGGGAACCCAGCACTGATTTCACTGTAGCAAAACAATGTTGAAAAAAATATGCTGGTGTGATTTGGGCATTATCAACAAGTGTGATACCAGGTCTATTGTGATGTAGGTTCTGTCTGTATGAATGGGGTGGTCCCAGTACAGCTTACGTGAGGTGACTCTAGTATGCTTTGTGGTGTGTACTTGTAGTATGGGACCGTGTTCTTAATAAGTGAGTGTTTGTGTACTAGCTGTTGATGAACGATCGACGCTACCTGATTGTGTCGGTGGAGGTAGTCTGTTTGGGAGAGAAGGGGACAGCCTGATATTATGTGGTCGATCGTCTCATGCGTAGTGTGGCATTTCCCTGCATCTGTCGTCATGTGTGTTGCGTCGTGTAGAATGTATTTCTTGCGTGTGGGGATGACTTGGTCCTGTATCGCGATCATGAACCCTTCGGTCTCCCCCAACAGCTAACCACTCGTTAGCCATCTGTTCGACGCTTCCATGTCGACATGAGGCTGGCTGAGTTC
>JAFIDM010001028.1:21926995-21963952 GCA_023159025.1 Thereuonema tuberculata | reverse complement strand
TTATTATTATTATTATTATTATTATTATTATTATTGTTGTTGTTGTTGTTGTTGTTATACATTTGGAAAATTTAAAAAATTTACAAACCAAAGTCTTAAAGTTGATATTTCCTAAAAACACAGGGAATAATATTAATAAAAGGAAACATATATTACTAAAATATAATATATTATATCCTAAACAAAAATTTATGTATAATATAATAATAAATAATTTTTATAGTGTAATTAAATTAAAAGATGAAAGCATAAAAGAAAATTATAATTTGAGAAATAAAAATAGAATAAAACTTGATTATCCTTATATCTACAATGAATATGGTATAAGAAATTATATTTAAATTATATAATTGAGAAAACCTTTAATTATATAAATTGGAATATATTTAAAGATTATAAAAGAATTTCAATTGTAAAAAATGAAGTAAAAAAATTGGATATTGGAAAATATTGATTAATAATTTATAAATTTTGTTATTTTGAGTTATTTTTGTGCTAATGTAATGTTTCAATATGTTTGAGGATGACAAGTTGATTTTGAAATTATTTTGTAAAATTTATTTAAATGTAATTTTTAATTTTATTATAATACATAATAATTATTATAACAGCACCTGTTGATAGGAATTTGAATTCCTAACGGGACTGAATTGATATAAATTTAATAGATGAATAAGTGAATGAAAGAATTATTATTATTATTTTCGCTTGAAAACAAAAACTACAGCTACCGGTACGCTTTTTTCTTTAAAAAAGTTGACGCTACTGAGAGTCGAGTTCTATTGGGCGAATGCAAAAGTTCTACCATATCATTTTTGGATATGAAAATTTGCAATGGAATTGCCCTCACACATGACATTGTAATGACGCAAATCGTCTGCCAATCAAACGTGTGGATGCCTCACATATAAATGCATCGTGTCTCACAAAGTTAATATCTTAAAAAAAATATCAGAGGGTGTAACATGGAACGCTAGAAGGAGCATATAAGACATTGTTTGTTATACGAGTTCGATAAAAAGAGTACGGCAGCCGCAGCATGTCGCAATGTTTGTCAACTTTATGGGGAGGATGCAATAGACGAAAGCACATGTCGTCGATGGTTTCGTAAATTTAGGGAAGGAGACAGAAGCTGTCAAGATCAGGCTAGGAGTGGACGGCCATCACACGTTGGAGAGGACGATATTGACCAAGCCATAAGGAACAGTCCGAACCCAACCGTGCAAGAATTAGCGGGGACCTTCAACGTACACCGGACAACGGTCGAGAGACGGCTGGTTAAGTTGGGTTTTACGAGAAAGTTGGATCGTTGGGTTCCACATAACCTGACAGCTAAGCAACGGGATGATCGAATCGCCACCTGTGTTACCTTGCTTTCCCGGTACAAAAATGACCCATTCTTGGCATGAATTGTGACAGGACATGAGAAATGGGTTATGTACCATAACGTAAAGCGTCGTAGGACTGTGTGTCGCCCTTCTGATCCGCCTGCATCGACTTCGAAAGCTGAACTTCATCCCAAGAAGGTGTTATTGAGTGTGTGGTGGGATGTGCAGGGAATAATTCACTGGGAGGTCCTGCCACTCAACCAAACCATCAATGCTGCCTTCTACTGTCTATAGTTAGACAGGCTGCATTCAAATTTGGTAGCAAAGCGGCCAGGACTCATCAATCGTCGCGGTGTTATCCTTCATCACGATAACGCCAGGCCACATGCTGCTGTCATCACTCGCCAAAAGTTACTGGGCTTTGGTTGGGAGGTTTTACCCCATACTCCCTATTCTCCTGACTTGGCACCAACTGACTATCATCTATTTCGTGCGTTGAACAATTCCTTCATTCAGAAAATCTTTCATGATCTTGATGCTGTGAAAACTGCCATCCAAGACTTTTGGACTCGAAACCGACGGAATTTTACCGCCGTGGGATTCATCTCCTACCAGAAAGATGGCAAGAGGTCCTGGGTAGCAATGGGGATTAAGCACAATAATAAGTACTGTTCATTTTGCGTTTATTCGCTCTTCTTTATGGATAATAAAAAGGGGTAGAACTTTGCACTCACCCAATAGTTGGATGTGCAAAGCATCCCATTGAGAATGAAGGATCGAAAAACTACAGCTTTTCATTTCAGATTTTGTAATAAAATTTATGATAACATTCATAGATACATTTACACAGATATCCAATAGCAGTTTTCTATTTCATCTTGAATGTATTTTCTGAAAGACCTTTTTATTTTTATTACCACGTTCACGTTTTGGTTTAAAAATAAAAAAAGCTTAAAATTTACAATGAAATAATGATATTCACTGTCTTAAGCTGATAATGTTTGTAGTTAATTCTTTTTCACGATTTCTTAGTGAACTCTCCCCCTCCCCCATAACTTTGGTAATCAAATTAGGAAAATAATAAAATTTGTTCTACGAAGACTCGCGACCACATAAAGATTTACCCAGAGACTTAAGTGTCTGTTTCTCTGATAAGTTTCAGGGAAACTATTTGCTAAGTGAATCCATATAAAAATTATTTGATTTTCAAATTTATCTTCTAGATATTGCTTATCTAGAACCCTCCGTATATTAACCAAAACGGCACTTTACACTTTACTTTTTTCTTCAGGTGTTAAAATATTTACAATGAAATAAATTTTGCATTTTGTAAATTGCTTCAAGTTAATTTTTTGCCTCCCCCCCCCCTCCAAGTAAGATTCTGGCTAAGCCGATGGTACTTTGTCATCATATCTTATACTAATATATAAAACTGAAGAGTTTGTATGTTTGAACGCGCTAATCTCAGGAACTACCAGTCCGATTTGAAAAATTGCTTGAGTTAGATAGCCCCTTTATTGAGGAAGGTTATAGGCTATATAAAATCACGCTACCACCAATAGGAGCGGAGCAGTAAACATAAACATCAAATAACGGGTGCGGCGACGGCGACGGGGCGACTTGGCCGCACGTCGAGAACCGAACATTACCGAGAAGGGCCGAATTTAACGTGGCTGACACCGCGGGGCGCAGCTCGTAATTAGTAAAAATAATTATAAACTAATGATTCTATGAATAACTTTTATTTTGATGTAAATGAATGTTGTTTATAGAAGAGAACAAATTAAAGAAAGCAAAATCATTGTACTTCGAGATGTTTCTATATAAATAATTAAGCTTACATGTATATGTCATTTTATTGGTAACTTAAAAGAAATCACAGTCTGAATTAAAGAATGAATTTCAATTTTAGAATTTGCAATTAATTACAAATAAAATCGTTATCTTGGAACTATTTCGTGTAAAGTATTAAGGTTTTGTTTTTTTTTATTTTTCTCTTTGTAAAGCATTGGTATCTTTTTTTCTTTGGAAACAAAAAAAATGACATCCCCAAATGTCTTTTGTAAAAGCTGAGATATTCGACATGGTTTGGAAGTTTCTTTCAAAACATTTGCTTTGATAGCAGATGAATCATGTTGGCTGATGATTTGGGGTTCGAATTTACGATCTGGCAACGCAGGTGATCAAACGGGGAGCGCGGGAAATTGAGCCTCGTGGAACTTTTCTTCTTTTTTTTATTTAAGGGTAAAACTGCAGTTTTTTGAATACCAGGAGCATATGGGTCCATTCCAGTAGGGTGGGGACATTTTGTACCATAAGATTCGATCCATTGGTGATAAATGACACAACTTCTCAGACGACGAAACTTTTTATTCCAGGCAGGAGCTTCTTAGTTCCCAAGCGACTACTTTTCACCGTTTCTCTTCTCTTCTCTTTTTTTATTAAAGAAATGAACCAAGAAAAGGATTCTTGGCTTGTCTCCAGGAACAGGAAAAAGAAAAACGAACCGAAAGAATTCTGCAAATATATTTTTTGCTTATTTAATAAATATTTACCCAATCTTTCAAAATTAACTTTCGTTATTTTAAATTTAATTTTTTAAGTTAAAACTATGATGATTGTCATACAATGAGATATTCAATATTTGATTAAATAAATGATTAAATTAAAGTTGGGAAAATAGATTAAATCATAACTCCCGTATCCTCCAATAAAGATAGGATCACAGGATGCAAAGGCTCCTGCGATAAGGCTGAAATGAAGGTCGAAATACTGCCCCGTTTTAATAAAGACTTAATTTAATAGAAGATTGGATGAGCCCTAGGCGTCTGGAGGTCAAATAGCATAGAAAAATCCTTGACTATCTCTGGGGATAGAACCTGTATCCTTTAGCACGTGACAAGCGAAAATTCGAACTGAAAAAAAAACAAACTCTAACAATATTTGTAACTGAGTCATTTCAACTACTTTAGGATTTTCATCTTCTTGTGGCAAAACACAGATGCTGTGATTGTTTTTAGATAATTTTAAGGTTATGGGTTTCAACCGATGGTAAGGTGTGGATATTCTTTCTCTGTTCCTAGAAAGTTGATTTATTTCAAATTAATTATACTTTATTGTCTTTGGGAAAATGCGGCTTCATCACTTGAATTTACATAAATCTCCAACTCTAAATAGTTTTTAAAATATGAAAAGTGTTATTTAAATTTTACTGTAATATTTTACCAAAAGAAATGTCATGTCTGTAAATAATAAAGTATCCAAGAGAAAATCTTTCTAAGATTAGATTAAGAAGAGATTCGAAAAACAGCAAAACTTTATTTGTAGCTTAAACCTTAACTTTAAGGTTTTTTCTTTACCTTTAAAACTAAAAAAAGGTTGATCTGGGGACGAGGGTGGGAGAATCTATTTTATTATGCACGAGTGGTTCAGCTGACGCCAGTTCTTCTGCTCCATTTGCTGTAACGATCGGAACGGGCGCCACCGCTGGTGAAATGTGGAAGACAAGTGTCCTCACCTTTGACCCCGAAAGTTCATCTTCGGTCGAAGCGACAAAGGATTTACACGAAAGAAGAAAAAAAAGAGCAAAAGATTCACTCTGGAACTTTCTAAAATAAGTGAATAGTTTCGTCTTCTTTCATGCTATTTCTCTGTAGTTTCTGTAAAGCTTTTCGTAATGAATTAAAGCAAATTGATGTAAGCCCCCCCCCCCCCCCCGAATACACCTCGATTATAAAAATAAAATACTTAAAATAGTTGAAAGGAATAGGAAGTAGTCCAAAAATTAAACTAAAACAAAAAATACACATCAAAATTGAAATAGAAAATTCATTGCCAGCCTCCGCTAGCCAGACCATTTGAAAGAGAGTTGGTTATTGAAAATCACAAATACATTGTTTCTATCGTAAATTGGAAAATGGAAAAAATGATTTGAAAGCCTTAGTTTAAAATTCCTGGTTTATTTGTTTCTTTCTCTACTTTTCTTCATAGCATTCTAAAGAGTTTATCTATAAAAAAATATCTTTAATGTTTTGGTATTTTATTTTGATAAACTTACGAATAGACTTAAATAATAAGTTTAAAGTGCTATAAAGTTTAATCAAAAAACAAAATCAGAAAACAAGGGCTTCATTGATTTTGTTGTTTCGGGGGGTCACTGCCAGGTGTGACGGTGGCCTTCACTTAAGTTCTTGTCTTTCTGGGTCTTTTATCGGGGTAGGCGGATTGGGCTGATGCAGGAAGCTCTTTTGGAAGCACAGGCCGCACTCTAAAAGAAAGAGTATATGAATACGTACAAGCCTTTATTAATAACAACGAAGGAATATCGGACTGGGGTGACCACTGTCTGCGAACACAACACAATCCCGATCCATTAGTCAGCATTCTATTCAAAATCGAAGAAGAAAAAGATAGATTCAGGATTGAATCGTGTATCATCAACACCTTCCCTTGCATAAACAAAGACAATTTTCTAAAGGTTAACAGTTGCACCTTACACAAATTTAAAAAAAGCATAAAAAACACTAAAAAATTCCTATAAATTGTATTGAAGTAATAATGTTTTTTCTTTACCTCCCCTTGTTTTTATCCATAATAATGGTATAACACCTAACATAATGAAGAAGTTTCGTTCCCATCATATTTGTTTTAATAATATTGTAACATTCTTGGTGTATTACCATTGGCTTTCTACCATTGTAAACCATATTCTGTGTAAACCATATCATTGTTATGTATTCTGTGTAAACTACATCATTGTTGTGTATTCTGTATAAAAAAAAGGAGTTTTTTAAAAAAACGTCCGACGAAGCAAATTTGAAAAAAATATGCGAAATATCACGATTAAAAGATTTTATGAAAGTTATAGTGCAGTTATGGAGAAATTTCTATAATGTATGCTCATTGTTGATAAATGTATTTTTATTTTAAATTTGTGTCTGCCTTTTCTTTTTGTAAACATCGTTAAACTTCTTTTCCATTATTTCATTTCTTCTATTTCTTCTACAAATAATCATCATTCTTTATACGTATCTCTTCTCTCACATCCGTTTGTTTATGAAATAACTTAAAAAGGAAAATACTTCCATTTAGAATACGTTTCGATAGAAGCAGATTAATTGCTGGAAACTGCTAAGAATAGTTTCTTTTTGGATATAAGTTAGGGGACGTCCATTAATTACGTGAGGTCAAAAGGGGGAGGGGGGGTCCGGCAAAATCTCACCAAATCTCACCAAGGGGGAGGGGGGGTTAACGAAAATCTCACGTAAACTTTTTCATTCATAGAAAATATATATTATAGCAAGATTTCCTTTTTTTTTTATTGTTAAAATTTTTGAATTCTCACCAAGGGGGAGGGGGGGTCCAAATTTTTGAAAAAACACCTCACGTAATTAATGGACAGCCCCTTATCTTAATCTTCAACAAGACATATTCCGTAAACTTGAATAGCCTACATCGAAATCAAAGTGTTTCAAAGATCAATTTCTTCCAATATTAGAAGGAAGGGAAGATTCATTTCAATGATCTTATTAGAATAGAAATCGTAGAATACTTGTATCTTAATATTACGACACTTAGAATTTTGAAAGTAAAAAAGCAAAAATTGTTAAAAGCTCTTTTACTTATTTTTTTATTTATCGTCGTTTTTCTTCTCCTGTTAAGCTATTTTTAAGGAAAACAAAAATCCTTTTAAAGATAAAATTAGGATAAATCCACTGAACTACGGTAATACTGGTTTGGGATTTGGGGATTATTGATGGATTAATAACAAGATTAACAGAAAAGATGAAAAAAATATTGATTTGTTAATGGTGGATTAAGAAAATGAATTAAGAAAATTAAAAAAGATTCTAATAACATTGGAGTTGATGTACATGGGATCTAGAAGCTGCGAATCAGGGTTTCAGATTGTGATTGTTTTGGTTTTTTTTTATTGATTTTTGTTCATTTGATTAATAGTCAATAACGTGTATTGGGTCGTTTGAAATGATTCAGGTACAATTGTATGAAGTGGGCGTCAACGACTGATATAGTTTAACCTATGGTAACACACAATTGTGATTTATACTATATATAAAATCGAATCGTAAACTTGACGGTGCGCGGAAAATGTTTTACCGCCATGAACCTCACCTTTAGTCATTTTATTTTTCGGCCTTTTTAAAAACCCACCCGAGTGCTGATCGCCTATAACTTATGCTTCACGGAAGAGCGGATCTCTCGCCGCGCTTTCGGTATATTTTAGGGTCTGTCATTTGGCAACGTTTGCTTTATGGTGTTTAATTAATCAAGCGGGGCTATTGGGATTCGGCTGCTTCATCAGTCGACGGCGGTTGCGTCAATGCAGGGCGGAGGCCGAAGCACTCCCCGGCCGCCGATTTATAGCCGGTCGGCGAGTGTCGCTCCTTCGGGGGTGGCCGTATTTCACCGTGGCGAGCATTCAACCCTTCCGCCGCGCACGTGCTGACAGCCGTTCCGTAATCGATTCCCGCCCCTCCACCGCACGCCCCCTATTGTTCGTTGACGTAGCTTTTGTTTACCGTCTCCTGATGGGATCATTTGAGCTCGCGCTCATTGTTCGCACAGCGTCTATTACTAAACTTTTGGTTTCACCGAAAAGAAACAAGATAAATAAGAAGAAGAGAATAAATAGAAATCCACCCACATATCCACCCGCATTTATTATTTTTGGCATCTAACGGAACCATCGAGTGGGTGAAAGGAAGTTAAATCAACTCCTTACTCCTCTTTTGATAGAAATATTTGGACAAAGAAAAACATTGTTATATTTGAAATAAAGTTGTCTCGTATATCGAGACGTTCCAATTTAATGTCCAAATTGTACGAGCTTTGTCTTGTTTTAAGATTGAATTTGAAAAGAGAGAGGATTTACACTAGCTGTCTAATGATGTTTTCAGATGATACAGAAATCGAATTTAGGAATGTTTTCGAACCACATTTCCAAATTGGATGTTCGCGGAAAGTGTCCTTGGTTCGCAAAAAAAAAAAAAAAAATAATTATGATAGTGACATTTGTTTGTTTGTTTTTGTTTTAGATAAACACATCCTAAGAGGTCAGATCAATTGTATCTTAAGACGAACGAATTGAAATGTAATTGCTAAAAATAGAACTGTGAATTCTAATTTCTAATAAACCAGGATTTTCATCCATAAATTAGACAAATTTAAATTTGACGGATTTTTTAATTTTTTTTATTTCCTTAACTGAGAACAAAATGAACTAATCCATGTCTGTAATTGAGATAAGAATAAAACGACTGGCATTGAATGAATAAGCATTCTTGATTCTTAATTCTGACTGTTATTCTGGGAAACGAAACAAGCAAGGTAAAAGGATAAATGATTTAATAAGTGTAACATGGAATATACGTACATTATACAAGGCTGGAGCGACGAGGGAATTAGCAACTCAATTATTAAAATATAAAATTGATATATGTGCACTATAAGAAATAAGATGGCCAGGAGAAGGAATTTTGCATAAGGATAAATACACAATTCTACACAGCGGTAGTAAGACAGGAAAACATGAATTTGGGGTAGGATTTTATGTGAGTAAGAATGTATTGGAACACATAATTGATTTTAAACCAATAAACGAGCGAATATGTTTGTTGAGAATTAAGGTAACATTTATATCAGCACAAGCCCCAACTGAAGCAAAAAATGAGTTAATTAAAGAACAATTTTATGAAGATCTGGAAAAAGTGTTTGATGGAATAGCGAGATATGATATGAAAATGGTACTAGGAGATTTTAATGCCAAAGTGGGGAAGGAGAATTTCATTTCGCCAGCATGTGGACAACATTCCTTACATGAAATAACAAATGAAAATGGTAAAATGATGGTGGATTTTGCAAATGGTAGAGATCTAGCTGTAGAAGGTACCTGGTTCCCAACACAAAAATATTCATAAAATAACTTGGAAGTCACCAAATGATATGGTAATGATTCAAATCGATCATATTATGGTGGATAGAAGACACTGTTCAACAATTGAGGATGTTAGGAATTTAAGAATAGCTGACATAGGATCTGATCATTTTTTAGTGAAAGCAAATGTTAGAATGAAGATTAGTAAAATGAATAATTATAATAAGCATTCAATATATAAATGGGATATAAATAAACTAGAAGAAAAAGAAATCAATAATAATTACATTAAAGAAATAAACAAAGAGCTAAATAAAATAAATAAAGAAAACTATCAAAGTAATGATATGTGGGAGCAAATAAAATATGGTATTAATAAAGCAGCAGAGAGAATAATAGGAAATAAAGGGAAACCTGAAAGAAATGAATGGTTTGATGTAGAATGTTTGAAATGTATAGAAGAAAAAAGTGAAGCATATAAGAAAATGATAGGAAGATACACACAACAAAATGAACTAAAATATTTGGAAAAAAGGAAAGAAGCTAACTATTTATTTAGACATAAAAAAAAAGGAAATTCTTTGAAGAGAAATTGATAAACATAAATACTGAATTTAATCATAAAAATGCAAAATCATAAAAATGTAAAGAAGTTAATAATATAAAGAAAGGATTTCAACCAAGTTAATTAAAAACAAATCAGGGAGAATAATTAGTAATGAAATAGAGATTTTAAAAAGATGGGAAATTCATTACTTAGAACATTTTGCCTGTAAAAGAAGAAGGGAAAATAGAATTAATGCATTTACTACACAGACTGCAGAAATTTATATGGAGCCCCCAAATACCGTTGAGACAGAGATGGCAATAAATAAACTTAAAAACAATAAAGCATCAAGATATGATTTAACTTATGTGATTTAATTCCAGCAGAGTTAATAGAAAAAGGAGGAACAGAACTTAAAAAATCCTTGCTGCACCTTATAATAAGGGGTACAGAAGAAATACCACATGAATGGAAACTTGGAGTTACAGCACCAATTCATAAGAAAGGAGATAACATGGAGTGAAAAAATTACAGAGCAATAATGTTATTAAGCACTACCTATAAAATTTTTACCAATATACTACATAATAGATTATTAGTATATATACAGGAGATAATAGGGGACTTCAATGGCTTAAACCTGGGAAATCAACTGGAGATCAGTTGTTTATAATGAGACAGACCATTGAATGTTGGGAACACAATGTAGATATCATCACCTATTTCTAGAATTTGAATCAGCATATGATACTGTGGTAACGGATGAAATACGGGATCCAATGCACCAATTTGGAATTCCAAAAAATTGGCTTGAACTGTTTTTTATATATTTTTTTTTTCTAAATTATTTGGAAATTTTACAGATTTGATAATGTTTAGAATATAAATTGGACACTCGTGAATAGTTTCGTACAATGTAGATAAACATTTCATCCAAATTTAATAGAAACAAAACCAGATATTAGTGAAGATGTAATTAGTAAAAACAGGAAATGGATATTTTTAAATATTTCTGCCCAATTTGGAAACTTTGACTCAACGTAAAAAAGGAAAAAACATTTATTATATTTAAGAACAGTTAGTCAAGGATTTGCTTTGATTATTTATTAATTATTTTTATTTGATCCCTTTATTATTTTTATCTCCTTTAAATATGTTAATCTAGTTCAGATATTTTGAAATATAGTAGAATTTTAAGACACAATCATTAAATGGATGGAATTAAGTCAATGATTCAACTTTTCTTCCAGAAGAACAAAGAACAACCAATGAACATCCAATCGGAAAGAGAAATGAAAGAGAATGAATAGAAGGATTAAATGACATCAACAGACGAAGAAAACAATAGAGGACAATGATTTTTAAAAAAATATCCAGGATGAAGATGCCGTGAAGATATCTGTAGATGAATGAGTAGCTAAAGATTTCATAAATACATTATCTAAAACTGATTTTGAACTTTAAACTGAAATATTTTCGGGTATTTGATTCGTAAAATCAAAATTGAACTCGTAAAGTTCAATTGAAGGCTTTTGAAATTATAAACTGAGTTTAGAAGGACTAACAAGTTATGTTATTTGTGATGAACTTGAATGTAATGGAAAACATACAACTGGAAGAAATTCCGACAACTTTTCTCTCGCATCAAGATATTAAATTAGGATGATAATTATTGTAGGATGAGAGGATCTTTGGGGAATCTTTTGATTTTTTGAATTTAAAAAGACCATTAATTAAGTTCTTCAGAAATTTAAGTTTTTCCACTGAACTTTTTAATTCAATATTTAAGATCATTCTCATTTACGATCATTCGAGAAATCAACTGATTTTAAGTTTTTTCTGTTAATTTTGAAAATAATTCTCAAAATTCTAATCCATCCACTAGTTTCTCTAGAATATTTTGTTTTCCGCTTTTGCTAGTGATAAAAGTTGTAACGCTACATGTAGGTCATGCAGGCCCATGAGTGAGCGGGAGGTTTAGGTCCCAGTGATTCTCGGCCATCGGAACTAGTTTACATCGTATGGTCAGCCCGACGCCCGCCCGCCTTAAGCCCCGAGTAAGAAAAGCCGGTAATCCATTTGACAGAGGGTTGGGTGCACCCTGGGATCCGTCTGGAGGCGAATTAACCATGGAACCATCCCCGACCGGAATTGAACCCTGGCTCCTTCAGTCCAGCGTCTGAACAAGGGATCACATTTCCTAACGGTTCTGAAGCTTCTATCCAGCCTTCATTACGTAAGCTTTTTCAAACATTTTTGTTTGATTCCTTTGTGCAAATAGTAAATCTGTGTAAGTGAATATATGTTTAATTTCCAGTCATGTCTACACTTCGAGTTTAAAGATAAAGATGGTTGAAATGATATTAGTTCTAAGATCAACAAAAAATACTTTTATCTAAGTATTATCTTTATGTTTCCATTCTGTTTTCTTGTGTCTTCTTCAAGACAGCCATCACACTTCTTCATTGCTCATAGCAATTGTAGGAGTTACTTACTTGAACGATGCTTCTAGAAGTATCTCACACGAATCAGAAATAAAGAGAAAAATTTCACCAACTCCAGTGAAAACCTCTTCAAGTAATTTTCTTGATTTTAACTTGTAATGAAAGCTTTTTGAACGGGCTATCACATCATTATTAACAAATGACTTTAAATGCATTTACTTGTTTATTCACAATGAATAAGTTTGGATTTTTTTTTTTTTAAACAGAATAGATTATTATACGATTAGCCGCTGGATGTCTCTGTAAAAAGCATTATTATTTATTAATAGCCCAGCAATAACTCATTCTCATCACCTTTTTATCTCTTTTGATTTAATTAATCCTTAATCCTGTCTAATATTGATAGACACGATCTAAACAATACTAGATCTCTATGAATCTTTAATGTTAATCGTTGCTTTTTGACTTCGGCAAAAGCAGATGTTGAACCGACGCCCGCGAGCTTAAACCCACGATCGGAGATTGCGCGCCAAATGAACCCAGCCAGAACAATCAGGTTTCGACCCTCGGATTCAATTACCACAAAATCCAATTACCTAACATCCAATTCGGAGACTCTTATTGACTCTTTTACCCCCAATTTGAAGCAGATACTAATATCCCCTTTCCCATCCATTTGACTCCGCCAATAGATTCCCCCAACCTCTAACACTATTTCAGGTTTTGTTTATATGGATATTGAATTGGTTTCATTGAAAAAAAAAACTTTATTTTAGTATTTCTTTAAAAAACGATAAAAAGCTATAATATAAAATAAAATAGTAAAATACCTTAATGTTTTAATTTCTTAGAAAACAGTATATAAACTAAACATTAAAAAAATTCTCTGTGAGTAAAATATCTTAAGAAAGATATCAATCACAAGGCACAAAGCTAAAGTTAGGATTCGCACTTCGAGTTGTCATCGGGAAGAGACTGGGACGGACCGTTTCTTGCGATTGATATCTTTCTTGAATTATTCGGGCACGTTAAACTTCTTTTATTTAGTAAAATATCTTTTACACGATAATTTTTCGTAATTTATACTTAATAGATATTTTCGTGGGAAAAAAGTTTATTAAATTTAACTCCTGCGACTTTCGTAACATGTTTTTGTTACATTTTTTATTCTCTTTGAAAATATAACAGAAATGTTACGAAACGTTAAATTTAATAAACATTTCCCCCATGGTAATATCTATTATGTATAATTATATGATGGGATCTCTCATTTTTCACGGGTGGAGAATTAATTATTTTATTAATTTATTTTTATTTTCTATTGGGATTTAACTGTCTGCTATTCAAATAAAAAAACAAAAAACATTGAAAATGAAAACAATTATTTATAAATTTTCTTTGTTGAATTAAATATTGACTTTGTTATACATTTTTTTTTATTTCTTCTGTGAATAAAATAGTAGAAGCATCATAAATTTGATGGGGAAAATGCAAATTCAATTGTAACCGACAATGAACTTACAGACAGAAAAAATTAACTCATTTGACAAGAAGCAGCTACTTCATTTGCAAATTGAATGTAAGTATTTTGCAAAGTAGCCGACAGATGCCGCCTCTCACTTCCGTCCGTGGTGTTGGCTGTCAAATGATATGCAAACTGAATCCCCTTTCATTCCTTCTCCTGTTTTCTGTCGTTGCCGCTGTTTCATCAACAAGATCAAAGCCACCGCTGGATTAATTTAGGGAAAATTATAGCCACACAACCGTTGAAAAGAAAACTCCATAAAATAGATTATATTTACATAAACAGAACAAGAAAAATACGCTTACTTTATTTAAGAGGAATTTAAATTTGGACATATTCTAAATTGGAGTAAATTTACATTGAGTTTTCAATCTATGTTACAAAATCGGGAAAAGCCATTCAAGCGCAAGATAAAATTTTAAATCTCCCCCGCCCCCACATATACACATACACACACAAAAGAAAAACCAACTTTGATTTGTTGCAAAAAGAAATCTACTAAAACACCGAAAGAAATTTTTGTTTCTTTAAATAAATATGAGCAAAACTTGAATTGAAGCTTCGCTCAGGTTTTATTTCGACTCTGGATAAAGGAAAAGCTCTCGGAACATTGGCAGGAACAATCGGTTTCTCCATATTTCCATTCTTTGTTTTTCTCAGAGGAGATTAAAAAGTGATTGACTCTACGATTTGATAATATCTTCTAAGTCATATTGAGGTCTTTTCTTTGAGATTCTATTAGATCACAAATTTCTCGTGAGTTTTTAGCAATCCCGTACACAAAATGTAAAGGGTGAGAGGAAGACTCTTCAGAAGGTCCGTCTTCACATGTACAGCCCAAACTATAAGTAGGACAGACATGAGTCATACCTTATGGGAACTTGTGTAACTATTAGTAGAGGTGGAGGGAAAATATGAGTTCCGGTCTGTCATCACTTCTTATCTCACAGAAATGGCCGAAAATGAAATGTATTTGGTTGCTATGGTTTCGTGCACAGGTGAAACCAGTGGTTTTTTTTTGTTTTGCGAAAGAGAGATGAAGAAATCACATCAGGGAAACTAAATTACCAAAGATAAAAACCAGTTTTTTTTTCCCTTCTGGTTTTATAATTTAGTTTACCTGATGTAAGTTTTGAAGTAAATAAATATATGATAAATATTCCTTCATTAATTAACCTTAGTTTTGCTTGCGGCAATATTTTTTAAAATTTTATTTTTTGTTTAATGTTAATTTAACTATATATTATGTCAGAAATTGATAAATTCGATAGGTTACTAACAAGTAAATCCATTGGAACTAACTGCAACAATTCTTAATTGCATTCTAAAGTGTTGTACATTGACCCATTGGGATATTTTATTATATTTTCCAATTTCTAAATGTAAATTACTATTTCTCAATAAGTGCACATCATGATTTCTTCTTTATTATAAGAATTAAAAATTGTTGTATTTGTAACTTTTTTCATTTCTTTACATCTAATTTAGAAAAAATAAATCTTTTGCTTGTATTATAAAATTCTTTTTATATTTTTAGACTACATTAGAGG
Source organism: Thereuonema tuberculata (assembly GCA_023159025.1). Classification (NCBI taxonomy): domain Eukaryota; kingdom Metazoa; phylum Arthropoda; class Chilopoda; order Scutigeromorpha; family Scutigeridae; genus Thereuonema; species Thereuonema tuberculata. Next base: position 21,948,664 of record JAFIDM010001028.1, on the reverse strand, counting down.
ACCATTCGTCCCTTCCAATTTCTGTGTCCATTATTGGACACTTTTAAAAGATTTTCCACCTTCTCTTTATTTTAATTTCATTCACTTAATAATGTTAGTCGGCGCTGCATCACTGACGTCTTATTTGTGGATGTGGGTGGTGAGGTTGTGCCTATGAGTAATGGTACGTCGGAGATGTTTGTCGCGTGGGGGCGGTAGCCAGGAGACATGTTTCTGCACTTTGTGGGGACGCGACCCGTACAGACGTAGGTATGCACAGCATCTGCTACCTCAACCTTTGCTACCAACAGAAAAGAATTCTGTAGATTATAAATTGTACTCAAATCAAAAATACAACAAATTTATTTCTTTTTCTTTGATTAATTTTGATGATTTGATAGTAAATTATTTGTCGCTTTTGTATCTTAATCCAATTTTAGCGAATTTATTATTTGAAAGTAATTTTGTCAAGAATATAAACCCATTAAAAAATCGCTTACGTTAAAGGAAAACTAATCGTGAAGTTTACTTTGTAATATATCAGTTTCTTCGTAATCTAATCACATTTCAATAAAATGAATCTGGTTTCAGGCTTTGTTTTTCATTACATTTGTTCTCAATTATTATTATTATTTTTACTTATCCGAACTAACGTCGTGGGTTAAAAATATCTGTTGAGATTTCTAATAATGCCATAACGAAAGATTCTGTTAGGTCACTATAACAATGAATACAAAGAGATCACCTACAACACCCCTAAAAATAGACTTAGTTGTCGGTTACTGTATCGAGAAGGGATGGGAGTTTAAAGTGAACTTCCCCCGGGAATTTTAGGATTTTGAACTTGTGTTTTTTTTTTTATTGATAAGCTGATTGCTTTGTAACCCCCCGCCCTCCTTAATCCGGAAAAGAACACGACGATTTTTTTTATTTTTTTGGTTAAAAAACGTTCACTGTTTGAATCATCTTAACCCTTCTATTCCAAAAGCTGATCATCATGCAAATATTATACAACAAAGACTGAAGTTTCACGTATAACTGAACATCATCTGAATTGTTGATTTTGAAGAACTTTATAAAGAAATAATTTATGAATCTGAAATTGCATTGAATTCTTAATAACCGAAGTCTTTTGAACATTTCTGCAGTCTATTAATATTCTCTCCTATGTTGATCCATCAGATGACTATAAAGTTCAGTTGCTTTTATTCTGTTCCTCCATCTGCTTTCCAACAAAGGCTTATAAACACACCTGTCTGTGTGTAGGCGTCCTTCTGATACCATTTTAACCGATCTTTTTGAAAGGCATATTTATCTTGGTTTATTTTATTTGAGTGACAAAAACGAAATGATGTTTCAATGGGATACGTATATTTTCAAAAATCATTCAACTTTTATCTGAAATATTTTATTCAAAAGTAGGCCATCCCCCTGTCTCCCCCTGGTAAGTATGAGATAATCCAACAAGAATCGATTCCAAGCGGTTATGCAAAAAGTGATATTTTATTCGTTTAATTAACTCATTATTTGATAGCGCGCGAACAAATAGAATAAAAGTAGGATTGGATATTGGGAGACCAGCAGTAGTCCAATGGTTAGCGTTCGAATCCCATGCAAGACGAAAGAAATAAAAAAAAAAAAGAAAATTTTATAATCTAACTTTCTCAACAAGGGAAGCTAATAATTAACAATTGCGCCGGACAGACAGAGAGAAATAAAAGATTTTAGTAATTCAAAATTAAAATTAGAAGAAGTGCGTAAATAGTAATGATAATTAGGAAGATAACGTTTCCATTTTCAAACAACATTGAGGAATCTTCATTTAATCATAACATTGCAGCAAATAATGAAATGAACTGGTTTTAAAATAGAAGATGTCTAATTGATGACAAATATTAATAACTTTGTCAGCTTTGGTTCTTTTCTTCTCTTAAATCGTGAGAAAAATTAGTTAGGTTAATTGCGAGATGTATTTTGAAGATTTTTTATGAAAAGAATGACGATACATTGTGTTTAATTGCAGTTAATTCTGTGACAGGAAAAGTAGTAAGAAGTTGGATTAATTCGCCGCGACCGGTTTAATCAGTTGGCGATTGCTTTGGGTGCCAAAAAAGTTGGGGGTTGGGGTGGGGGACGTCAATTCTGCGAACACTGAAGTTCGCCTAGTAAATTCACATCTTACTTTGCATTAGATCAGTAAATACAGAAACGCAGTGTCTGTAGTTAGTTAAATATATCTAAATGGGAAATGGAGCAATAATATGGACAAGAGTGTATTTCGGGAAGTATTTTTTAAACGATATATGTTTGAAAATGCCCTTGTAGGGCAAGATCAGGTACCGATGACGGGATTCATATTTCGCGGCTGACTTTGAAATGTAAAGTGGAGTATTCTTTCATCTTACTTTACTTTTTACATTTGATATTGAGGTTTTGGAATAAAAATTTCATTCTTATTATAATAAGGTTAAATGTGTTTATTTTCTGTTTTTTCTTTTTTTCCCTTATCTTCTTTTTTATTAAAATTACGATTTTGTAAACTTTTATTTCATTGTTTCCATTTTAGTTTACTTTCCTAGGAAAAAGACTCATCAGATCACTCAGTCTGTGTTTCCTCCTAATAACTTTTGAACCGCGAGATGGGTCTTCATGAAACTTGATTGATTGATTGTGTGAAATATGGGTTCCCCCTTCGGTCATTTGTAGAAACAAGTACAGACGCAAAGAATGATAAAGGTAGACTACAGTAGCCAAAAAAAAAAAAAAAAAAAAAGAACTTCCAAATATGGAAAAATCTTGATGACTTGGTTGCTCCTGGAACTCATTGCTGCAGAGTAATATGGCGGCGTGGAAATGAAGAGATTTTACATTAAAAAGCCTCACATTGCAGATACTTTAAGGCAAATGAGACAATGGGAAAGGAAGATGCTCGATTATCTCTGTGAGACTTGTGTGAATGCTCACACAGTTAAAGAGAAACAATGGTACAGTGACGAAAAAGGCGCCCAGCGGGAAGAAGGAACTGACGCGGTGCTTTTGTTCCGTTCTCACTTGGAATACCAAAAAATTAAAAAAAAATGTGAAGAATATAATAATAACAATAATAATAGTGCCTATCAGCAAGAACATGCACAAAACTGAAGCAGACAAGATTAGTAAATACACCGATCTAGCTCACGAGCTCCTGGAGGCAGTGGAGGCAGGTCCGAATACGTATTGTAACATCGTCCTGTCCGCCACTGGTCTGGTGCCTCACACATTGCACCACGTCTCAGCACACTAGGACTTCATAAAAACACTTATGCACAACTCCAGAAGGTTGTGGTATTCAACACAAAACGCACAGTTAGAAAATTCATGGACACAACCACATATCCCTAATCATTCTTGCACACGTCTTTACACTTGGCAATATGTGCTTTGTGCTCGACCCGCCATATTGTCTTTGCTGGGGAAACCCAATGTTTGAATTTTTACATAATGATAATAATAATAACAATAATAATAATCTAAACAGGTAGATTTAAGATGAAAATATTAGAAAAAAAACCCCCTCGAAGATCTTATTATTTTCTACTTTAATTTATAGAATATGAAAAGTAGTTAAGATGCATTGCAATAGATGTCGCATTGCAATAGATGTTGACAATTCCTGGAAGACGTAATCCATCGCCATTTAGCTCAGCCTCAAGTTCATTTTGCGGGAAAAGTAATGGAAGAAGTGCAGAGGAAATGGAGGAACCCGAGAAAACCTGCCCCGCGCGGACATTACCTACCTAAGAACCTAACCTCAGAAACTTAGGATGCAGATTCAAAGGCATGAAAACATTTTTGCATTGAAATCTTTTCCAAGTGGGTGTTAGTCGAGAAAAATGAGCGCAAAAAGAAGAAAAGCACGTATCTAAACAATGAATTTCTACCGATATCTTAAACAATGGTACTAAACCCTCATGCGCATACTTTCATATACTTACTTACTTTACTTTATACGATCAGGCCCAGGGGAGCGCGCGATGCCACAACCAAGGCTCTCCATCTGCTTCTGTCCTCCGTCTCCAGCCCTCCGAAACTCCCAGTCGTAATAAGCCTTCTCTTACTCCATCCATCCATCTCTTCCCATCGGTCTTTTGCCTGTTGGGGTCCAATCCATTGCAATTTTGGGCCATCTTGTTTCTTCCATCCTCACCATACTTTCATATGAATAACATTAATCCGGTTTTCATAAAATGCGGATTTAAAATGGATTTTTTTTTCAAATTGGAAACTGTTTGAACAGAAATATAGGCTTTCCGTTTTTGTTACAGTTTTCTTTACAAGAAACAATGAAAATAATTTTTAAAAAATTCAGAAAACTAGGTTTTAAATTCTTTGGAACTTCTTTAGATCCACGTATTTCCCTTCTTTTTATAAAAGATAATTTCCCTTTTTTTCCTATTGAATTTTCCAGAATTTACCTCTGCTTCCATAAGTTGTTTAACTTCTATAAACTTCGTTCGTATTTGAAAAGTTTGGGTCAGAGCCTTAAAGAAAGTCTATCAAATCAACGGTAGCGATATTTATCTTTTTAATAGGTGTATAGTAATCAATGAAATTATAAATACATCGTGTTTTATAGTAAATCCGTTTCTTATATTTCATCTTAGTTGTAGAATAGAGAAAATCAACAGAATATGAAATCTCCATTTTTAAATATTGCTATTAAAAATTAAAAATAATGTTTATCCTATAACTGTTTCAGACTAACTGCGGAACATCAGCTAGACTAACATGTTTTATGCATGTAGCAAGCTTAAACTCAAGCTTTTAAAAAATGGTAGAAAAAAGGTTTAAATAGTCATTACAAAATATATGTCGTTTCTATTACAAGCTTATAGGAATTTCCCTATTAAGTTAAAAAAAATTAAAATTAAAAGAAAAAAAATCATATAAGATACCTTAGTTTCCAGAAGTACCAGCTTACGTTATGGATTTTTCTTCTATTACAGTTTTTCAAGGAACCAAGTGTTTATGTCCAATTCTGTGAGCTACTGCCATCTGGTGGAAATAGAAAGAAGTTTTCTTCTGCAGATAAAGAAGTTTTGTGTATAATCTCCTAAGTTCTATTCATCATGTTAATTCTCATGTGGTCTGCGATATTGACAAAGAATTAACACTATTAGATAAATACTTTGTTATGAGTGATGGAAAGCAAATATGCATTGTGAAGATATTTCTCTTTCCAATAGAAAATGGTCATTTTTACTAAAATTTCTTGTATTAATTCCGATTTATCTGGAGATAAAGCTAAAACTTTGTTATGAGAGATACAGACCAAATATGCATTCTTGGAATCTTAATCATTAGTTAAACTTTACAAAACAAATCTTGCATTGTGATTTTTATTCTTGTCTTATTTGTTTCTCATTTGTTTAATAAAGATATGATAGACGGGAATATAAATTGCAAACCAACAAAAATACTTGAATTGAAATATTTAAATTTTTAGCTTACTACAACCGTCAGAATATTACAAATTTTTTTAAATAAAGACAAGAGTTTTCATTCACATTGCATATCTTAAAATATTATTTTTAAATAAATCCTTATGCAAATTTCTGTCTTAAGTCATAGTTGAAAAATTTGTGATTTAAACCATTAAATTTTTGTTTATTTTGAAATCTATTTACATTTCAAATTTTATAACATTTTCCTATCGGGTTGTAGTACCAATCTCTGAATGGGTTTGAGTTTTCAATCATTAAAAGTAAATTGGATGGTGGCGCCATCTATTGAGTAAAACTGCAAACTTCAAAATCGAAGTGATTGCTTTTTCTCAGTTTCGAATTTCGGTTTCAAATACAAGTGTTATTTGTATATTTACTTTAAAATTCCAGTGTGAGTCACTTTATTTTCGAAGTTTTCAACTTCACATTATTTTATATTGAATTATCCTCATATCTTTCTATTTCAAAATATTTTATGTATATATAACTACGTCTTTATAGATTTACTCTAAAAGAATTTATTTATCTTTTTCTTGTTCAATTTAAACTGTGAAACGCAGTCTATGTTTTTGTTTTTTAAATTTGTTATTTGTTTTTGCATGTTTGATATAAAATGAATTTTTTGATGCTTCAGGATAATGTTTATTTATGGGTTTTAATTTCGTAATTAAGTTTCTAATATCAAAACATCTTTGGACTCTAACTAAAAACAATAATAAATAAAGAAAATATCACCTTAAATAAAAAAATAAAATGTAAAAACTTACATTTTAGTTAAATTAAACGTGATTTTCCTCGTGTAATTTGTAATTTTTTTCTCATCTACATCATTGTAACCCGTATGAAGAACGGGGATTTTGCCAGCGATGTAAACATATCAATCGTGAGATTACATCAAGAGTAATTACTTGTGAAAAAAATAAATGCAGTCAAAGTGAACTGTATTTTTAGATTCACTAAGATCTATTAGTGAAAAACTGACAGCAGGAAAAAAAAAAAATTCTGTAAGCATTCTACTTCGTGTTTTTTTCCTTTCTGTAAGTTTAGTAAGTAATCATTTATAATACTGTCTTTTTATAATTTCAGTTTTCTTATTTTATTTTTTTATCTTTGCTGTTAGTAATTTCTCAGTAAATCTAAAACTATGCTTTCTCTAACACAAATTCATAAATATACAAACTATCAATCACAGACATCGATATTTCGTCTTATCTTTCAAAGACTTTATCAAGATAAGACATCGATAACTTCGTCTCATCCATTGTTGTTTTTTAACTTTATCAAGATATTTGTAAAAATTGTAAAATTTAAATTTTTAAATATATTTTTTTAAATATCTTGATAAAGTCTTTGAAAGATAAGACGAAATATCGATGTCTGTTATTGATAGTTTGTATATTTATGAATTTATGTTAAAAATGAGATTAAATTATTTAAGTTTTAAACTTATGCTTTCTCTGATTGCGTTTTTTTGTCTTACTAAAACCCTGATACATTCATCCTTTTTTAAAAAAGTATATTATAAACATGTTCATTGTAATTTGAAAAATTTATTTATAAGACATTATTTATGAAACAGTCATTTATAATAAATATATCACAGATCTTTCCAAATGTTCGCGATATTCCTTTTATTTTATGGCTCTGTACGAAAATACACATCATCCCCAAAAAATAAATACTTCTAATAAAAATTTTAATGATTTCTGAATTCAAATAGATCAATGATGATATTTCTTTTCTGACAATTTATAAATCACAAAAAGTGACATCTATAATAATAAGAATGGATGGCATTGTTTAAAATAGAGACTCATGTAATTACTTATTATGACTGACAACAAAATTATATTTCGCAGTAATCTATGCAGTTATAAAATTAAAATAACAGAAACATGATAAATAAGTAATATGAAAATATCAAACAGTGAATTGTAATTTATAAGGAATATAATGTGAAGATCTACTTGTATTTGCTTTCATATTTCCCTACTTCTTTTTTTCGTTTTAAATTTTCTATAAAATTGGTATTTGAAAAGTAAGGTTAGTGAAAAGTAAGATTTTAGTGAAACCCTCATATATTCATCCTTTTTTAAAAAAATATATAAATGCGTTCACCATCGTCCTAACTTTTCAAATTAGACTGAAGTTTTTCAATTTGATGTTATTTTAGATTGGATAAGCACGCAAATAAAAAGTTATAAAGTTTTTCGAGTGTCTAATTTCAAGGTGTAAACGAAAAAGAAAATGACTTATATTAAAAACAAATAATAATAATAAATAATTAAAACTATTGTTGTTGACAATGTTTTTCTTTCTCTTGAGATTTCAAAAGACTTTTTAAATTATAAAATCAATATTTTTTTTTTCTTTTTATACAAAAGTAAACCTGGAAACTAATTTTGAAAATTTATTTGTAATAAAATAAAAGCGAAAGTATAAAAATACAGAATTATTGTTTATTTACAAAGATGCTGATTTGTTACAATTTCTATAACTTATTTCAGTTTTGTTCATAAAAAATATTCTTTGTGTTTAAAAAGGAATTACTACTTATAATAATTTTCCTACATACAAACTATGGCAATGTAACTTGTTTGCTATCTCATAATATTGGAAAGTTATTTAAAATTTTTATCAAGGATAAAAGAATACAAGAAAAATAGTTTCATTCTACAGGGTGTATCTGAAATGTGTTGCCAAACTTAAAGGTAGTATTCAATAATGCAAATCAACGAATAAATGTCACATAAACATGGATCTGGAAATGCGTTATTTCCAAGATATGAACGATGAAACGATACAGAGGTGTTGGCCTTTACGTCGTAGAGTCGTTAAATTGCTTCTGAGTAATCATGACATGGCCTGCTCGTTCCCCTGATTTAAGCCCTCTGGACTTTTTCGTATGGGTTATCTTAAAGGATTAGTGTATACCACACCGGTTCCTGACGCCCACGCACTGCATGATCGCATATTGGATGGGTGCAACACAATTCGACGTGCACCTGGCATCTTCGACCTTGTTCGGCAGTCGATGGAACGACGTTGTGTTGCGTGCATTGCTGTCGGTGGTGGACATTTCCAGCACTTTCTGTGAAACTGAGCGACTGTACGGCCAACACCTCTGTATTGTTGCATCGTTTATATCTTGGAAATAAAGCATTTCCAGGCACATGTTTATATGACATGTATTCGTTGTTTTGCATGATTGAATACAACCTTTAAGTTTGGCAGCACATTTCAGATATACCCAGTATATGAATGAAATTGTAGATATCTGATGTTTTATGTATCAAAATCTTACATAATATTAGTGAATGTAGTGATTCTTATCACAGAATAACAAATCTTGTAGAAGCTCATTAAAACAAAATAAATAGAGGAATGTTATTACGCTTATATTCTTAGGAAACTAAATAGACATTCATTAATTCCAATGGAGATATTGAGAAAAAATGCCTAATTAGATAGTTTCTGGATTTCTTTTTTCTTTAATTTTTGGGAAATTAAGAAATAAAATAAAAATTATCTATTTAGATTCGTTGTTTTTAATTCAATACTGGCAGATATCCAGATAATTATTGTTTTATCCATTTTCACTTAGTATCATTTACAATTTTGAAAGGCAAGCATTTTAACAGAGTGAATTTCTGCAACTAAAAATTTCATTTGTATAAAAAAAAATAAAAGAAGAAAAAAAAAAAGGTGAAACTTGGAGTTAATGTTTGGTAACAAAGTTGAGGGTGGATTTATTTCGTTAAGTATTTCTAATTTCATTTTTTAAACCTAAAATTATAAATTCAGGATTTTAAATTAATTATTATTTAAAAATTTTAATTTCTCAGTTCACTTACATCAATTGTATTGTAATATAAAATAGTTTAAAAATAGTTTTGAGAACAACATAAAATGAAAAGGATGGATGAAAATAAAAAGTTACTTACTAACCAGATTATTTCGTTAAGGAAGATCTGTAAATATATCTATTTCAACGACACAATTAATATACAGGGTGTCCCAGGAGGAAAGGTCAATATTTTGGGAGGTGATGGCATCGGTCATTTTAAGCAAAAAAGTTCCTATGAATAAGGGTCCTATTCCGAATGGAGTCCGAGATATAGCTATTCGAATGTACAATTTCAAAACGAATGACAACAAGGAGATACTACGTATTGTAAAAGCATAAAGAAATGAAAAATATCTGAGCTTTCATCGGTGAGAATTGATGAGAGACGGCTGTTACGTCCTTGTTGGACACTCGTCAGCCAAACCCACTCACCAGATGAATGCTCAATTAGTGCAAAAGTGATAAGGGAAACCCCTCCAGTACCCGACTGTGGTCCCTTCCGAAAGAAAACACATTTAAAAAAAGAAATCACGTACTGTTTCTAATATTTATTGGCCAAGTTACATATTTCTTACAATGTATAATAAAGTCTCAAAAATTCCACCGCTAACATCAATGCATTTCTCAACTCTTGTGAGAACAACATGACGTGTTGATTGTCTGAGTTCATCGTGGCGTTCCTTCATACTCGCAAAAGCATCCATTATGTGAACGAGCAATTCGGCTCATGTATTCACTCTACGTCTGCACACTTCACTCAACCCCATAAACAGAAATCCAAGGGGGGTTAGGTCTGGAGATCTTAGCGCCGTGCGATGGAAGAGAAGGAAAGCAACGGCCAGCAGGAGCAGTGACAATTGTGTGCCAAATTTCAATTATCTCGAAAACCATTCGGAATAGGACACTCGTTCTGAGGAACTTTTTTGCTTAAAATGGCCGATACTATCACCTCCCAAAATATTGATCTTTCCTCCTGGGACACCCTGTATACATTGATGGAAATAATAATTATATGCGTGCTTTCCATTCAGCCACAATTTCATCTGAAGAATAATTCCGGCAGAGAGTTGTTCAATTCCTGTATACTAGATTACAGTATCAATCATTGAAAACAATTGTAATTTTAGAAAATGGAATGCTGATAATAGCTTTATTTCATTTATGTACACAAAAAGATAAACCATACATGCTTATAGTATTATTTTTATCCAATAAGTTTTTAAGCCTCCTGCTAGTTCAATCGATATAAAATCTCCTGAAATTTATATCATTCTTTATTTTAAATTTCAGAATTAGTTCAGCTATAACATAGTACAGTAGAGTCCCGTTAATCCGGATTAGATGGGACCGGACCCTGACCGGATCATCGAAAGTCCAGATTAAACGGAATTTTCCTTAAAATGCACATTACACAAGTTTTAGATGGGTAAAACTAAAAAAAATCGGCGTTTTTTCTTTCCGTACAGCTTACTTTTAGTTTGTAAGTACTGTATATATAGACCTAAGTTTTTAACCTACGAACTGATGTAGGATTATCAAATATAGGTCCATTGGTTGAATCAAAGCAGTGACTTTGGGAGCAGAAATTTAACAAAAAAGTCCCCTTTCGCAGTTCTTCTTCAGAGGGTGGCACGGTGCATTGTCTATGAACAACACAGCTTTTTCTGGGAGGTTTTTTTCTCTTTCAAAAAATTCTCTTTTTTTTGTAATCCCGTCCGAATTAACCGGATGTCCGGACTATCGGGGGCCGGATTAGCGGGACTCTACTGTATATACATATTGTAATTTTTTTTTTAAGATTTTTAACACTTGCTTCAGCTTTTTTCGCACAAAAGGCAAATACTCAAGGTTTGGCAAATCGAAAACCTGACATACCTCTGATGGCTTTTCAAAACTTCTCAAATGTAAATTAAAATCTCCAGATTGCTACATCCAACCTAATAAGAACGTATTTTTTTTTAAGCCAACCAACCACCCCAAGAAAGAAACTTTCACCATACGTACTATGATCAATGTTTCGGTTAATGAACTAGTTTTCCATCTCGTTTTCGTTTTTCTCATTCTGATCTCTGAATAATAAGTTACAAGCTTCCATATTTCCCTTATTGAGCTCATACAATAAGTGAAATTCGCACTAGAAATATTAGTATAAAGTTTAAACAGTTTTTAGGCTAACACAAAACTGCATTTCCTAAGTTTTTTTATTAAAACAAAATCGATTGATTACGCTGAACATTTACTCTAAAAACAGATGGGAAAGGAGGCTCGCAGGGTCATTTGGGCGTTCGGTATCTGCTAGATATTGCGGGTTTTCTTCTATTGGACTGTTATCTCAGAGAGATTATATGAGGTTTTTCAGAATATCTGAATATTTGTGTTAGTAAACAAATATTATGAAGGAATTTTTTTTGCAATGATGCAAATTATAGCAACTTCTGATTGTTTTTTTAAAAATTAACTGAATTACCTTGTCATTATTCTTCATGTACCTTCCAAAGAAAATATCGTAATTTTTTTTTAAAACAACGCAATGTCGAAATCTGCCCATTTAAAGCCTCCAGAGATTAACTAGAATTCTACGTAGACTTATTAGTACATTTTCGAATGTGACGAATTGTTTATTGACAAATTATTACAATACAACTGTTTCATTTTCTCTTAATGCTGGAAATTCATAATTATAAGAAAAGACAAATAAAGTTGATTCGAAGCTTTCCAAGTATAAAAAAAAAATATCTTAAACACAATAACCTGTAATATTAATAAATCTTAACAAAATTAAATTATGGAAAGTGATTTGTGAAAACGTTTTTTTTTCCAGTATACATACAGTGACTAGAAACGGTGTCATATACGTATCGTTTTGAAAGGGAACTCTCAAAGTTTGTTTTACATTGTAAAGATTTGGGAACCACATGGGGCGATGTCCAAGCTTTAATCCAATTCTTGCCATACCCTTCCCAGCATATTCTCTTCGATCTTGAATCTTGCTTCAGTTCCCCTACATCACATGGCAAAGGCAGTACATACACACGATCCTTTATGTATCCCCACAGGAAGTCATACGGAATCAAATCTGGCGACCTTGGTGGCCATTTCATGAAACATGATTTTATTTTCTTCTCCAGCACATCCGATCCAGAGCTAAGCTTCTCCATGTTCATGTATGGCGATAAATCCGAAAAACAATTACAGAGTTCCCCTTCAAAACGATGTGATACCGTTTGTAGCCATTGTAGAATCAATTTTGGAAAGTTTTACTGGACTTTTTGTACACCCTGTATATGCATATAAATATACAGGATGGTCTTGAAATGTTTGGCCAAACTTGAAAGCACGAGGTAAAGTTACAAAGTAACAAAAAAATGTTACAGAATGATTTGCACGTGAATAGTGTATTATGGCCAGCAGCGCCTACTCTGGCAGTTGGATTTGCTGAGGAGGACCAAAAGCTTTTCTACACGCTCCCAAGACCTAAATCCTCTGAACTATTTCTCTGGGGCATTCTGAAAAGCTAGTGTACGAAACACCGGTTCCCAAACATTGAGACACCGCATTATGGATTGGTGGGTAACAATTCAGGGTACCCCTGGCATGTCCGACAATCTTGCTACACGGTGTGAGGCATGTGTTGCTGCCAGTAGAGGCTACTTTCGAAAACCTCATCTAACAGTGGCTACACCGTAGCCAATGTACATTATTCTATAACATCTGAATAAAGCATTTCCTCACCCATATTCATACGGACTTTTTTGTTATTCTGCCACGTTTCCATCAGGCCTTCAAGTAAGCAAACCATTTCCGTATGTATATTCCTACTATACACATTTTATTCTACTTTGTAGTATATAATTTATAATATGTAATATTAACAGCATTTTTAATCTTTCATTTTCTTATTCTATTGATTCTGGTTCATTGATCAAACAAATTTTTATGTGAATTTCTGCTGTCAACTGATAAAAAAAAAAAAATGGATATATTAGTACGTTAAAGAGTAGTACATTGATGAGGTAACCATTGCCGTAGATTATTTATGGAGAAAAGGAAAGATGGGGAAGCACTGTTATAGGGATGAGGGACTGATGAAGATTGAAGCCATATAAATCATAATTGAGACCCCCTCCTGAACTTTTTTCTTTCCTTTCTTTACTAACACTCAATAGTGGAATAGAAGGAATCATTAGACTGTCGCTAAAAGTGAAAGATTTATAGAATATTGTGTCTCTTTTAGTCTGGCCCTTCCCCATTGATCGAACCTAATAATAATAAATCTCCCACAAGTAGGACAGGTTACAGATTACCTTGAGGAATGGTGAGGTAGCTTGTGTGCTCTAATGAGAGACACATCCAGAAAAATTTTCATTACTTATTTTGCTTTTTTTATTCTTCACGTAAAAAAGAATGAACTAAAACAAGAATGAAAAGTTTCAAACAGAAAGAAAAGACAAACTTAAAATAAACGAATTTTTCGTTTCTTATTTTGCTTTAATTTTTTCATTCACGGAGAAATAAATGAACGAAACTAAGAAAGAAAAATTACAACAAAGAAGAAAGAAATCTAAAAAATGCCTATTCTACAGCAGAAGCACAGGATGGAACATTTAAAGAACTAACTGTAACAACAGAAAGTGTCTTCTGCATAATAATTGCGATAATGCAATGAATGAAATTTCTTTGAACCCAGAATTTTCATTGTTTTAATAAATGCTAATATCTGGTTTTATTTATTTTACTGAACTTAATCGTTGATAGTAGTTAATAAACTTAATCGTTTATTTTTATTATTATTATTTCAACCTTTGACACAATACAAAGACAAATAGAACACATCTTTGACTGGAGTTATTGAGCAACTCAAGTCTCACCCAGAGATCTAAGAATTGTCCAAGTATCTTCGTAAAATATAAGTTGTGCCTAGTAATGATGCTTTTTGCAGGCCTGTTATTGAAATATTGGAAAGTTCCAAACTATTAAAGAAGTTTGCAAATTCCTTTGATATGGCACCAATGACAATAGGTGTCACAGTGGTACGTTTATTCCACAATCGAGAAATTTATTATTATTATTATTTTATTAATCGTTGATATATTTGTGAACAATATAATATTTTTTTTTCAAATGCAATTACAGTCTTTTTTATTATTAAACAAATAAATAACAATAAAAAAGAAAAGAAAAAGCAAAACGAATTGTTAAAACAATAGATTTTTCCTTTCTTTATTCTTTTTGATACTTTTCTTTCTTATTTTTGTGCATTCTGTTTTACGTAAAGAAAATCAAAATAAGCAAAGCAAAAAATGAAAATATACTTCGATGTGTGTCCTAATGAGTTAAACTGATAATAACAAAAGCATTTGGTCAATGGCGAGACTAACCGAGACAATCTATGAAAATAAATTGAATGTCTATATATATGTTCTCCACACATCCCTCACCCGTTTTACCAATCTTGACCAAATTTTGCGTAAATACTCTATAGGACCCTGTGGATTATACAGAGTATTGTTCTCTCAACTAAAGAAGAACTTTGATTGGACTTAGTGGGTGATGGATTATTACTTCCAGGAATTGCTCAGTGACATCTATTTTAATTTGCAAATTAAGGTAGAAAATAATAAAAGATCTTCGATTTTTTCTTATTCTTTGTGTCTTAAACCTACCTATATATTTATTAAAAAGTGGATAAATATCCCAAACGATAAAAAAGTTGTTCAAAATTACTAATGTAACTTATCGTCGTATTTTAAAAGAGAACCAAGACGTTTCAACCTTATCTGAGGTTATTATCAACTGTGATATACGAAGAGGTGAGAGGGTTTAAATAATGCCTTATGATGCAGTTAGAGAGTTCATGGTTAATAGTGGGGGTGTTGGCAATATGCCAAGATTCTCGTAAGGTGAGAGAAGACATTGGTAATATGATCTATTACATAAGACTTTGCAAAATTAGGGGTGTGGTTAGTAGGTTTACTATGTAGAAATAAGTTGGATTTCAATATATCCTTGTTTTTTAAAGTTGGTTTGTTGCTGTTTTTTTTTGTTTTTTGTTTTTTGATAAGGTTTGGGTAGTAAAACCTATGTATTGTTTATTGCAATTATTGCAGGGGATTGCGTCACATTATTGGTAGAAAAGTGAGGGTCCATCTTGTTACTGGATTTGCGGTAAGTTAATTTGTTGTTTGCTTTGTTGATTATTTGAATATTATATTTATTCAAGCACTATTTTAATGTATTATTAATTCCACTTATAAACGGGATGATAGTATATTACTACTTTTTTGTTTGTTATTGATGCTATTGGGGTTATTCATGTAATATTTAGCTTTGTTGTAATTTCTTTCAATGAATTCGATGGGATAGTTGGATCGGATGAATAGTTGGTGCAAGTATTCTATTTCCTTATTGAGGAAATAATACCCCATGAGTAATTGTTTTTCTCTGCATGTGTGAGCATTCACAAAAATCTCATCGAGATACACGAGTGCCTTTCCTTTCGAACGTAGTTGTCTGGGTGTGCCTGATGTATTTGTATCGATCGGCTACAACTTCGAGCCTTTCGATGTAAAATTTTCTCATTTCAGTTCTTCCTTCTTAGCTTCACATGAAGAATTTGTGACAATGAATGCAACCTTTCACTGAAGTTTCGAATAAATTTACATCATAACCTGTTCCTATTCATTCTCTCTCACTTACTCCAGAGCCGGCGTTAAGGGGTGGCGAATGGGACCCTCGCCCAAGGCCCCGCGCTTGGTCTTCTGGGGACGCCGCGCCTGGTTAGAAGAAAGAGGATAAAATAGGATCGTCGTTTTTTTTTTTGGTTGTTAAAGTAAGATTTCGGTTTGTTTTTGTTTTTTTTTATTGTTAAAGTAAGATTTCCGTTTTTTTTTTTGTTATTAAAATAGGATTGGTATGGGCCCCGCAACCCCCTACTGCCGGCTGTGCTCACTCTGGCTCTTAACAGATAAATTAAACTCATCCACATCCAAAAGTGGCTTCGGGAATCCTCTGTATTTCTCTCTGCATCAATGAGTTCCAGTATAAACTGAGTGATCAGGATTTTACCATACTTGGCAGCTCAACTAAGGTTGCGTCGACTATACCTTTGGAACCCATACTCTTTGCCCTTTTCCTGATTTTGTCAAATTCTGTCTTTTTTGGCATCTTTTTCCAGCGGTATTATAGGGAGTAATGTGTCAACTAATCTACTATATTGCAATATTTTTTCAAATAAAGAGTTCCACAGTAAATCATATTTTTCAAAATACATTATTTTTCGCTCAATTTTTTTATTACGGTGTTTTTTTATTACTGATTGTATTCCATGATGGCATGGCAAAATATTAGGTTCAATTGTAATCATTTATGTGTAGAACAAAACTTTTCTGTTGTAAACGGATAGTATGTTTCGGTTTGGGGGAAATTCCTCTTTCGATTATTGGCATCTATTTTCGATAATTATTATTTACTTGCCCTTCCTCCAAGTCATTTTTGGAAGGGTTTTTGAAATATTATTATTATATGTGGGCCGTTATAGAAACTATTTTTTTATCTGCCAAACATGCGGCACCACTGCAATTCCAGAATACACGTTTCAAAGCTTGTTGGATGTTCTTCTGATAGGCACCGCTAACATGTCAGCGAGGGAACGTCATGAGAGTAAGTAGAAAATACGTATTTGGAAATCATCGTTTTAAGAAGGCAATGCAGTGTAGCCAAGGAAGGAAAAGGAACACAGGAATGATCAATACACATTGCTAACAACCCTCAAAGTAAACTCCGAGATAGTCCACGTTGGCAGCGTTTGGGAACTATTGTCCAACGCCTTCATTCCTCACGATAACGCCACATGTCACACAGCAGCTCCTTCACAGGCTTTGTTACGTCGATGGAGATAGAAAGTCTTCGTATTCGCCAAACCGGAATTCTTGCGTCTTTGATTTGATTCCAAAACTGAAGCTGCAGTTGCGTGGGAAACGCTTGCGATGAAATTTTGACTGCGTTTCGGCGAGAGGTCACATTCAGCCTTCCCAAACGCTGGCAACCTACGGTGGACAATCTTGGAATTGGTGAAACTAAATATCCCGCTGGCCGTATTTGGTCCAAGGGCCCTAGTTTGCCTGTTCCTGGTAATCAACAACAAAGCAACTTTAAATAGTAAAGTATTCCAAGACATGACAAAAAAAAAAGCACGCAACATATGGATTCAAGAAGAAAAAAACTGCCGGTATGACAAACAAAATTTGACAGGAAAATTATGGGAACAGTCTACAAATTAAAATGCAGGACTTGTGACCAGGCATATTTTGGAAACACAGGCAGAATGATTAGTAAACGTATTCGAGAATACACTGCGGCTTATCGAAGTGATTGCTCTAAAACTTCGGAATGGGCAGAACACTGCCTTCAGGAACACCGCGATCCGGACCCTAAGGTCCTGGAAATACTTTTCAGGATTTTAGATAATCTTATTTTCAAGATATGTTTAGGGTAAAGAAAGAAAGATTTAAATAAGATATTATTAGTTTTTGTTGACATGTATTATTGTTAGATGTAATGATCATGTATTTATTATTATATATATTATTTACTTTATTATGATGTAATGATTTGATATGGTATATAGATAAAACGTTCTTATTATGTTTATATTCTTGGCAAGGGCTTGAAAAAGCAGAAAGATTTGTTTCTGCGAAATATCACCGTTATGAGGGAATTTTTCAGAAGATTTGTGTATAAGAGTTTAAATACTGTATATTAGCTGTGCCCCGCGGTTTCATCCGTGTTAAATTGTGATTATACAAATCTGTTTCATACACATTATGAATACATAACTAAGTGCCTCTCATTAACTATAAATACCATCTTGAATTTAAGATACATGGCCCTTCTCAGTAATGTTCGGTTCTCGTCGTGTGGCCAACCCGCCCCCGATTGTTACTTATTTAATAAAATAAAATGTCCATTACTGTTTTATTTGCTGTTTTTTTTTTGACGAATTAATTGTAATTTTACTTTTCACTGTGGTCCCCTAGCAATAATTGTCAACAGTTAATCTTTGATTCGATAGAATTAGTTTAAACGTTAGGGTTTAGATATATTTGCAGAAAAGTGCCATTAAACGAACAAAGAAGAAACGTCTTCTTAATTTAATTATTAGTATCTAAACTAATAGATATAATTTTATAGATAAAATAAAGTAATATATTTAATTAATTGTATCTATAATATATTGTTACCTGTTCATAACACGATTGTTGCAACCAATTAAAAAAAAATATCTACAAATTGATTTTATTTAAACCTAACTAAAACCTAAAATTTATATATATATTAAGTCAAACGTACGCTTACTATTATTGTTAGTATCTACTGTATAGGAAACGCATAGAATTATTCAATTAAATTAACGAAACACATCCACAAAAATTAGTTTGCTGAAGCAGAACTGTTGCGTAAGGAGCCGACCACACATGACTGAGCCGTATGGCATGGTACCACGCTCGCTTACCTGGGTATTCACAGTTGGGCCCTTCTCGGTAATGTTCGGTTCTCGTCGATACATTTATAATAGTAATATAGATTATAACGGCAATTGAATCGCAAATGTGAAAAAGATATTAAGTCAACTTTTTGTACATTTTGAGTTAGGACTGAAAATGGATTCAGTTGTGTTCACCCCATGCATCATTTAAATGGGAACTAAATCAAGCTTTTCCAGTAGTCTCAGGAGGTCAAAAACTTGAATACTGCTTTACATTTTTTCATTATTTTTGCACTAGTGTTACATTGCCATAGGATACTATATATAACATATATATATAACTTATATGATTAAGTTTCTACTAAAAAAAATTGAAATAAAACATTTTATTTTAACTGCAAAATGCGACAATATAATTGCAAAACATGGAAAAAGGTACCTAAGTCACCCATAATATGGAAAAAGGTACTAAGTCGAAATTTTTAATTTTGTCTTTGTACATTTGCATACTGACCTAAAAATAAACAGATGACAGGCATGGGTCGGCTTCACAGTCGTTTCACACCACACCAACGGATTTTTAATTGCTGGCTCTAGTTTTGAATGAGGAAGGTTTTTTTGTGTTTTCTCAGTCTGGTATTTCTATGACTTAGTACCTTTTTCATACTTGCGATTCAATTATAGTTCCAATTGCCATTTTCAAATTACAAATAAGCAGACGGATCGGATATAAATAAATAATCTGAGATTCAAAAAAGAGATTGACAACATTCACTATTGATGGGAAAAAAAAAACATGAATCAAAAAACAATTTAAAATGAGTTACAAAATTGTAATTTTTTAAAAATTTGTTTTGTTTTTGTTTTATTGAAATAGTTTCTTTTATCCCATTTTTGAACCCTTTTCAATGTACTGGATGTTATGTAAATCATAATAATTTTCCGCCTGGTCTTTTTTTTTTTTCCCCAATCTATTATTTGTGAATTTAAAACATTTATTTAAATGTAATTTTAAATTTAGAAATAAATAAATAAATAAATAAATAAATTAAATTTGTTATCTACATTTATAATGAGTATTTTATTGTATTAATTTCATTATATCATACCATGTCCTTGTTATTATACATATAATTGTAACTTATTTTACATTGTTTTTTTGACTCATGTTTCCTTCCCCTTCCCCCCATTAATAATGTATTCGACCCCTTTTTTGAATCTCAGATTGCCAGATTGGTTGACGTTTAAGTTTACTGCCCCGCTCCTATTGGTCGATGTTATATAGCCTATAACCTTCCTCAATAAACGGACTATTTAACCCAAAAAGAATTTTTCAAAACTGGTAGTTCCGGAGATTAGCACGTTCAAACACAAATTCTTCTGCTTTATAATAGTATAGATAGATTTATAATAGTAGTGTAGATATGTATTATGAGTAACGAAGAATTTATGTAATATATGTTTTCGGTTTTCAAAAGTGTTTTTGTCTAATTCATGAAATCCTCGTGAGGTTTTTGAAGTTGTTGTTTACTGTTTGAGTTCCTAAATTAGTAAAGTAATTTCTTCAAACATCTCCAATGCGATATTTCGAAAATCCTGAGCGGATTTTCTTTTTTAAGCATTAAATGAGATACATTAAGAGAAAAAGAAACAGCTTCCTTCTTTCCCAAAAACAGAAAAATAAATGACAATCAGAATTTTAGATTCTAAATTAAAAATACAAAAGTGATACGCTCTTCATAAAATGCGTAAAGCATTATTACAATAAAAATATGAAGTTTCAAATATTCAAACTTTTGAATAAATTTCTAATCTTTTTATTATTTAATATCTAATTTTCTTATTTCTGAAGTAATTTCCAAATTCGCATTGGAGATGTTTGAAGAAATAAAAGAAGTTTTGAGATGATTAATTTAATGTGTCTTTGATGATTTCGTATATAATTTTTACACTTAGTTTCACTTATTATAGAAAATGTTAATATTACAACTTAGCTGAATTAAATGTATTTTTTCCACAATGTCGTATCGTCGTCTAATATAGTTTCTTAATTTACAACTACCCCAATTGTAAAAAAAAAAAAAAAAAAAAATAATCAATCCAATCATTTGTTGTTCTAAAGATCAAACGATTATTGATAAATCTCTTTATTTTATTTTCGGGACGTAGTAGTCAATGTTAATGGAAGGGTAATTACTAAAACACGACAACTTAACTAATCTTATTTTAAAACAAGTTTTGTTTTAATTTTATAGTAATTCATAATAATTAGAGGAATTATTAAAAAGAAATATATAAATTTTATCAATCAAAATTGGATCAACTATCACTATGAACTTTAAAACAACTTTAAACTTCAGACTTCTTTTTTTGTTTTTAAAAAAAATAATAGTCAGTTCATCACATAAAAATAATAAATATTGTTACCATTGAGTTGACTTTATTGGCAGGTACCTCAAACAGTTGTTACATACGAAACTGATGGGAATCATAACTAATCTATTTTAATAGGGATGCATGCGATATAGAAAAGCAATAGTTTAAGAAGGGAATTATTTACTATTAAAATAAGGGAATGTCTGGGCTGCTTGAAACCCCAGATTTGTGGAACGGGAGCTCATCAACGTAACGTCCGCATTACTTCTGCTTCGATCGTCTTCTAGCGTTGGCTCTCTATGTTGTTTCCTTTCCTTCACCTTTCTTGATCCTCCTCGGGTTAACTGCAACCTTCTATCGCCAGGTGCTTCCCTGGGCTGTCCCGTACCAGGAGCCTTCAACGGGTTTTGGGCTCTTTGACCAATGGACTTCTATCTTCTTCCGTGCAGAATAAGGAGGACCGCTTGTAGTCGACTTACTCTTCCTTCTGCAGGAATAGA
>JAFIDM010001028.1:21913708-21926147 GCA_023159025.1 Thereuonema tuberculata | reverse complement strand
ATAACAAACGAATAGTTAACCATCGAAACCACGAGACACTGAATCTGAAACAAACAATATTAATTAAACAACATTAATAACATCTCAAACTGATCTAAAGGAGAAAGCCGCCAACATGTCAGCCACCATGAAAAGAATTGCCAAACTCAGATTCAACTTCAGTATATCCAGGACTGAACCCAATAAACAGGTAAGCTTAAAATAATCTATAATTTACTGCGAAGGTTAAGAAATACTCAGTCCATAGTTAATATTTTCATCCTATTCCATTTCCTCTATTCGTCTCCTTACCTGAATAGCCGAGAATTAATACGAAGATCAGAAATGTGTCTATGATTAAATCTAAAAAATCCATTAATATCGACTTTTTTTTTTAGTCATTCGAAAGATCTAATGATGACTGGCGAATGATCTAACGATTAGAAGAATAACGGGTACAGAAACACGTAAATTGATTTTGAAAGCCAAATTGAGAATAGCTATGAATGAAGATTATAAAAGTAAACATTAGTTTTGGCTTTAAAAAATTAGTATAATAATATATAAGTGATGTTTGATTTTTAAATTTTCTAAAATTAGTAAAAAAAAAAAACAGTGAAAACGAAAAAATATAGTTGCATTGAAACATCGAAACTATGTAGTGTTGAATCTGTAATTCGGAATCTTTTCATTCCTTCACGTGATTAATTCGTTCAATTGAGTGATTTTGACATTTTGCTCATGAAAGTTAGTGGATGACTTTATCATGTATGGGAAATGAATGAGTTTATAGAATGCTATTAAATATTAAAGGATCAAATCTAGATTAGTTTGGCTTGGATCTGTTTTTTTAGGCTAACAATTTCACAATCAATTTTTTTAGTTTCGTTATTTTTACTTTTTCAATTACTTCACTATCTTAGTGTAATGCCATAAAAAAACAACCATGGTCCAACGCTCCATGAGTCTGACCAAAGAAAACAACGAGTTTAATTGGAGTTGAACAGATAATGAAATAAAATGGAAATAAGAAGCAGTTGGGAAGAGATTATGATGGCAGTCAGTTGACATCTGTAGCACAAGGAGACTGTCTCCTGAAATGTCTGTCATTTGGACACTTGAGTGACTTGGGATTGAAAATATGGACTAATTTTGGAGATGAGTAAAAACAGTTTTGTCTCAATTGAAGATTCCTCTGTCATTCCAAAGTACCTCCATCAAAACTAAGATATCATTTCTCTCAAAAACAAAAAGAGCAAAACAAAATAGAAGAAGAATTGTGCAGAGCTGATAGCTCAATCAATGGCATCCCAGTGATGTTCGATAGGGCTTAATTACGGTGGTCTGAGGGCCACTACTTTATGGTCCCAAATTCAAAGTAGTGTTGCTCGAGCCTTAACCGGTGACCTGATGGGGTGGCGCATTGAAATACACCAACAGCTGCAGGATGTGCGAAGGCCGTGGTCATCAGTCAACACATTCTGCATTTAATGACCTCTTCAGACATACTAATGCCCGAGTGCACCAAACTTCAGTTAACTTTGATGACTGCAGTTTGGACGGAGCTAAAATTAGTGGGGGGAGGGGTGCTCCAGAAAAATTTTAGCCTTTGTTTTAAAATTGTGTGAACGGAAACATGTATAAAAAGAACATTTATTCAGAAACTTGAAAAATTTCTTTTTATATATGTTTGTTTCCTTTCATACAATTTTAAAACAAAGGCAAAATTTTCTGGAGCAGCACCCCCCCCCACTAATTTTCGCTCCGTCCAAACTGAGGTCATCAAAGTTAACTGAAGTTTGGTGCACCCAGGGCATAAGGGACCTAATATGTCTCATGAAAAGACTCCCCAAACCATCACAGAGTCATTACTTCCTTGAATAGAGCCAATCTGGCCATGGCCTCTTGCTGTCGGCGCCACATCCGCAAGTCACCAGTCAGACGATATAGTTGATAACTGGATTCATCTGACCACACGACTCGGCGCCACCCTTCAGAGGTCCAGTTTTGATGTTCCCGGCACCAGTGAGGCTCAACATGAGCCCATGACGAGCAGTCAACAGTGGCACATGAGTAGGATATCGGCTTCCCTAGCTTTTACCAATAGTTTGTAGCGTGGGCCGCAGTGTTCACTCGCTGACGATGCTTGGTGCTCCGACATTGAAAGTGGATGTGATCTGAGCCGCTGTTGCCCTTGTGTCTTTCCTGTTTGACCCTGGACAGTCTACGTCAACACCGTCTTCAATGGCTTGCTCGCTGGGTCTTGTCCGTCGACGATGTATGCGATAGACTCTTGATACGAAACCGTAGGGTAGTTACCACTTGGGCGATAGAGTGACCCATTTGCCTTGCTCCGACAACGCGTCCACGATCAAAGTTGCTAAGATGGCAATGTTTATTCATGTTCGTCAATTGCGATACACTGCTGTGAAGCACAGATGTTCGCCTACTTATCTGGTGTTTACTATGCATTAATGGTGCCAGTGTTAACTTCCCATCACCCTTGTTTCCAGTAGTTTGTCTATTCAATATTGTTAGATGACTGTTCAGTGTAAGCTCCTTGTAATTTTCATGTTACTAAGACATATTAAGACAAATGAAAGAGCCTTTAGCCAATAACAAACGAGATTAAAAACTCCGCTGTCATGGTAATTATCACAGCTATTCGGCACTATTTTCATCTAATTTAAATAACAATTATATAAAACGATATGAAAACAGTTTTTCTAAGGAAGTAGACGCGTGGAAAAAAAAATACTTTTATCGTTGCTTATGATCTTTGAATAAAAAAGATTAAAAAAGGCACTAAAGAAAAATTATAGACTCAATTATCAGTTTTAATTTTAATTTTTTATAAAAACAAAATTAGATAAGACATTGCTGAGTTATCAAGCCTTTTATGTTTTTACTTTGGCCCTATATTGGATAGCTATCAATTTTTAAAAGGCTATCTTGTGTTTCCCAATGAATAGAACCTAGAATTTCATCAATTTCGCCCACTTCTTTTACCCAAATATCTGTTTTCAGCCCCATGGAGTATTTATAGAGGAACTGTAAATCCCTATGAATGACTTTTGAAATCAATGGTTTGAATATTGCATTCAGTGAGTAAGTACTATTATAGAGTAGCTTATTCTTATTAAAAAAATTTTATAAGAATTTTTATTGGTTTGAAATATAGCTTCTTTATTTGCCAAATCCCATCATATCAAATTTCATCACAATTGGACTGATAAGAAAAACGTGTCATGATTCTGTGAACTTCTATTAATTCACAGCATTTATTGATTTCTCTTATGTCGCGTGACGAACGGGTTTTGCAGAACGACCATTCTAAATTTCGGATTTCCCAATTATATCACCGGTGGCGCTGTTTGCAGTGGGATTTTCAGGAACTACAATTAATTTTAACTTTTCGTATTTCAGGAAATAAATTAAAGATAAAAATAAAAAATACAAATAAGGTGAAATCTTCTGTAATTTAAATTACTGTTTATATGAATTTATTTTAAAGAAGTTATTTTATTTTTGTGGAAAAACCAATGCCTTGATTCCGGTCTAACAATCGTTTTACAGAGGAGAGGGGAAAAAAAGCAGTTTAATACACTTTTAAGGTTTGAAAAGGTAAGGAATCATCACACAGATGTGTATTTTGAATTATGAAAGTTCAAAATAATATCAAAACAGTAGAATTTAGTATTAAGTAATAATAAGGTCAAATCTTAAATCTAAGCCACCATTCTCGATATGACAATAACAGAAAAGTAATCAGACAAAACCGAAATTGTTTCTTTAATTTCTAATCATTTTTTTTTAAAGTGCTTTATCCTATTAACTATTCCTGTGAATTTATAGAAATTCACGTTCTTCTCAGAACAAATTAGACTGGTTTTTGATTGAGATCCATGTGCCTGTCTGTCTGTGGAGGGAGGGATGCTATCTGTTGTTAAGAATGTTGTGGGGGCGAAAACTCGAAAAAATAATTAACGCCAACTTTTATATTTAAGATTTTAGTCTTATTCTCGAGATATATTTATTATCTACATACGATTTTGTTGTTTATTATAGTCATTTTAATGGTCACTTTAGAAAAGGGCTAAAACGCCTCGGTTTGGGAACCAAAATAACACGTCTTTTCTTAAATAATGCAAAGAAAACGTATTTACATCGGATTTCACATTGGGGCCGTCCATTAATTATGTGTGGTGTTTTTTAAAAAATTTGGACCCCCCCCCCCTCCCCCTTGGTGAGATTTGATGGGACTCCCCCCCTGCTCACATGAGATTTCAAAAAGTCAAAAAATCAAAAAAGTTAATATTACAGTGTTGTAATCTATTATAATACATATATTCTCTGAATGAAAAAGTTGACGTGAGATTTTCGTTGACCCTCCCCCTCCCCCTTTTGACCTCACATAATTAATGGACGACTCCATTCAGTGGATTAGTTGAATTCCTTAGGGAAGATTTGTCTAAAGCGAGATTTCCTAACAAGAAGCGTCTTGAGATCTACTCAAGAAAAATAATAAGAAAAAAAAAAAAAAAAAAACAGATCCTCTACAGAAGCACGATCTAAAAATAAAATAAGGTTCGACTGAAGATTTTTATAAACATATTGAAATTATTCGAATTTCAGGATAGAATAATTAAGGAGGAAATTAAGTTAAAAACTATGAAAAAATAATTGTATTAAGATAATTGAAATCAAGCAGTTGAAGACAACTAGCGAGGTCTCAGTTCAGAGATACCATTGATATTTATGAATATTTTTTATTATTCTTATTTTTAATTGCTTCTGATTTTTTTTGAATGCTCTATGGAAATCCATTTGAGGCCTACGGAATGGTGGTACATGAATTCTCAACCTATCTTTAATGGAACACTTGAGGTTTACGCCCCTATCGACGTCACGTATGACGTGTATCCCACATGCGGCGAGAGCTTGTGGGTTAACAAACATATAACTTTGTTTGAATTACATAAAAAATCGTCGATGTTTGATATTTCAAGACGGAATGGTTCAGTACTGTGCAGATCCTTATTGTAATAATTCTGTAAAAACGCTTGGAATATCCTTCTTTAATATAATATTTCCTCTATATCTAGACCGGTTAAAACGAAGCACATGGCTTTGTTTATCCCATAAGCCAAAAAGGTGGGATATTTTGGAACTACGAAGCCCTGCCTATCCTCAAGTGGTCCATTGTGAATTTATTGTTGCTTATTTTTATTTATGGAGACTCACTTTGATTCCCAGGATTGTTCCTGTTATCCACTGCACTTAGACCTCGCTGTTAGTTAGTGAATCCTTCCATCTGATGATCGCCAAAGAGCATGTCACTTATGCTCCGTTCACTGTATCTGTGGAGGCTATTTATGATCACACCAATCGTTGTCATTTCCTTTCTTCGCTGGGGTTATTGCTTGGTCGCTTCTAGAATGTCATTGTGGGTTGCTCCCGTTATTTGCATCGACTTGATATAACGATAAACATTCCAAATTCATTCCTCTAAGTTTTGTTGGCACAAACGAACAAAGATCTGTTTTCGCAGCCATCATGTTCAAAATCAGTAAACGGAACTACACGGAGTAACTATAGTAATTTGCAAAAAAAAAAAAAAAGGGTTTACCATATATGGCCATTACGGAGCGATCGATTTTGTCTGGAACAAACGTCACCAATCATGACGTCATTAACTTGAACTCCGAGTAGTCAGTCCAAGATAGCGTCGCTTTGTGATCGCATAAGCATGACCAAGAAAGGACAAACTTTGCGTTGCCAAGCAAGGGGAATAGTGTAAGAACGTTTTTAATTATTTCAAGACACAGGGAGAAACTACAAGTGTTTGTGATTTACTTCAACAAACTGCATCGGCCACGAACGTCTCAATTTACACAGTGAGAAGACTAATCAACGGCGGAAAAGCTGCGTAATCAACCAACGAGGAACTTACCGACGCTAAGGGAGCAGCAGATGCCGATCCTGCTTCAAGCCCTGTCGGCCAGACACCGTTCACGACGCAGCTATAGCAGGTATCATCATGAGAATTGGATGAAAGCTTACTATGATGTATTAAAGGTAGAAGATGCTGACTGGCAATCAGATCATCTCATAGAGAATCGACTGGACCCTCTTATCAGCAATTCTTCAGATTGATGACAGATTCCAACTTCTTCCATCTTTTTTCAGATGAACTCCTGTATTGGCTGTAAATTCATCCAACCTAAAAAGGCCCTTTTAAGGGCCAAGTAGAAAAAGGTCCTTTTCAAGGCCAATAAATATACGAAAGAGACCAATTTACTTCAAATTATAATAAGTGACATAAAGTACAAACATATTCAACTACAATTCATTTTTAAAGTAAAAAAAAATGACAATTAATAAAAATATTTTCAATAAAATAATCTTAAAAAAAACATAAAATTATTAAAATAATAATAATAATAATAATAATAATATAGAAATGTATTCGTAATTGTAGAAACTACAAAAACAGGATGTTTTTGTAATGTTTATAAGATTTCAGTTATGAATCTTAGCAGTAGATGGCGCTGTTATATATGGAAACATTAATCTATAAGGAAATTACGTCATCAAAAGCTCTTCTTTCATGAACTGAACTGTAACGCTCAGTCGTTCACTATATAAGGAGCTGTCACGTGCCTCTATAGAAGTAGTGAATGGACTATAGTAAACACTTGCTTTCAGTCATTGATGTTTGTTCCTTATATAGTTCTTTTAAACTGGTTCATTTATTCTGTATTAATTAAAAATTATTAATAATAATAGTGTTTTTAATTCTATAATTTAATGACAAATGATCTGAGGATAACATTATTTTCGCAAGAAAAGAAATCAAAAATAACTAAAATTTCTCAAAAAAAAAAAAAAAAAATTATTTATTTATTTATTTATTTATTTTATTTATTATCTTGCTATTTTATAAACTATTATTTTTACTGTTGGTTTCTCTTTTTCTTCAAAATCTTGAATTATTGTTTTAACTGATACATAAGTTTGACTTGGTTTTTTATTAAGAGTGTCTTATGGGAATATTCAATTAAATCTTCTTTTCTAATAATTTCACAATAACCTAAATTTTGACCGAACATGTCACTTTCTTTTACCTTGTACAGAGTGCTCCAAACTTTTGACAGAGGACTGTATTTTTCGAAAGGACGATTGAAAATATCAGTGAAGCATTAATCCCACTTTTTTTCCTTTGGGAAATTGTTAAAACCTGTTTCCATAAAATCCACTTATTATTCCATATTGTGCTTTTGTGTTGAAATACAATAAAAACACGAGACAAGGAAAAAAAAAGTCTTGCGCAATGGTGACTCCAGGAAGCAGTTAGAACTAAGCTTTAATAGCAGACGTTTTGTTTTCATTTTATTTCAGACTTGAACAACAATTTAATATTGAGATCGATAGACAAAAGACTTTTAAAGGAAAACTTTCATTAAATAGTAATTGTGATTATTGATTGTTAAAACGTTTTGAAGATGGCGCGGGATGACACAGTTGAGGTTCGATCTGTTGAATCGACTGAAGACGAAGTTGAAATTAATTTCCTAAGGTTTGTAACTTGGGTCAAAAAGCACCCGTTGCTATGAACACACATCGATCGAACGCTTTTTTAACGGCCACCGACCATCTGAGCGCCGACATCAATGCTACGAGCACTCAGCCATTGAGGTCAAGCTACGGCGACGGGAGAAAAAAAAATGCCGTTTGTTACTTGACGACTGTTCACTGAATGAAATTTGGTATCAAGGGTAAGTTTCAAGGCTTCATCTTACTTCAATCTAATATTGGGTTTCGGTTTGTGTTATTTTCTTAACAAATTTTAAAAGTACAGTACTTTGTATGATTTCAATAAGCTCAAAGTAAGTTAGACGAACTTTGCCGTTTCATAGAAAGAAGCGTTTGGTTGAAATAAACAAGAAAACAAACATGACCTTCTATAAGTTTGTTTTTTCTTTTTTGATGCAGCAAAAATTTGATGAGAACCAAAATTTTATTTTATCTTATTTATTTATTTATTTATTTATTTATTTATTTATTTATTTATTTATTTTAATCTACATCAGTGAGGCATAATAAATCACATGAAAAAGCTAATATATTATAAAAAATTTCTTCTATTAAATTTCATCAGTTTCATTTACTTAGTTCATGGTGATATATAGGAAAGTTAAAACTGATTAAATATGATATGTTCTGACTCGTTTCACTAAAGCATAATAATAATAATAATAATATTAATAATTTCTATCTTAAAATTGTCTCAACTCCAAATCTCTTTATTTACTTTCCTCGTGATATCAATATTCTTGTAAATTAAACCATCACTTAACTGCAGTGTTATAATAAAATGATATGTTAAATTATTTCCTATTTCGTTTTCAGATAAGTGTTAATCCATTAGAATGTTCAGGACATGTAGCTGAAAGATCATAATAATAAGATCTTTTTAACATCATCTCACTTTTATTCGTATCATTTTTTTTTTCATAAAATACAATTAAATAAATGGTGGCCAGATAAAATTGTAAGAGATCGTATATGTTTTACGATGGCAATCTTGTGATGGCGATGCATTAGTCGACGACGATTTAATTTCCGTCTTTGAAATCGCTTCCAAATGGGTGCTTGTAGAGCGAGAAGACAATAAAAAATGCCTTAGAAATGCATCAGCCTATAGACAGTAGATTTCTATTAATATTTCAATTGCCTTAAACAATAAATATTAAATCCTTTTTGCTAATCCATTGTGCATAGTTTGATATAATTAAATTAACGCCATTTAGATAATTGGAGTAGCCTAAAATGGATTTAATATCCTCTTTTTTTTTTCTTTTTTTTTTTTATAAATTAGGAAATTTCTACTGTTTGTATTCGGTAGATGATTTGAATATAAATATCTTTTGTTGTTGTTGTCGTGTCTCAGGATCCATTTTCGGATCACTGGTTACAGAGTCACACTCTATGATGGGAAGTTTGTATTACTTTACTGTCGTTTATTATCCAGGAGACACCCTAAGGTCACAGTCAGACTTCTACCTCCTACGAAAAAGAAAGAAACATCGAAGCCTCGTGCCGGGATTCGTATCCAGATTCCGACCCATCTGCCTCCATGACAGGCCTCCGCTGCCGAGACCACTAGGAGATGCCGGAACGAGTTTTTTTTCAGTCGTTCTCTCGACTTTAAAAATAATAATAATAATAATAATAATAAAGAAATTTTAAGGAAAGTAGGCTTTCTGTTCTTTCGAACCTTTTTTTGGTTTTAAAGTCGTAAAAACAAAGAAAAAGTCTCTGTATTTGCATATTGTAAACATAACATAATATAAACAAAACTTACGTTGAAATATTTCATTTGCCTAAAAATTGCTTGTTTGCGTTCTCCGCATGAATTTACATCAGTCACATGTTTCGTAGCGGAGACTTCATCAAATTGTGTTGTGATAATTCAATCTTTGATAATAAAAAAACGAAGCACCCCCCAAAAAAATTGCCCGATCACCGCGAAACTTAGCATGCAAATAGCTCAGGACCGAATGTCTAAATAGTGATCCGCCACAGTGTATTTAGAAGGACAAAGCTCGCACTCTTAGACAATTGTGACAGCGGATTGCGGTAGCATTACCACCACAGACTGTAAGAATGCCTTGACGTTGGAATCATTCGAAGTCATGGCTTTGACCATCCGTGGCCATGTTTTTGGTGTCAGCAGTTACTCAAGTGACCATCCGATATCTTGCCAAGCGGCACGCCGCACGGAGACTACATTCGATGAAACCACTCCGTTGTCTACCGTTGACATAAGGCTTTACTGACGGATCTGGCACGGATCTGGCTTTTAAAGTGGAACGGCACAAGACTCGAACACCAGGAGTGACTGTCTGAGAAGCCATTTCCTGCGATAGTTGGACACCTTTGATAGTCTTCCATACCACCCTCATGGCATAACGATATGTTGACGACATTCTATTACCTGTTGTAGCATCTCCGGACCATTTCTTAACAGGATTATGCTCGGCCACGGCTCGGCTCAGCTCTCCCGGGACTGCCTCCGTAATGACGACATTCTTCCACAGCTAGCCCGATCGCCCTACCTCTCACCAATCGAACATGTTTGAGCCATAACATCTTTGTCCATTCCGGAATTTCACGAACTGACCCGCCAATTGGACACCAACTGGTATACTACACCTCAGGACACTATCCGTGAACTCTACGCGTCTTTGTCACACTTGTATACCAACCAGACGTGGAGCTACAATCTACTGACTTGTTCTATTCCTGTAGCTGTTTTATCCGACTTGTAATGCTCTGGACTTGTAATGACTTCCTTTCATGTACTTCTACATTGCACATATCAATTGTCATTTTGATAGGATCATTCCTTCCGGGTGCTTCTTTCTTTTTATTTTTATCAAAGAGTGTATATTAGGTAACATATGGTTTCTATTGTAGATAGCATAACATATATCTATTTTAGGCATTTAGTTTAGGGTTTTAACATATGTTATAGTAGTTTGTAGTTGTTTATGAATTAGTGATAATGAAAATGTAGACTGAATACATCAATTTAGAACCGTTAACGATTAACTATTATTAAAAATAAATCCTTATTCCATCGAGGGCAAATGACCAAAAAGTGTGTAGCGGCAACACCTGAGTTAAGAGGTCTGCAACGCTTTCCCCTGCCATTTCGAAGTGATCTTAGAATTTCAATTCCTTTCTCATCCTTTCTCACCATTGTAACCCTTACGAAGAACGGGGATTTTGCTAGTTTAGTTATAAATTAGTATGCATGAATTTCTCAGTATGTATGTACAATTATAACATTGGAGTATCAATAGAAAATCGTTATCCGTCTGGTGAAAAATAAGTTTCAAGACATGTATTCGAGGAACCTAACTTTATTGTTAAGTGACTGAATCGAAATAGAAATATTTGAGCGACTTTATTTCAATGAATTTTATAATAGTCTCCTCAAGAAAATTCTTCAATTTTCAGTTGTGAGTATCACCAATTGAGTTTTCAATTTATTTAAAACAAAATCTCTTTTTTTATTTATTTAAGTTTCCTACTAAAAGCACTTAGTATGATCTTTGCATGCAATTCATGAGTATCACAAAAGGCCACAGGTTCTGCATCCCTGATCTACACGAAAAGATTTTGAAACATAAATCATTTCTTATCCATAAATATGCATGCTAAATTTCAAGATCCAGTTCAGGTTTGGAAGTACAAATGGAAACACCAATTTTATCAGCCTTACCTAAGAAAACTAGTTAAAAAAAATAACTTAAAAACTTTACAGCGAATTAAAATTATTCTGTTCATAACTTTTCACTAAATAAAAGTAAAAGAAGATGAATTACATCGTTTTTTGCTTCAGAAAAAAAAAAAGCAGTTCAGTCATGTGATGAGCAAATAATTAATAGAATCATCATTTCCCAATATATAGGAATTCCTCTTTTTATTTATAGAATCATGCAATTAATGAAATAAATTTAGATTAAGAATAAACGTAGGCTGTCCATTGAATATTGAAAAGGCAGCATTTAGGCTTTTTTAGGAATAGAAAAGATGGTAACCAAAATAAAACTGCTATTTCTGAAGTTGGCCCTTAAATATTATTTTTTTTTAAATCCATTTTAGCTTGATGCACGTACAGCAGACCAACTGAGGATTAAAAAGGATCTAATGGAATAATGACACTTTGTACGCTCAGTAATTATAAATATCATATTGTGGGACTCTGTACAAATCCCGAAACGCTATTTTAATATTAAAAACCTTATAAAAGAGTATATTAAAATCTTCAATAGAAGAGAACTCCCTGGTTCGTAAATTAAAAAATCCTGAATCTCTGAATATGAAAATAATATTACATTTTCTATTTTTAGATTTCCTTTGTATATTATTGTTTACTAAATTTTGTCTGCGAAGGTGTTTCATTCACAGTTAGATCTGTCATAAAATAGAACATCCCAAACAGACAAAAATGGAATTCTTTGACTTCAAATAACGAAACATGAAAACCGGCTACAAAATAATGGCCGGATATGATGCATGTATGTGCAGTGGAAAGTTCACATCAATTTCGCACGAATATCATTTCCTTGGTAAGCTTAAATCCCAACAGAAAAAAAGATCAAGAGAAAAACCATAAAAGATCACTTATTGGCCCAATAATTAAATAGTCATAACAAAAAGCAGTATGGTTCAACAGATATAAGATATTGATGCTAGATTCAAAGGATTAAGGCAGTTCCTGGAATTGAGATCTCACCTGATTGGTCCTCCAGTTCACACGGACCTGGATGAGATGGGTACTGCAGATGGGGAGTTCAAAAAGTCATATTAAAAATTAATTCCTTGTCTTAAATGTTATCAAACTTTTATTAAACATAAATTCTTCTAAAATAAAAATTCTCCACAA
>JAFIDM010001028.1:21893307-21904149 GCA_023159025.1 Thereuonema tuberculata | reverse complement strand
TATAGATTGTCCTTTCCTGGCCGTTCGCTAACATTCAAATAGAAGAGGTAGCTTCTCTTCTATTTGAATGTTAGCGAACGGCCAGGAAAGGACAATCTATAATCTGCTTTGCATTCTGGGAGTTTCAACTCTCAGCGCGAGCACTTTAGACTCCTAATTTTTTTTGTTTTTTGGTTGCCTAGCTCCTTTCTTGCAGGTCACATCAGTGCCAGAGTCACTCGGAGTTTTGGATGTTATACATTTAAGCTAGTTAAAAAAAACCAGTTATCTAAATTAATTAATAGACTAATCATTGCATCAAATTAACTGCTTACTTTTTCTCTAATTTTGTTAATTTGTCTTGTTATTTGAACAATAATTAAGAATTGGTAATAAAATCTGCAATAGTAATCTTTGGAGTGTCAAATTAACCAAAAGTTATCAAATTAATTCAAATGAATTCGATGACTAACAGAGAAAAAAATGTATCAATTAATGAAATAATTATATAGTTACTTAATCATTAAATAAAGTAATTGTTATTAATAAAACTAATACTATTAATTTTCATGTAATCATCGTATTCTTAGTTTGAAACAAACTGAAAACTAATATTTTATTTATTAATTTATTTCCAACTTGAATAAAATTAATAAAACTAATTAAAATTTGAGAAATTTTACTTTACATTTTAAATCGGAAAAAAAGTTTTTTGTTTTTTGTTTTTTGTTTTTTTATTATATTTTTCCTTAAATTAATGAAACACGATTAAAGTCGTCGCGGCGAATGTTGAAACCGGAAACACATTATCATTGACTAATTTCTCCAGTATCAATGCCTTGAGCTCCGCAGGAAATATGAATATCAATTATCAAAAATAGGAAATATCAAAAATCTCACATACATCTTCTTGAAATCGACGAGCAACGTTAAGAATTATTTCCCTAGCTTCACTGTTGAGAACTTTTCCTCGTCGAAATGTTGAATATGAAGTAGCGACCGCCATTTTCTCTGCTAATTGAATGTGAACGACCGGCCAGGAATGGAAAATCTATAATCTGCATTGCATTCTGGGAGTTTCATCTCTCGCCGCGAAGACTTTAGTTACATATTTTATCTAAAAAGATAAAACTGCTTATATTTAAGCGCTTTCAAAATAGATCGTTTCACTTTCGGTTTGTCAAGGCGCTAATGGAACTGGCCATGAAATACAAAGAGCATTAAATTCATGAATCAAAACGAATAAATAATTTTAAAAGTATTCTTAGTTTTAATGCTTACGGTCATTTTAAGGTGTTCGCTATTTTAATTGATATCTCGAAAATCCTTTTAAATTTCCTGTTTTCTTTTAGAATGAGTATTTCAATTACTTAATTTGTAGAGTTCTATTTTATTTGATGTATTTCTCTATTACGTAACCTATAGAAAACACCTTTACGGTAAGAGTTGAAAAGTACTACGAAAGCTAATTAAATCATAACGGGAGAAAAAAAAAGACATTAAAATATCAACCGTGCCTTATATTATAAAAGGAATTTCAGTTTAAAACTTATTTAAGCAGGATGGTCGATTTGTTCTTCCACCAAAAAAAAAAGGTTTTTTTTTTTTTAATTGTTTCAGTTTCCTTGTTCTCTGACTTTTCGTCATCTTCACGAGCAAAATTCTACACAGGGATCGTTTTATAATTGTAAATATGTATATTAAGTTTCAATTAAATGGTTTTCAATATTTATTAAGAACACATCCACTTATACTGATTTTGAACCACATGTGCTTGCCTTAGGCTAAAATATAAAAAAATACAGCTGCAATTGGAATATATCGATATTAATGATATGTATTTGCAATAAATTTTTCTATTTCACTAAAGCATTAAATGCATTTTTCCTTTCACTTTTTTTTTCTTTTTCATAAAAATATAATTGTAGACAATCAAGATTGATAAAAAAACAAAAAATAAATAATAAAAAAAAGTGAAATTTACCCTTTATTTTTTCATCGTTCGGAAAACCGTTGTTTTTATTTGTATTTATTATTATTCTTCGTATTACATTTCAAACGTGCTATAATTTTTCCTCGTAAAGGCTGAACGTTCCCTTAAAGCAAACAGCTCGGATATGAGCTATTAACTACCTCTCTCCCCCGGAGCAAATAGTGGAACAGTTTGACAATGTTTTTATCTTCTGCAACCTGACTGTTAATCACTTGATCATCATTTCTAGCAACGATATTAAAAAAAAAAGAAAGAAATATTTACAAGCACTTGAATATGTAATAATTTTTTAAGCTGTAATTGCTTTCCGTTGTTGATTAGAATAATATTAGAAACGCTGAGGAATGGTTCGGCAACTGAAGGGTCGATGGATGACTCAAAACTCTCATTCGAAACTCAGCTCCTGAATGGAATTATTCTGAGAAGTCTCTAATAAACGGTAGGAAACAAAATCACTTATTACTAAGTTGCAACTTGATTTCCGTGTTATTTACCTACAGGCATAACTTGATTATCCTTAGTTCGCCCCTTTTAAAAAAAAATAAAATAATCGTTTTCCAAAATTTCGGTTTATTTTTTATTTTTATTTTTTATGCGTATATGTATATTTTTTTTTATTTTATTTGCATTTTTGTAATTAATATTCTAAATATTCAAAAATCGCAATTTTTAGATGATGTTGTTTGATTTTTTTTTTAATTTAATTCATGTAGTTTTAATAATTAGTCATTTAAAAATTCGGCTTAATATTACTTTGAAACTATTAATATAATAACGTTGTAGATATACAATGAGTGACGTCACTTGTGATATTAAGTACAGTAATGAACACGTGAATGAATGTGAGTAATTGGCATTGTTTTCATTATCATCCGCTTCCATTTAAATTATTATCATTGGTTACAATTACAAGAGACTTGAATTTTCCGCCTACTTATACTACTGAATATTATAGACCACTATTTATTATTGGAATGAATAAAAATAAAAGAAATCATACTTCCCATAGCGTAATTAATATCAAACAGAAACGTCGTAGAAAAAATAAAAATTCCATTTAGATCTGATTCAAGGACAGCAGCTCTTACAGTGTCCTTTTACTCATCATTAGATTACTGCGGAAACTCTCGGTTCCGATTTCTCCAAGAAAACAGAAATACCGCCCCCTCCTCCCTCGTCCCCCGAGTTCTCTTCATTCAATACGACGCTTCATTGGAACGTACATTACATGGATTGTACTCATCTCCGATTGATAAGGAGTTCGTCCTCTTTTACTGTTTATTTAAAAGCATGAATGAATTAAGTATTCCAGTATTACGTTCAAGATCATTAGATATCCTAGAACTGAAAAATACGTTTGTTGTTTTATACAAACAAAAAAAATATTAGATGGAACAAATAAGAAAATTAACTGAGAAATGATGGGATCTATTGATTATATGGTATCTATTATTTAATGCCAGATGTCAGTCTCTGCTGTTCATGGAATAACATTCTACAGACGGAAATACAACTATAGGGATCCCTGATCAACCAAATTTATAGAAACGACAGTTTTCTCAGTGTCGTAATACATTAATATTCATTGAGCTAAAAGCTTTTTCGTGTTTGTTTTGTAATGTCAATAACCCTGAATTCTCTGTCTTTATAATGTATTAATTTCCTGATCTACAGCTGATCCAGATATTTTGAGAGACACTTACAAAATGACTGAAAAGTTTTATTTAAAAAAAAAATCATTACAAGTTGTTAGAGCTTTTAATAATAGAAGGGTTGTTTGACTGTCCAGGGTATGTTAATTAGGTAAATACCATCTAATCAGTTATCATTTCTCAGTTAATTTTCTTATTTGTTCCATCTAATATTTTTTTAGTAATCTAAAGATGAGTAAAAGGACACTATAAGAGCTGCTGTCCTTGAATCAGGTCTAAACGGCAATTTTTATTTTTTCTATTTCCAAAAAGGAAATTTCAAATTGAAAAAATTGATTAAAGAATTCGCAAAAAAGTTCCAAATACAAAGGCTGTCGTATTTCATTCCACTCGATCTCCCGAAACTTTTCAATTCCTCCACATCCATATCGAAACAGTAATAGTAAAAAAAAAATATGTAAAAAACTTGGCATAGTCTCTCCCCACTCCTCCCCCCAAAAAAATATACCTTAAATACGCCACTGGTAATAGCTCTTAGAATTTTCCAACATAAAAAAAAAAAAGATTATAATAAAAAAATAGAGATTAATTGTTTATAAAAAGTCCAATTACATTTATTTGAAATATATTACAGTACAACTTGGATAATTCGAAGCTGAAGGGACCACTACAAAACTTCGAATTATCCAAGTTTTCGAATTAAACAAGTTACATCTTTTAACTTTAATTTCAGGTCCACTGAATGCTTGAAAAGATTATTCTGTCAATAAGTCAATATTTATTCAGAAAGATCATGGTATGAAAGACTTAAACACTGTATGTATGTAATCAAAATAAGATTTATATTACGTAAGCTACAGTACATATTACATTCAATACAGAAAATTATAGTTTTTCAAAAAATTGTGCAATGTCTGATTGTTTTGTAGAATTCAGTCGCTTAAGGTTAGCAAAATCATCAAGCATGTTTAGTGAACGGAAAACAGCTTCACTTACGTTGGTTTGTCCTTCAATGTACCGACGAAATTCGGCGCTATTCCGTACTCGTTGGCGATTTGGCATTTTTTCTTCATACCCTTTTCCACCTCGCGAATGACGGCGACCTTTTCAGCGAACGTTAAATTCTTGACACGCATGGTTTACTGAAAGACATGGTGACACTGACAGCAGGAAGCTCGAATGGCGTCTGAAGCGTCACGTGTCGAACGGTGGCGGGAAGAGGATTTCAGTTGTCACGTGTCGAATTTCTTAACGATGAAACGCCGAAAAGTCGTTATGGTTCGAAATTTTTTTATAAAAAACTTCGAATTAAGGAAGTTGAACTTCGAATTATCCACGATTTTTTAACATTGATTTAATAAGAAATTCAAGGGACTAAGAGAAATCTTCGAATTAACCACGATTTCGAATTAAAGACGTTCGAATTATCCAAGTTGCACTGTATAAGAAAAATTAATTTAAAATAAGTCGTCCAAATTGTCCTTCATTGATTATTAATCATGAAAAAGAAATGTTACTTAATTGTTTAAGAACAATTCGCTTAGAATATTAACTCATACTTTACATAATAGTTTAGTTAAATGTTTATCTTGAATATTTCCATTGATGAATCAAATGATGTGACTTTATACGTATTAGAACTGGAAAGATTGTTCGTCTCTTGTTTGTTTATTCTTTGATATTATAAACAGGAAGTAATTATTGTGTGTTGTTAAATTCTCCTTATTGATCATTAATATTATTCATGAGATAGCGTTGCTATGGTTACAGAGCGACGAAATTGTCAACCATTGGCTTTTTTCCCGTTAAGGTTAAATTTTTAATATTCCTTCCACATTAAAACGTCCTCGTGAACTAATAAACTACCAGAAAACAAATAGGCCTTTCTCTGTAAAAATAATAATAATAATGACATAAAAAAAAACAACTTATTTTTTATCAAAGCAAACAAAACCCATTCGTATAATGAAGCGAGTGGTTTACATAGACAATAGTACGGGAAAACCTCGACTTACGAACATTCGCACTTACGAGCAAAGTAATCATATCAAAAAACATTAAAAAAAATTTCCAATATTCCTCGAAACTTTTTTGTACAGAGAAACATGGACTTATGTAGAACATGTAGATGTAAGCATATATTTATAGACCGTTGTCGTAGCTCTAGTGTTCGTTTCCTCTCCACTTTCTTAGGCAGCGTCTACTAATTAAATGGCGTTAGTGGAGGCTAAATTTCCGGCGGGGATTCCCTGCTCTCTGTTCCATTAACAACAGTCGTAACATTAGTTTTTTTGACATTTATTTATATTCAATTTATATTTACCATTTATCTACATAATATTTTTTTATCTAATAATTGAAAATATACGTATTTAATATTTACTTGTACTGCTTGCCCAAGCGATAAAGACTGGATTTGGCACACTGCCAAAACAATGGAACACGCCCAAGGGACGAAAGGAAGCTCTGGAGGGACGGAAAAATGCGCTTGGAATTTACGCTTGAATACGCTTCTCCCTTTTGCGCTTCTCCCTTAAAAAATTAGTTCTTTCTATCGTACGATCGTCATATCAGTAATTTTTCACTTTATGCATCTCTCCTTTATACATCGTTTGTTTCTGTTCTTGTCGGCACATACGCATCTCCCCTACTTTCACGCCGAGAAAGAAGTAGAAGCGACCACTAAATCACGTGACCAGTCTCTTTCGTCTGGCTAAGCAGTACCATTTCCTGAGTCACGTGAATTTTATATGTATAATATAAACAACGTAGTTTTCCTCCTCTCTTGTTTTTTTTTTTTTTTACGCATTTTGGACTTACGACCAAGCTCTAGGAGTGGAAGCCGTTCGTAAGTCCGGGACTACCTAATAAGATAAGTAATGCTATAATAAAATACATTAATAATAATATTACTATCATCGATGTACGTAATAACAATGGTTTTTCTTCTATTTGATCACATAACAATACACTTTCATTGGTATGCAGATCGAAAGATCTAATATACAATGGCGTCATTAGTTAACTAATAAAGATCTACAGAAATGTAAAACAGATTGTAGATAGGATTGGTTTCGAAACCGAATATACAAAAGAAGAGTACGTAAATACAATAGCTCTACTCGTACATAGGCTTATTAGAAACCAAAGGTTTTTGAATTATCTCAACATGGTTAGCTTCGTTGCTTTTTATCTTGCAGTAAATATACGAGAAATAAATAAAAGCGATTGGATGGAACAAAGGTTAAAAAGGTGTTGTTACTTTAGATTTAAATGTTATATAAAGAAAAAGGTAACAGATGATCTCATTCAATGTTTGTTTGTTTGTTTATCCTGAGAGTTTAAGAAATCGTCACAAAATGAATAGAGTTCAATGATTTCTATTTGATTTTATGGAATTATTTTAAATATCTTTAATTACAATAGTTAAAGAAGATTTGATTTATAAATTAATTGTTGAAGTAATTAAAAACCATTCGTATGTTTATGATTAAAACTTGTGTTACGCAACCGAATTGTATTTGTTTTATTTTTAATTTATTTTGTATTGATCTTTTCTTTTCTGTTAAGATCCCTGTGGAGGAGGAAGAGATAATGGGTTTAGATCAATCCAAGGATAATCATAAAGCAGGTAAATAGGATTAAAGATACTAAGTCTCTCTGATACTTTTAATTCTTTTCTTAATATTACTAGAACTGAAATTAAAGATATTGAGCTAGATTTAGATATACCTTTACAGAGATATTAAACTGATATTTACTTGAACCCATCAATTAATAATTAAAAAAAAACCAACATATTCTGTGGATACATATGTTAGTCAAATATCTGAAATCAGAAGGGATTCGGTTGTCAGATAGATCTTTTAAACGCGAAAAGATTAACTTTGAAATTTAAAAAAGAAATTTGATCCAAAATTACCGTATGTGTTCTAATAGAGGCCCCCGGCGTTTATTTGCAAAACTAGCCTCACCTCCCGGCGCTTAATAGAGACCGGCTGCTATTAGAGGCCGGCCATTATTAACAAAAACCTTTAGAACGCAATATTTTTACACATAAATACCGGCTAATATTACAAACAGCTACTTTATTTGAATTTCACAAGCTACATAAGACTGTTAAAGATAAATGGCAATGTCTTTCTGTACCTTTCGCTGCTATTCGTCGTCCGAATCCGCAATGACGGGCGGCCGCCTCACCGGAAGTTTCTTTCGCGTATTCCACCGCGCGAATCTTAAAGGCAATTCCAAATGAACCTATAGGCGGCATTTTGTAAGGCAATGTACCATAAGGTATTACACACGACTATAAAGATACGGACGCTTCCACTAGTACCGGTAGGCAAATACCAAAGACCCGGCTACTGTTAGAGACCGGCTACAATTTGGCCGTGTCCCCTCTGCAGCCCGGCGCTTATTAGAGACCGGCGACAATAAGAGCCTCGGCATTTATTGGAGCATATACGGTAAATAATTTTCAAATAAGCCTGTATATTAAATAAGACTTCTTCTGCTTCCATCTTTTATATCAGTTAGGAATCTTAAGAATAAAACTGCATTTAACCTGGCATGACTTTACCTCAAGCAATTTATGCAGTGAAATATATTATTAAACATGGATTGAAAATCACACCCAGAACTTTTACAATTTTAAATTCATTGACTTTCTAAGATC
This sequence comes from Thereuonema tuberculata, assembly GCA_023159025.1. NCBI lineage: Eukaryota > Metazoa > Arthropoda > Chilopoda > Scutigeromorpha > Scutigeridae > Thereuonema > Thereuonema tuberculata. The sequence continues at coordinate 21,895,850 of JAFIDM010001028.1, read as the reverse complement.
TAGTCAACCTGTGATAGCAAATGTCTTAACTGTGACTGAAAATATGCCAAAATAATTGAAAAATCCTTTTATTTCAAGTGAAATCTCCTACAACTGTATATTAATGCCTGGATGTTCATCAAATGCTGGCAAAGATAGTTTTTTGTTCGAATCAATTGCAGTGAATTCGTAACTCAATGGAGAATCTTCTAATGATTGCTTCCGCCGCCCACGAGTTGCGACAATTAAATATCTTAGAAGTGGAATCGAGGAAATTCAATTGATCTGATTAATTTGCTTTGAATCTAGTTAATGAAAACGAATCAATCGTCAAAACTGCAACAAATAATTCTAACTGGGTTTTCACGAAGCATTTGGTAACTAGTTAATTTTTAAGTTGGCGTTAAATAACGTATGATAATATATCCGTTGCTATGGCAACTGACTTGATACCAGATCCACTGCATCTGTGTTCAAGGTCATTTGAAGCACTAGCATTTAAACAAAAGATAAACAATGCTTCTATATTGACTACAACTAAAATTATTTCCCCCCCCCCCCCCACACACACACACACACACTTTGGATGTGCAGTTAACCATCCATAATCCGGAATTATAACTTAAATTGTAAATTTATTTATTTATCATCTTTGGAAAGAACATCGAAAGAGGTTAATGGACCAGGAACTGGATCCTCCCGGGATGAGAATGTTTTGCCGCAGGGAAGCGGTGATATTCGCTCTCTTAATTGTGACCGTGGCGGCTGTGTTGACGGATAATGGGAATCGGCTTTAAGTCTGCCCTGGTTCCGTCCTTGATGAGGAGACTGCTGTTAAATGTTTTTTTGAAGGGAATAAGCCTAATATATAAAAATACAGTATATCTGGAACATATAAGCAAAAATACATATAAATCATTGGTCCAGTGGAAAAGCAATCTGTAGCAGAGTATTTTCTTATGATCTGTTCGGTTTTCTGTATTTGTTTGTTTTTTTCAGTTGGATCTTTGGGAGGCGGGATTAGTGATAAAAATACATAAATGTTATAAGGGGACTCGCCAGTCAAGAAAGGTTGGGAAGCACTGCTTTATAGGATTCTGTTGATACAGAAAAGAAAAGTTTCTTGCAATCTGAAACAATTTGCAAGAATTTTTTTCAATGTTGATTATAGTATCTACTTAAGAATTCCTATTTGAAAAGTTGCTTTGGTGTTACAGTGAACGTGTTTCAGATGATATTTTGAAATGTATTTAATAAATATAAGTGACATCAATCTTTGAAATAGGAATTAGATGATTTCACTATTAGAAAATATTTTTGTTCTCAAGAATATCATCTAAGAATGTTCTTTTTAACACAAATTTAAATGCAAATATATATTTATATAATTTTATATATATATATATAATACTTTCTATTTTTTCTCTCTTGGCGAGACTTTTTCTCTCACCAACAGAAAAGAAATAAAATTTAATAAATACATTTAAAGAAAACAGAGTGTGACATTCACTTTTTGAATGTCAATTCAGTAAAATTTTTATAAAACTTTTTTGTAAAAATCAACAGTTAAAAAGTGTTCGCTGAGATTTTTACCAAATGTTTTTAAAAAACAACTGCCAAAATAATTTAATCAAAATGTTTTAATGCCATTTTGAGAAAATGGAAAAAAAAAAACCTGGAAATTTTCAAAGACTTAAATTTTAGCTTCTAATTGAGGTTAGAAAGCTTCTGCGAATGCTTCATTTGAATGAACAGATCATTAACATAGATACTCCGGAAATATTTTACATTTATGAAAATTAGGGGAAAATTCTTTATTTTGGTTGAACCATTTCAGTTATTATTTCAGACCAAAATATTATTGCAATGTTAATAAGAATAAAACATTCTGGTCTTTGAATATGTTACAAATAAAATAAAAAACGATTTATAACACATAGTTGTACTAAAAGTTTATGTTGTTTTTCCAAATATACTCGGATGTGGTCATTCCATTAGTCCCGTTTCATAATCTTTCACACAAGAAATTAAAAAATCCTTCGTTATTGTAAATATTTATAATGCTTTCAAAATTGTAAGGAATCTGATGGAGTTTGTAAAGTCTCAATTATGTAAAAATGCAGATGAGAAGACTCTTTCATTTTTTAATCTCTCCAGTTTAAATGAAAGCGGGATTCAAAAGGAAAAAAAAACCACAACTTACACAATCAGATAATTAAAAAGTTTTTACATGTGTAAAAGAGTTTTTAAAAGTTCTTAGAGACAGCCTACACACAAAGTTTAAACAAAAAAGTTAAAAAGTTAAAAAACACAACAATATTTACATTTAAAAATCAAACTAGTTTCTTCCCGTTAATGGAGCATCATCAGTGAGTTACACAATAAGATAGATTAAATTTAATATTTAGGTTTAATTAAAAAAAAAAAGTAGACATTAAATATTTATATTACACTTTCTATAAACAACAGCTTTATTATCTTATTGCTAACTTAGTTCATAGCGTTTTACGAGATCTTATTAAAACTTGAAAAACAATATAAGAAAGGGAAAGGAAAATGTTTCA
>JAFIDM010001028.1:21879155-21892907 GCA_023159025.1 Thereuonema tuberculata | reverse complement strand
TTTTCCACAAAGGATGATTTGTTGATGGATTTATTTATATATATCTATATTTACAAGTAATATATACACATGCATTCACATACAATTAATATATACTCAAGTACTGTATATACATACACAAGTAACTTATGGAGAAGATAAGTAGAAATTCAAGGTCATAATTAAATTCTCTTCAAAGGAGAGCGACTACTTTGATGTTCACTATTTATATAAGCCATTTCTTTACTATTTTTTTCATTTCAGAAATTCTTACATTCTGAAATACTATTATAAATTTCTTCTATTAGATATTTAGATTTCTTGTTTTTATAACTATTCAATATACCTGGTTAGTCAGCTTATCAATTGAAGAATGTTTTAGTTATCATGATTGTTGGTATTTGACAATATCTTATTTTGAATGTTTTATTCCTAACATCGATATTTCGATATAATCCAATGTCTGAATGAGTATTTTGACTCCTGTTGTATTTCTTGATTTTATTGGGGATTTTGTGTTAGACTTCTCTGCAGAACATCGATACCATACAGCGAAATATTATATTTTCTCTTGGTATCAAACTTGATTGTGGTACAACTAACTATCAGTTACGCAATCCATGTTATGTAACACTGAGTTTCCCAATGGTTATCTTGGGAGTTACGAAGGCTTTTTAGAGCAATTTCTGTATAAAAGAAGTTACGTAATCAACGTCTAAACAATTCCTCTTGATAAAACAGACAATGACGATGTTTTGTGAAATTTGACACAAGGGTAATTTTGAAAATACAGAGGGATGTCCTTAACACAAAAATAAAAGTCAAATCTCTATAACTTTGATCGTAAAAAAATTGAAGTGATAACAATGTTAACTAAAGAATTAACTTTTTAACAAAAATAAAAGTTGTTTTTGATGATGATATTTAATCTGGATCCATTTATCAAATGAAAAAGATAAAAAAGAAATTAAGAAGAAAATTACGGTATCCCTAGTTTCAGTTTTGCTGTTACCATTTCCAAGTATTTGTTCATAGATATATTGAAGACAGTTAACAGTGGGTTTTTTATTATTTCGTTTGGCTTTCTAAGTCCATTCAGTGAGTGAACTTCTTTACAGCTTAGGAACATTTTGCGTTGATATCAAGAATGAGGAAGAGGAAAAATGCAATGGGAATGAAATTCACGATATCTATAATACGTTTCTTGTGAGAGTCAGCGGGAGTTTATTTAGCTGAAATTCAAACATTGTTTACTTGGATTTTCGTGTTGAAATTCTAAAAGCAAAGGACACAAGTTTTTATTATTGTTATTATATCGAAAAAGCTTCAAACCATGGGTTTCCCCAGCTAAGACAATATGACAGGTCAAGGACCAAAGCACATATTGCCAAGTATTAAAAAAAAAAGTATGGAAGAATAGTTAGGGATGTGTGGTTGTGTCCATAAATTTCCTAACTATGCATGTTGTGTTGAGTACCACAGCCTTCTGCAGTTGTGCATAAGTGTTTTTGTGAAGTCCTAGTGTGCTGAGACTATGGTGCAATTTGTGAGGCACCAGACCAGTGGCAGACAGAACGATGGGTACAACACGGACTCGGTTCAGCCTCCACTGCTTCTGGAGCTCGTATGCTAGATCGGTGTATTATTATTATTATTATTATTAATAATGTTATTATTCTAACATTCAAACTGTTCTGTAGATCATTGGTTTCAAATATATAGACATCGTCTATTCATCGCGTTTTCTTTATTTTAACTTCATTTATTAAGAAGACTTGTTAGGTTTCTATTTTATATCTTAAGTTCATTTTGAAGTTGCTTTACAATGTTTTCAGATTATTCTCAGATACTTTATTTTGAAAGATATTTATGAATACAAAGAAACTTAATCTTTTATTCTTCTTCTCCAAATTAGATTTTACTCAATTTTATTTTAAGGATGTAGCTGTTGTTAAAAATAAGTAAAACCTTTTCTGTTATAATTTAAGTAATAAAGTTTGGAATTATTCTTATTTCATTCCTGAAAATGTAATATTTAGAAACGTATAGAACATCGTTTACAAAGTAGCTGTTATTGTCTGATAGGAATCAGTTTTCTAATGAATTTTATAATTTACGTTTTGTCAAATCTATTAGCAACATAAAGACTCAACTGAACCAAGTGATTATGTAAAAGCTTCTATTGAATTAGTTTTTCCTTAAAGAGCTCAGGTCGTTACTTAATTAATCTTTGTACATTAACTATAAATTAACATAAATTTTACTTATTTTTTTAACTACTCTTCTTTCGTTAAATTACTATTCTTTTTTGAAGGATTACTCTTTTACTATTATTAACTATTACTAATATCTTTTTATTCTTTGCAGATTTCGCCAAATTGGCAAATGTTCATCTGACTCAACTCAGTTCTAATTTGAATAATTTGCGGAGGGAATTCACTTTGTGTGATGTCTGCATTGTCTGTCGTGGATGTGAGTTTGAGGCTCACAAAGCTGTTTTAGCAGCTGCAAGTCCTTATTTCCTGTCTATTTTTCGGGACGGATCCACAGATGGCAGCAAAGTGCAGGTGCAATTAGACGATGCCAACCCTGAGGGACTGGAGGCAGTTCTCGATTACATTTACACGGGACATTCGCCGATGAACTCTTCCAATGTGGAGCCAATCCTTCAGGTGGCTCTTCTTTTGAAGTTGGAGGCTCTGTACGAGCAGTGCTGTGTACAATTGGCGTTCCAGATCAACGCCGAGTCGTTTGTGAGCATCTGGAACATTGCTGACCGACTCAAGGACTCCAGTCTTCGAGCCAATGTGATCGGCTTCTGCATCGCCAACTTTACCACCATCGTCACACGGACTGATTTCCTGGAGCTTTCGCGAGAACGAGTGCAAAGACTGTTAAGCGACGATCGCTTAAGAGTCACCCGTGATAAGCTCTTGGATACGGTGGTGGAATGGGTGAAACACGATCCGACCCCTAGGGCAGAGGATGCTTCGCTGCTGCTCGGGGTCGTCGGCATCATTGGCATCTCCGAAAACATGATAGAGAAGATGAAGACTTACGAGTCGCTGCTTACAGAAGTACCGGCCTTGCGACGATATTTGCACATGCTGGTCGCTTCCAGAACGCCCAACGAACCAGATCTCAAGGATCTACCGTTTCCGAACCGCGAGCCCCTTATTATGGCGATGGGTGAGAACGACAAAGGGGCGCCCGTACTCCTGTGCTACGACCCGTTTGAGAAGACATGGACCCAGACTCAGGCATCGCCCTTCAATGTGCGTCTCACGGGGCTGACGGCGAGCAGAGGAAAGCTCTACTGCGCCGGTGGCAAGAAACGCGATGTATACCAGAGCAATCTCCATGCACTGAACATGGCGGACTTGGAAGTGACGGAGCTGGCCACGATGAGCGTTTCCAGGGCGCTGTTGAGCCTGGTCAAAGCCAAAAAGCATCTGTACGCTATAGGTGGCTTCAATCAAGACGGCTACTTAGCCACCGTCGAAAAGTATTCTATTAAGGAGAATACATGGTCAATGACTACCCCAATGCTCGAAGCCCGTAGCGGCGTCGGCGTTTCCTATTACAACGGATGTATAATCGCCGTGGGCGGACGCAACGAACAGGCGGTGTTGACCACCGTCGAGAGCTACAACTTGGAGAGCGAGCAGTGGACTCGGCTCACGCCTCTGCTCTACCCGCGCAGCCACTGCGGGTTGGCCGTGCTCGCAGGCGTTCTGTACGTGGTGGGCGGCAGTTGGTCGGTGCTCGATCTCAAGAAGGCCACAGTAGGTTGTATTCAGTATTACGATAACATGAGGGATGCTTGGACAGCTCTGGATCACAATATTCCCACCATGTCTATGGTGACCGCAGTAGTGCCACACAAGAACATTCTGTATATCCTCACCTCGTCGGGAAGAATATTCTCTTACAAGCCAGCATCCGACAAATTAAAGGAACTCAGAAGAAGTCCATGTAACAAAGGTTTTATTCGAGCAGCGTTCCTCATAGAAAGACGGTGAAAACAAACAAAAAACACCGGTAATTTCAATAAAACAGTTCCTGTGATATTCAGTGCAATTAACATCTCCAGAACTACGATGAATCTTGCTTTGAAGTTAATGGCTGAAATCTGTGGTCAAGAATAGAACTTCAGTTTCTAAAAAAAGGATCTATTCCATAAAGGCTAAGATTAAATAGATTTGGTGGCTAATTTTGATTTTTCTCAACACCAGTAATGGTCTTTTTTTTTGGGGGGGGGGGGGCGAACTTAACCTTTCAATCAGTGAACAGTAATAAAAAAGCAGGTTTTCTTTTTTTTTTGTTAGAAGGTATTATCCGTCTTTTAATGTTTTTTTTTAATAATTCAAGCTTTGCGAAATTATTGTTAATCTGGAGAGAGAAAAACCAAGCTTTCTTTTCCCCAAACAGTGAAAATCTTCGTTTTATTGTTTTTGAGAATTTTAGGAAAAACAAAATTGTAATAGGCTTTACCTCCTTGAAATCAAACAAATTTAAAAACAAGTTTCGTTGTTTTTATTGATCTCAATATTGATAAATAGACAATTTACTTTTTAATCCTTTTTAATTACAGAAATCATTTCTCTCTGAAACCAATAAATGTGAGAAATTATTATTAGTACAAATCATTAACTTTTTTACCATTTTTTGAATGAAATTAAGATGTGTTACCAATACTTTCTACAGAGGCTGCCAGACATACAGGTAACAAATTCTAGTTTTTTTTTCGAACATGAATCAAGTACTGACATATGATAATTAGTATTTGAGCTCGAATCTTCTGTAAATATTTTGTAAAAAATACGAAATAATATTTAATAAAAAAAAAAGAAGAAGCAAAATCTTGGAAATTAAAGTGAATAGACTAAGTAATAAAATGAAAAGTAATAATCTTTAGAACTGTTGCTTGACAGTTTTAAAGATCATAACAATCATTCGATGATGACTGTAAGGCCCAACACAAGAATAAACAAAACAATTGCCTTTTCTGATTCATCTTTATGAGGGGAACTAGGGAACAGCTGTTTCACCATGCATCTGGTTCATCAGCCCTAGCCCGTCCTCTCGATAAAAACGAATCAGAAAGGCAGACCTAAGGTAAAACCATAAGCCAACCTAGCTATGTGTTGGGCCTTACAGTCATCATCGAATAGATATGACAACACGTAAAACCCTTTTATTTTAGTTTACTGTGGCCGTGTCTTTTGTTCTTTTTGTTATTTATTGTAGTTCGCCTGCTAGTTGCAGGGAACGTTCCCGATATTGCCTCTCGGCTCTTCGGGAATTAATAATATTGCCTTTTGCCTTTGGGAAGCCATAGCTAGGTTGGCTCATGGTTTTACCTTAGGTCTGCCTTTCTGATTCGTTTTTATCGAGGGGACGGGCTAGGGCTGATGAACCAGATGCACAGCTGTTCCCTAGTTCCCCTCATAAAAATGAATCAGAAAAGGCAATTGTTTTGTTTATGCTTGTGTTGGGCCTTACAGTCATCATCGAATAGATATGACAACACGTAAAACCCTTTTATTTTAGTTTTAATCATAACAATCATCTCAAGTGGTAAAATTCTAGAAGAAGGCTCTGGAATTGTCTGTTGGTTCGCAATTGGTTGAAGAAAAAGATGGCAATACAGGGTGTTTCAGAAGTACTTTTACATACTTTGAGGGCAGGTTCCTAACACCAAAACAAGAAGAAAAGTCCATATAAAAAAAAAATCATACAAAAAAAAAAAAAGTCCGAAAATCCTACGGTTTTCAGTTATTAATGAAAATTTACGATCAACCCGCTTCAAGATACAATCCAACAGCTCACGTTTGGTGTTGCTCTGATTGTCTCCTAGATAGCGGTGTGTTGTTGCCAAGGGGATTTGTTTCCATGTGTCATTGGTGAACATTTGTGTAATAGTGAGTTAGTCTGTCTTCAACGTGTCAGTTGTGTAGTAGTGCGTTGAATGAAACGTGTTCCGTTGAACCATTTCGTGATATGATATTTATGTATGGTCGCGCGAATAGTAATGGACGCGAGGCTGCACGGTTGTGTCAGAGGACGTTTCCAGACCGCAATCAGCCGAGTCATCCAACATTTGCTGCTGTTTATCGTCGTGTTGCTGAGACAGGATCCATAGCACCACGAACTATAGATCGAGAATCGCTCTTACGTCTAACCAAGAAGAACGCATTTTACAGGTTGTTGCAGAAGATCCGGGTATCAGCACAGGTGACCCGAGTATGTGTTGCATCTCCTACTATCGCATGGAGGGTACTTCACGAGATGCTCCTGTATCCGTACCATCTGCGACGTGTGCAGGGTCTTTCGCCTGCCAATTACCCACCACGAGAGAACTTTTGTCATTGGTTTGTTGCACAAACTGCCAACCCATTGTTTGTCTTTCCGGTCTTGTTTACAACATTTGGACGAGGTGGACTAAGAAATTTTCACAACCAACATTTGTGGGCATATGAAAATCCTCGTGGTACAATTCAGGCTAGACACCAGCATCAGTGTAAGATTAATGTATGAGCTGGAATTTTGGGCGACTGTCTAGTAGGTCCATATGTTCTCCCAGCACATCTGACAGGCGCTGTCTATAGGGACATGATTCAGAACATTCTTCCAGCCTTGCTACAGGATATGCCCTTGCTAATAAGACGAAACATGTGGTTTATGCATGATGGGGTTCCAGCACAGTTTAGCCACATTATGAGATGCATTGGCTCATAACCACCATGACAGATGGTTAGATAGCGGAAGACCATGGCCTGCACGTTCTTCCGACCTCAAACCTTTGGATTCTTATCTGTGGGGCCACCTCAAACAATTGGTTACGCAGCATACATTCCTAATGCAGAGACACTTTATCAACGTGTCATGGAAGCCTGCGAAACCGTTCGACACGGAGTATTTGCAAGGGTGCGGCAGTCCATGATCCGACGAGTGCATGTGTGTGGAAGCACGAGGAGGACGTTTTGATGATTTCTTATGTGTTTCTGAGTTGCTGAAAGTTTTAACACTTGGTAATAATCTGACAATGTGTCAGTTCGTTCTTTCTTTAATAACTGAAGACCGTAGGATTTTCGGACATATGTTTATATGGACTTTCGTTCTTGATTTAGTGTTAGGAACCCGTCCCCAAAGTACATAAAAGTATTTCTGAAACACCCTGTATATAAAGTCCATTCAGTAAATGAAAGGATCCGTTGGAATGGAAGTCTCCAGGTGATGTGTTAGATGTAGGGTTACTTAAGAGCTCGCAGTTCAATATCAATTAATTAAAGGAGTCTCAGCGCTTGCTTAGAGCTCCAACACTTAAAAGATGAATAAAAGAAATTGTAAATAAAAAATAAAAGTAATCCACAAAGATGGATAATCTATCAAAATTGATTTGAATAATATTCTTGAGGATAATGTTTTTTGATTTGGGAAACAGTTCTTAAGACCATTTATATCTCTCCATTCTTAAGCTGATGTTAAAAGATAATAAATAAGCCTAATGGACGCTAAGAAGGATTTGACTGAAACTTATCTTTAGGTTGAGAAACAAACACGGGAGACAAGGGTTTAATGAAAAATTAATAGTAAAATTAGAAATAATAGTAATTATGTCAAGAAACGATTAAGAAATAGATAAAAACTTTGCTCTGACATTAGGTTTAACCATAAAGATGTTAGGCGAATCTAAAAGACACGTCAGGTAAGATTTTTGTTTTCCATTTTCTTTGCCTTTTTCTTCTCTCTCATCCCGTTGTCCATTGGAAGCATTAACTAATTCTTTATTAATTCTAAGACAAGTGGCTTTTTCTTTTTCTTTTGAGAGATGATGGTGTTTAATAGAAAAATTATTGATGATCTTCAATTCGGATTCATTTCACGATCTGTCTTTGCAAAGAGAAACCTTTCTCTGCTGACAGGAATTTTTATTTATGTTTTCCCTGTAACTGAAATGCACCTATACACAAGAAAAGAGGGGAAAAAAAGGAATCCTGATTTATCTAAACCATTGGAAGTTCGTGAGTATCTTTTAAAGAAAGACTACTTTCTTTGGCTCTTGAATTCCCATAATTGGAAATGAGCATCAAATAGTCTAGGAAGTAAAGGTAACACATCTTATTTCATTTAAATTTCGTCACTCTAACAATAGTTCGGCTTCCCTATTTCTTATCGAAAATATTTATTTAAATATCGCTAAATTCTTAAATTTCATCCACATTTTTACTTTTAAAACCATTTATGTCGTTTGAATGAAGTTCCAATTTTCACCGTGAGATGGCGCCACTTAAACTGAAATTGCAATAAATCGGATTTCTGATAATAACTGCTCACATATGGTTCAGTATTAAGTAATATAATAAAGTTCAATTTTTATCACTATATTTTATGCTTTTAAATGTTGTATACGATAAAATATCTTACAATTATAGATCTACAATTGCAATTTCATATTCTACTATGTCTAAAATATAAAACACTCAACGATGAACCTTAAATAACAGAGAGGTTTCTATTATCAATTAAAAATAATTTAAACAGAACATATTCTTTACATTTGCACGCCGTCTGCTTAACATTTAAGTGTTGTATTTTTTTACTTTTTTTTTATATATATATTCAGTTCTTCTTAATTTAGTTTTGGAATTCATTAAAAAACAAAAAAACGATTTTTATTCCTATCAGATAGGCACCAAGTGCAAAACTTAGGTTGCATTAATGAAGAACTTTAGGCCACCACACATCACAATTAAAAATAAAATGTATGTACAATTAAAAGACACGAGTACTTTCCAAATGGTGTACATTTCTTTGTCAAGTGTCTTTGTTAAATTCTTCATTAATTTCAATTTACACATGTTAATTAGTTTAAATTTACTTTGCATTAAATTGTAAAAAAAAAAAACCTATATTTTTTTTTCACATAACATTGAAAATTGTATATTAAAAAAAATGGTCACTACTGTTCGGCGGAAAAATTTATTGGTATATAATAAATTGCTTACATCAAAGAAGCATCACCTTTTTTTTTTTTTTTTTTTTTTTTTTTTAATAAATTATATAAACATAATGCACGATTTTTAAAAATTATAATTTCAGAGAAAGTCATGGATGTCCAGATTTGTTTATGTATTGGAATGGCTGCGTTTGATGGAACTTTTTGATGTTTAGATTTTTCAGTCTATCTCCGATTTCTGTGACCCAATCTTAGATAAGATTGACCAATGATATTGACGTTTGCATTCCATCGATTAGATCATCATAACAATGAATTTTAATTAACATATTCACTTTTCCGATAAGAAAGAAAACCAATTCATTGTAAATTATCTAATATTGGTCTATGAAAAGCTGTGAGGTATTAGAATTACAGTAAAACCCCTATAGTCTCTGTACAGAAAAAAATTAAATAGAAAGTTCCAGAAATACAGACATAATTTAAATTGTGCGCCTTCGTTCTGAGTAACGTGATGAAATGTTGTGCGGTCCTACCCGGAACTTCAATCATCCCTTTGTCCAGCGTCGCAACATACATTCGCATACAGTCCTCGCGGCGAGAAATGATCCAGAATGCAACGCAGATGATAGATTTATCTTTCCTGGCCTGTCGGTCACATTCAAATGTAAAACAAAATGGTGGCCGTTGGATTCACATTCAACATTTCGACGAGGAAAAGATCTCAAAAAACAAGTTGGAAATTATTCTTAACGTTGCTCGTCGATTTCAAGAAGATGTATGTGAGATTTTTGATATTTCCTATTTTTGATAATTGAGATTGATATTTTCTGCGGAGTTTTCGGCATTGATACTGGTGAAATTAGTCAATGATAATGTGTTTGCGGGTTCAACTCTCACCGCGACGATAATAGTAATTGATTGCACGTGATTATAATCGAGTACAATAAAGAGTACAATAAATATTTTACAGAGAGACAACATTCACAAAACTTTTATTATTATACTGGTAGTTGTGTTATTTTTAGTTATTGCTGTTAATGTCTAATTGTGTCTAATTTATAAATTAAACTTTATCATAAGAATATACAGTACCTGCGGTTTCAGGCTATCGCTGGGGGAACTTATCCCCGACGATACTGGGTCCTACTTGAAATTAGTAAGGTTTTTGGGCGCAAATAATAATAAGTAATAATAATATTTAAATCATGGAAAGATTGATTAAAATTGGATACAAATTTTGTAAATGCTGAATAAAAAACTTCGATGATTAGCTTCGATGATCAAAAATATTAAAATATCAAAAATTTATGTTAACATGAAATTAAAAATGACCTCCAAAATTAAAAAAAAAAAAAAATATTTGTGGTCATTTAACTAACCACAATTAATAAAATACGCATATAAATCAAATTAAAAGCTCAATCAAGGTTTTTATTTACTTTCTATGTCCATCTTATTCTTTATAACTTTTACTGTTATAACGTCCAAACGCAACTATTTCAAGTGTTCACTTAGTTTTCTGAGAATTCTGTTTTGAAATTATATAATTTTATTAATTATTATTGAAAGTAGAATGTCTTACATATTGTTTTGATAAACCTGAAATATTTTTAAAATTCAACATCGTATTTCTGTTTTATTTAAAACAGCATTATGTTGTAAGATAAAACGCTCAACAGAGAAAAATAGGCCTAGAAGTGATTTGTATTTGATTGTTTTTAAGTCCTATTTTTAATTAATTTTTTTATCCATTTTAATTATTCCCATTGTTAATAAATGAAAGACAATAATGAAACATAAATAAAATAAAATAAAATGCATATTTTGAGAAAGTACCTTCAGGTTCATTATTAAGAATCTTGTGACAAATTGTTTCGTCCTCATCACAGCTCGTCAGCTTGGATTTCCCCAATTGATGAACATCTTAGAACTATGGAAGGTTGTTTCATTCTCGTCAGTGGAATTCTCAAATCAAACAAAAATTAAAAAAAAAAAAATTGCACCAATTCAAAACATTTGCAATAAAAAACAGGAAAACCGAATTAGGCCGAAGGAAAACCGCTGTAATTTTGTTTTGCCCCAAAAGCAGATGAACAAGGTTTTTGAATCTGCTCTGATTGGGAAACTTTTTATTGTCATTTATTCTGTGGTTTCTGGCGGCAATGCGAGTGAGATCATCCATAATTATGCTCCGCTATTCGTGAACTGAGCATTTCTGGCTGATGAGTGATAACAAAGGAAGAAACGTGTCCTACACTGCCATTGACTGGTTGTCAAAATGTTCCGTCTTCTTTTATTCATCTTTTGCTTATTCAAATTGTTTTCAGTAAGATATGGTTAAATTAACATCCATCAATAACCACCAACTTTTAAGTTGTCATTTAATTACTAAAATTAAGAGGAAATAGGTTGCTATCTCCAATTGGATTAATTTTCTAAATTAAATACAGTCGGACCTCTATTTAACGAACCTCTATTTTGCGAATTTCTCTATTTTGCGAACTTTTCTTTGAAACCAAGAACATTTTGCTAATTTCTTCGTAAAATAACCTCCAAATAGCGAAGTTCATTTTCTATTTAACGAACTTTTTCGTTGTATCTATTTTTTTTTTCTCCGTGAAATGTTTTTATTATTAATATTCCCTTAGAGGAAATGAAAGAAATGTGGATATAGCTGAGGGAAAAAGAAGAAATTAACGATGATGTGCTGATTGATGATTATTGAAGTTGAGACCTCGGAAACACTAACTGAATCGGATATTTTGGACAAATTAAAAACAATACAGCTATGAATTGCGATGAAGATGAAGATGATGAAAATGGTAATGATCATGATGCAGAAATCAAAAAACCTTCGTATGATGAAATGCCAAAATCATTTGAAACAATCAGACGCGGATTACAATTTGAAGGAAATACTGAAGAGGTTTTTGGTGCATTGCAAAAATGCGAGATGTGCTATGAGCGTAAACACTTTTTCAAAAAAAAAACTCAGACAAAATTAACAGACTTTATTAGTAAAATGTAAGTATGCATGTGTTAATGTATGCTTTACGTCATTAAAATTATTACTTTCTTAATAATATTTATTGTTTATGTATTTTAAATCTGTTTTATGTAGTTTAAAGTAATTTTAAGAGGTGAATCTCTATTTATACGAATTTTCCATATAACGAACTTTTTTTCGGTGTTTAACGACTTCGTTAAATAGAGGTCCGACTGTAGTTATATTAAACTCAGCTGATGATAATGTAGTTGAGGGAAATAAGAAAACGAAGAATTCTCCTTGAACTAGGAAATGAAATGAACCAAAACATCACTTCCTCCATTCATCAAAAACACTTTGCTGCCTTTATTTTACCTCAAACGGCTTTTTTTTAAAAAAAAAATCTTCCTTCATTTGATTTCTTATTCGCCTGAATAATTGATCAGTTTATCAAGTTCATTTTAATAAAATATTAAATGTCTGGTAGTATTTGATGAAGTAAATTTAAATAAACATCTACTAAAAACACACAAAATCGTTTCTGCTGCTCTGATAACCAAAACCAGAAAAAAAATAAAGTCGAAATAAACTCAACTTTTTTTTTCCTCTACCTTTTTTATTTAATACGACTTTCTCCCAATACAGTAGAACCTCGAATATCCGAAACTCTTTTAACCGGAACCTCGTTTAACCGACGTCGGTTTCCTTAAGTTTTTTTTTGTTTTTGTAAATAAACAATTAAACATAAAAATAAACAAAATAAAGCGGCTAAACGACGTCAGCCATGCTTACAGCAGGGCAAACCGTAAAATGTAAAGTATGTATCGTATGCAGTGGCGTAGCAACGCCTTGGGGGGCCCGGGCGGGAGTTCCATTATTAAGCAACAACCAAAAAAAAAAAAAGGAAATTTTCTATTTAACAACCAAAGAAAAAAAAAAAAAGGAAATAAGCTGGCTGGTGGGGCCCCTCCCAGGCGGGGACCCGGGGCGGACCGCCCCCCCCCCCTACTTTGCTACACCACTGATCGTATGTCATATCAATATTTACATTGCATTTTCTGACTTGTGTGACATCTATTGCACAAATTTATTGTTTTAATTACAGTAGTCTAATATAATTAAAAGTATCACATTTAGTTATTTTGTACATGTGTATATGTTTAAAATCCAGTGTTAAAATTTTTGCTGTCTCCTGATGGCCATTTTTAAGTGCTCTCTTTTATCCGGAATTTTCAATTTTCCGACGGAGGTCCGGTCCCGACCACTTCGGTTAATGGAGGTTCTACTGTAATACTAAATTCCCCATTCAGAAATAGATAATTAATGTTGAGAACTTTATCCAATTTTATGGATATTTAATTGAAATAATTTGTTAAATATATAACTATTTGTATCACTGCTTATTTTATATTTATTTTAATCAGAAATGGAAAAATTCAATATAGATACCTGAGATATCTGATATGCCTTCTTACTTACAGCGCTGTTTTTCTTCATCAAAGTTTTAGTAAGAAAGTGTATAAATATCTTTAAATTTTATATAAAAAAAATAATATTATTATATTCCTTATAAAAAAGTATCACAGATTAATTTTATCAAGGAAATGTAAATTTTACTTCTTTTTTTTTTTAATTAATTTTTGAGTAAATTTCCTTTGGTTTCTCAATTTTTTTTTTTTTTTTTTTTTTTTTAATAAAATAAAATAAAATAAAATAAAAAGAACGTGTAACTCCTCCTAAAATGAGGTAAGAGGAAATGACCTTAGAATCCGAGGTTTCTTCCCATTTATTTGGTTGAGTGGGTGCTGGTATTTTTTTTCTT
>JAFIDM010001028.1:21831822-21869155 GCA_023159025.1 Thereuonema tuberculata | reverse complement strand
CAGCCTATCGTCCATGGCGCACAGAAGCTCCTCAGCCTATATTATAATATGTATATTCTCTGAAATAAAAAAATTGAGATTTTCATTGACCTCCCCCCCCCCCCCTCCCCTTTAAATGAAATTTGTTTAGATTTTGCGGGACCCCCCCCCCCCCTCCCACAACACACACATTTTGAGCTCACGTAATTAATGGATGCCCCCTTAGTAAAACCAACACGTGAAACCAACACGAGCCTTCAAAAGCTTTTCTTTTCTTCACATAAAATGATGGATTTTTCACAATTAAAGAAAAACAACTAATTTTGAAATTTTGAAATGAATATTAATTACTAAAACGAATCTCTTAAAATGTCAGTTAGTTTATATTTATGTAGATTTTGATAACAATCAGCAAAATAACAAAGAAACAATCAATAGAAAACGGTAACAATAATAGAGACACGAACAGAGAAGATAAACATGTTGTTAGTTTTGAAAATATACAGATCATGAACATCATTCAAGAGGATTAATTCGTTTCATCGTCTGTCCATTGGATTTGAGAAATAGATGTTGATTCTTTGTTATTCTTTATCTTGAAACGAATTGATGGTCGTTTAAAAGTAAAAATCAGATTTTAAAAATAGTATATCATCAAACATAATATAAAAGACTACAATTCATAGAAATATTTTAGAATTCATTTATTCTCTAACCCTAGAATCATAAAAGAAAAACATATCGTAAAGGGGGAGAGGATATGGGAAATGGTTTGATCGAAGGAAGATGTGTCGTCAAAAAAATATTATTCCAATCTTATTTTCTTCGTCTACTGCTAATTTTTTTTTTTCCTGCTGACATTGAGATTTTTTTTAAATAATTTATTTAATATTGACTTTTATTTCCTTTTGATATTTTTCTGAGAAAGAGAGCGAATAAATGTCTGTGACTTGAGTCTCCCCCTTTTCCAGACAATAAAAGACCTCCAACACATCCCCCTCCCCCTGCCTGTTCTCTCTTTGTAGGTTAGCGGGGGTTTTTCCAGAATGTTTCATTGTATTAAGAAAAAACATTTGGAGAAAATTACAGAAGAAGAAATTAATTGAGAGTTAAAGAAAAAACACTGAATTATTCAGAAATGTTAAAAATTTAAATGCGGAAAAAAAAAAATAGTTTTGATGAATTTAATTTAGGAAAAAAAAAAATATAACGAGTTTCTTTATGAGAATCAAAGCTCTAATAAAGAAATAAATCGTTGTGTTTGTGAATTAAATTCAATAAGACAAAATTCCCTTTTGAATTTCCCATACAGTAACATGTTTTTTCTCTCGTAATTTTATAGTAATTTGTCCCCTTCCCAACATGAGATGGAGAATTCTACGCATATTGTATAACTGACTGTGTTGAATAGTTACTAATAAAAGCTGTCAGCACTAGTTAAGAATTAAACCTATTTATTAACCCACTTCCATTGTTTAAAATATTAAATTTTTTCATCTTTATTACAAATCTTATTCTAAAACGTGATTTCTTTTCTAAGGATTTTATGATTCAAAGCCAAGTGTAAAAACCTATCATCCATTTCATTGAAAGCCTGAAGGTCGAAACGTGTTAAAAACCTACACATTCCGTGATGTTTATATCTTGGGGTGTATTTTCATTATGTGTTTTCTCCATCGTAATTCTATTCAAAAGAGTTGTTTTATTTTCTGAAACTAATTCCATTCCTTTGAGTTTTTATTTCGAAGTCTTTTCTTTCTAATTGGAAGTTTTTCGGTTGAGATTCAAAAGCAGTTGAAGTCTGTCACGAATTGACAATCAGAGCATTCTTATTCTGAGGACAGACTTAAGACGCTTCCAAGGGTCAGTGATTAATAAGATGTTTTAAGTTGGTTGCAGTTTTATTTCTCAGCATAAATCTTTATTAATATTTTTACAAAGAAAAATAAATCTACTGCCAAATAAAATCAATGAATGAAAATGTCCACAATCTTTAAATAATACCGTCAGATCAATTGATTGTTTTCCCATTTTACAATATCGGGGGAGGGGTTAAATCAGGCCCGTAATTTTATGATTGGCACAAAAATTTTATTAAACATATAAGACATTATTATTACTATTGTTATTGTTGTTTTGAAATAAGACATACTAATCTGTTATTTCGTTTATAAGAATGGCTTAACTGACAGTCAGTTCAATCCTGTCAGTCACCAAAACTGTTCACTGAGAAAAGAAACCTTAATTTTACTACAAAAACATTTCGTCCAAGATTTGGAGGAATTTTCGTAACAAAACAAAAAAGCCTACTGTGAGATTCAACTGAACAATTAAATTCAATCGCGAAATCTTTTTTCTACTGTAGATTTTTTTTTTCTTTTTGATAGGAGTTGAAACCGTGAAACAAATTTTTTAAGTTATTCACAAATGTCTTGAATAGGAATTGGCAAATCATTTTCTGTTCTATTTGCCTTAACAGGGCATTGTCCCAATACGAGTGAACAGCCTTGTACTCAATGAACCACAGGATCAAGTATAAAAGCAGCAACAAAATACTTAATAATTAATAAAATTATTTGCGAAAACGAACACTCAGTAATATATTAAAAATCCTCAGCCATTGATGGTTTTCAATTCCATTTCGAATGATTTCATTCAAACGAAAATGCTTCTACTCAGAAGTCTTTGAAGCCACTCAGTGTGAAGCTGGGTTTGTGTTTTAATTTGAGCTTTGAATTGTCATCCAAGGCTTAAAATATCATATAACTTTAGGTCTCAAGATAGGTGAAATAAAACCTATAATTTTTCTTTCATTGAAGAAACATAGGATGGTAGTTTTTTTTTTTTTAAAGATTACTAGACGGCTGCCCGTTGCTTCCCTACGGAAGCCTCGTATAGGCAATCCTATTGTAATTAATGAATGGAAAACAATATTTTATTTATTCAAAAAATCAAATTACATCAAGAAAACTAAAAACTGAAACTTACAATGTATCTCTATTATAACTCCTTTTCCTAAAACTATATAATTACAATATTTCGATCGACTGAAAACGATTCCGATGTTCTTCAGGTAAAATAAGTTCAGTAAAAACTCCCAACTTATTCCTATATTTTCGACAAATTCAAAATATAACAAAACAACAGGATACAATACAATATTTAACAACATAATAATAGGTTGGGAAGTAAAACAACAATATAAGACAATTAGAAATAAAAGATTTTAAAGTTAATTCGAACTTACGAAAATGTAGGAAAAAGTTGGGAGTTTTTACTGAATTTATTTTACCTGAAGCAGATCGAAAACGTTTTCAGTCGACCTAAATATTGTAATTAAATAAAGAATAAGAAGTGGTTTAAGAAGATCGCATGCGTTAGATTAAAACTTGCAACTACAACGACAAATACCTTAAAGTTTAACAAATGCATGCAATACAATACATTACAATTCTAAACAATTTCTCTATCTTTTGTTTTTACATTCTGAAATATTTTCCTTATCTTAGAGGCTTCTGACCAACTCCTGGCAATGCTTATACTGTTGCACAAACACACACGCAAATAATGTAGATTTTGTGAAAGGGAGCAAACATTTCTTTATGTACTGTATAATAATAAAATTCAGGAATTTTAATCAGAATGGATGAGTAAATGGAAAGTTGAAAATCCCTAATAAAACAATATGAAAAAACAAAAAAAAATATGAAAAAATATACTTGGCCTCCCAACTTTCGAATACTCTCGTAATAGGAGTTCATAAAATATTGTTGTGCATTAAATCTATGTTTGTTGACTATTTTGTCCGTAGCTCTTTATTTCCTGGTCCGACTTTTACTCAGATTATTAGGAATCTTTCTTCTTAGCAGCTAAAACGCCTATAAAAGTTGCAGCTTTGTAGGATTAATAGTTTTTGAGTTATCTTAGAAACTATCTTTGAGCAATCTCTAACTATTTATCTATGGATTAAATATGTACCAAAATCAATTATGATCTTCATCGTAAAAATCATCCATCTACCTTTAAAATTTCAGCTTACTAGGACATATAGTTTTTGTGGTAGAAATTAATTATTCTGTTTTTTTCACGACGATTTTTGCAGTATTTTTCCTTATTTATTGCTCCGATATATACCAAAATCAATAAAGATCTTCCTTTTAACATTTGATAAGGTTTGTATAATACATTATTTTTGAGTTCCTAAGGTCACAGACATACGAACATGCGTATTTCGATTTAGAATTGCATTATATTTAATTTTGTGTTTTAATCTGTATTCCCTCTCTTCCAATACATATTAAGGATTGTTATAATTTATATACTACCGGTATATCATAACTATCACGTGGGATCAGAGTCGTTTACTACACTTCATTAATTTATATTATTTAAAAAACTGCCTGTGCGTGTGTGTCGGCAACAATGGAATTTCGCAACAAATAAAGTTCGCACATTCGTTGCCTGGCAACACTGTCCACAACAATGGAAATTCACACTCGCGTTGCCTGGCAACAACAGTATGCCCTCAACTCAACTGCACAAATTTCCGACTGTTACAAATGGATTTCAATATTATATTACATGTACGTTTTTGAATTTAAACTTTAATTTATTTTTAGTTGTAGTTTAAGTTTTTGCTTTTAGTTTACTTGATATAATTTCTTTTTCTTTACACGAAGCTTCCGGAGCGAAGCCGTCTAGTTTTGTATTAAAAAATAAAAAAATAAAATTCAGATCTTAGTTAACATAATGAGATATGAAATTGAATTGAATATCTTTTGATTTGAAAATCTCAGTATTTTTTTCCTCCTAACTCACAATCAAGAGAAAATAGTGACGAACAAACTATGCGAACTCAAGCGGCAAAGCACAGAAACACTCGTTCCCCAATCGGCTTTGCAAGTAAAGAAAGTGGCAACTCTATTTGAATTGAGTGTCTAATGTGTCGGCGTTTACTTACGTTGAATGTTATTTTATTGCCATTGTTTTAAGCCACCCAGTGTTTGGTTTGTAGAGGCTTCTATTTATTTATTTATTTATTTATTTACTTTATAAATTTTGAGTTTTTAATTCTGTAAGCATCATTATAAGACAGTTTCCTTCATTCCAATTGTTTTCTAAGATCTCGAGATAAAAGGTTTTATAGCATTCGATATTATTTTTAAATGAAAACTAAAATAAAAATAAATGTTTGGATAAATCACGACATTACGTACACCAACAACATAAAATTTAATTCTTCATTTTAAATAATATTATTTATTTTTTTAATAGTTTACAAACATTAAAAGATGAAATAAAAACCTTTATTGATTAGTTTCTCTTATTTTGATTTTAAGTATTAATTGTTTCTTATTCTTTTATTCTTTTATCTTATGACGCTTTGCATTGTCCTTAGATGAAGCGCTTTTCTATTTTTTCTCCTGTTCAACAGGTGAGCGACGAAGCCACGCCTTAAACAGGAAAAGCCAGTGCAGGTGTTGCAAGGGGGAACCATTGTGTTGCTCCACCGCTCGAAAAGTTTAAATCCCAAGCCAGTGCGTGATTGAGTCAACGGTCTACCAAGTAATACGCTGGATTTTTCCGTTGTCCCGTAGACAAGGACTCACCTGCAGCACGAGAAACACCGATGTGAAACACCGCCAGATCGCATTTTCCTCAGGTAAGTTCTTTAAACGATCTCTTTTTTATTTTATTGCTTTTTTTTTTTTCTTTCTCAAATTGCGTTGCATTGACGACGTTTGGATCAATATTACTTAGCAACCAAATACAACTTGACCATCGCCGCTGCTCGTGGCCAACTGAACTACTTGTATAGTTTTCTCATTTCACTTTTTTTTCAAATCTGTGACTTTGTTTGTTTCTTGTGAGGAATCGGATGTCATGGGTAACGTACATTTCCCGTAAGAATCTATTGTGAATTTTAACATTAGATCAGAGTTCGAGCGAAATAGTAAACGCCAGATCCTATAACCTGAATAGGGCATCGGACTCGAGGAAAATCTACACTATAGAAACCTTAAATAACCACTCCCTTTACAGTCGTGCTGTAAAATTTATGATTTCAGTTCTATAGAAGTGAAATTTAATTGTATCGTAAATTGAAAATGGATTAAAAAAAAAAACCGTGTTCTCCAGTATAGAAAGTTTATAATGAATAATTCTCATAATCGATCTAATTATTTAGCCTATTATAATTTATTATTATTAGTATTAGCATTCTACATTTCAATAATATTAAGTTAAGATGAAACCGTCCTAACACAATTTCTCTAACTAACTTATATGGGTAATTGATATGTTTAATTTCTCTGTGGTCTAAGATGTGGATGTTTTGATTTTAAAACCATTACTTGTTAGTCAGAAAATTGAAGAGACAGCTCTGCTACTGTTTTTTTTTTTAGTTGACAAGAATGTTTGTCAAATATAAAGAAAAATTAAAGCAGTATATTTACATTATCTAAAGGCGAGTTAAAAAGGAAAGTAAATTATTATTAGGTCAAGGAAAATTTATCTGTCATTGTCGCTTTGGTATCGTTTGCTTCTGACAGATAATTGAACTGATTAAATATTTCAATTGTTTCATTTATGGAGCTAATTTGTTGTTTTATTACAGTGATTATATTTGCAAATATATTGCGTAATTGAATGTTAATCTGGTTTTGGTTATTACCGATCTATTTTTTGGTCTTCTGCCAAAATGCAACAGGAAAAATTCCTGCGAACAATTCACTTACTTTCAAAGTATTCCAGTTGAAATAGGGTTAACGTTAATGGCTCTGGAAAGGAATTTGAGGTGGATTTCGAAAGGATAAATGGATAATCCATTCGTTTAGAGAAAATCGGTCTCCAAGTAATCAGAGAAAGTCGAGGGGGGGAAAAATAATTTTGTCCCGTAAATTTCTTAAATTTTTTATTTAAATAACAAAAAAAATGTGTTCTTTTGTTTATTTCATTTTCGAATTCTAATAATAGTGTTTCAAATATATAAGCTGTTTAAAAGTAACCTGAATAATGAAGATACGACAGTAATAGGATGTGGTTAGAAGAATGACGCAGATGACTTTTATCTAGAAAAAACATATGATGTAATAATAATATAGTTATTTTTAGATGACAGATATTTCTTTTGTGTAACTGTTGTCGTTACCAACCTTCCAATACAGGGTGCTCGATAAAATAATATAGCGAATATTAATAATTTCATAACAATTACTCTAATTACTTATGTAGCTATTAACAATTATGTAAAAAAAAAAATATATAATAATATTGTAATTACAGGCAAATTGGATGAAAATAGCGATAATAGTCAAGTATTTGTGACATTTGGATATTTGAAATGAATGTAGTAGCCCCTTCTTTTCCCCCCGTAATTATTTTAGAGCCACTTATTTATTTTAAAATAATGTTACATTTGCTATTAGATTTTAATTCTTTTTAAAATTACAAAGCAATGCTTAAAATTATAATTTATTAATATTTTCTAATATTTATCAGATTTTAAAAATAAAAATTTATGTTTTGATATTAATTTATAATTAAATTTAATTTTAAATAATTCAAAATTATTATTCTTGAAATTTCAACAACGATAAAATATAAATTTATGTTAATATTATAAATTTTGCGGAGAACATTTTCTGTAGGAGCCTTAACGTAGGCCTATATTAAATAACTTCTGTTTTATAGATTTACGAAATATAAAAGTGAAGTAGTTCGTCATTTTCTATTTAAAGAACGCGAGGATTCCCCAAATACCACTCGAACATTCCATTGGTTGTTTGGTTTTCCTGTGGGATTGTTAGCGATGACAGCCTTTGAGGTTTTTTTTTTAATTGAATATTCCAAGGCCCCCGGATGGAACAGAAATTCACACGACCATACACCCGGTGTCCAAGTCATGCTTTGTTCCGACTTAAACTCCGTTACAGTTGAAATATGGATTGAAAACAAAATTAAGCCCAAGGTTAGTTGGATTTTTGGACATTAGAAAAAAAAAAAACATCTTACTAATATTGTTAATAACTGCTTCACTTTTATAGTCTCAATGTCTTATTTACTTAAGATTTATTTTATTATGTAAGAATACACTGGAAATTGAAATATACTCTGCAATATTATTATACAACAGATCATATTATGCTTTCTTTAAAAGTCTACTATTTTAAGTTCCAATTACGCTCCACTGTTGCTTCGGTAAGTTTTTATTTGTTTAATGTTATAGATTTTGAGATCATATGATGAGAGTTATGCAAATTGAACTCTATTATATCTCTCTCTACCAGTTCTTGTCTTTTATTTATTATGTAAACTTCAGCGTTTCCATTCTATTTTGTTCATTCTTTCATCTGATCTAAGTCAAAAAGAAACATGTCGACGGTCTTTTGATCTTCAGAAACTTATGTCTCCTTTGTTGAGATGGTGTTCATTGATTTTTAATTTATCTCTTTATTTATTAGAGACCACGGGAAAGAATAGTAGTGTTTTGTTAATAATTATAAAAATTTATTTATTTATTTTTATTTTTTTATTTTAATATTGTTTAACAGTTAATTCACTAATTCGTATCTGAATTGAAAACAATTTAAAACCAATTGAACTTTCCAATGCTTTTGGGGGGAAAAAATGGAATAAAAAACAACTTCGTACAAGAAAAAGAAAAAAAAAATCCAGGCCTGAGGCTTTTCCTAAAACACATGAACTGCACTTGCATTTGAAATATAGAGACAACAATGAAAGTAAAACAGCTAATGAAAAATGATGACATCGTGATTGTTAAAATAAATCATATTAATTACTCAGTCTTTTCCGTTTTAAGGAAAAAAAAATTCCTCTTACAAGAAAAAAAAAAGGTCATCCAGACAATAAACTCAGAAATTTGTCTTAAATAAAAGAAGAAAATTTTAAGGAATTGTTTCAAAATTGAAATCATTGATTGATTGAATGAATATTTAAGTTCATTTAGAATTGAATTATTGAAATGAATTGCTCAAAGTATTCATATAAAACGTGATAGATTTCAATGCAGTCGTGTGAACAGAATAATAATAATGAGATAACAAATTTTAAAAAAATCATTATATTTATTTTTATTTTTATATATGCAAATATAAATCAGAATTTTAAAAAAAAGGTAATTGCTTCAGGATTCTTTATTTGATATACGTTTTAAAAGCGCTGGTTGAAATTGATTTATTTTGTGAATGAGAGAATAAAGAGATAATCCTCTGGATAATCCATATTCTAAAAGGAAACAGAAAAGGAACGAATTCCTACAAAAAGTTCTGGCATTAATTTATTAACTTTTTTTCCTTATTTGTATTATTATAAAAAAATGTTTCAAAAATACAAGTTATGTTTGTTTTTAATTAGAAAATAATTATAAAATGATACAGATTAGTTTTGAAATGAGGTTATAACACCCTCAGTTGGAGAATGGAAGAACAATAGCGATGTAATCTTCCTGTTGCTGAAGCCTCATTCTCATTCACAAATATTTAGCCAAAACTCGTTAATAATTTGGGAAAAATTTGAACTTTTAATCTTTGAGAAACGCCCACAAATGTCATAAGAAACCACTCGGTAATTTAATAGGGGAAGGATTGGACTTCAATGACAAGAACTATAGTACAGGTTATTTAGAGTTCAGTATAATTGCAATTACAGTGAGTGAAATTGATCTCTATATTGTTATTTATCTATGTAGTGAATTGAGTATTTCTAAAGTATGTCCTGCTAATGAGAAGGCCAACGAAAGAAAGGAATTTTTTTTTATATAAGTAAAAAAAAAATGTAATGTACGGTTCAGTAATTTTTTACTTCTTTCTTTATTTATTTATTTATTTATTTTGTGTGTGTGTGTGTGTGTGTTATAATTGTTGATTTTCGTGGTTAAATTACTTGATTGCTTATTGTTATTTGATTAATATCACGTGATCCATTATCAATATGACAGTTTTATTTAAACACTTCCTATTGGAAAATAAACTGATTGTTCGACGTGAATATTACTTAAAAATATATGACAGTGCTAAAAAAAATATATATATTACAAAATGTGTGTAGTTCATACACGAATTGGATCTTCTTAGAGGGACCATATACAAAGTTTTTCAGAAGGAAGAGGGAGATTTTTTTTTTCTGTCGTAAAGGTGGCCCTAGACGGTCAATATTTTGACCAAAACGGTTTCGTCAATCGATTGAGTCAAGCATGTTTGACCGTTTAGGAACCCGTTGACGCGCGTGCCAATCATTGAGGGAGATTGATAGAAAGTTTGATTTACGTCAATCATTGAAGAGGGCTTTTGACCGTCTAGGAGGGTTTTTATCAATCTTTTCCTCAGTCATTGCTCTCGGCACAAGAAATGGAGTGCACATCCCTCGATTTCCACAACGAAATTCATTCCGAACGTGAGTTTACATCAATTTTAATAGATTTATATCGAGACTGCCCTGAATTATGGAAAGTAAAAAGCCAAGATTATTTTAATAGAAATAAAAGAAGTGCGGCATTACAAAAAAATTTTTTTCAATATCTGATAATTTTTTTTTTTAGTTTTAATAGAAATTCCATCTATACTTACTGAATTTGTATTTTTCGTATTACTTATTACATATTTTATTTCTGAAATATCAGGTTTTTCTATTACCATTGTATAAGTGATATTTACCGTATTATTTAGATTTTTAAGTAAATTTATCCCACAACTATTATCAGGCTTTAATTCTATCTTATTATAATAGGAACAGTATTAATTTTTTTCTTAATATTTAATTAACCCATCCACCACATCAGAGATCATTTTCTGTTTTATTTGTTTAAATGTTAGAGTTTCATTTTGATTAATTTTTATTTGACTGAAAATTTTGTATTTAACGTAATTTGTTAACCTGTATCCAAAGTTGTTTTTAATTTTATCCAATTTAAAGATTTTATACCAGTTGTATCTAGTATTTATTTCTTCTTCTTGAGAATTTCTTTCTCTTAGTACTTCAAAATAATTCTTTATCAAAATTTTGCATATAAATTTTTCATATTCCATATTTTTTTCTTATTCTTATTTTTTCTTTTTTTGATTTATATTTAAAATTTATGTATATATTATTGAATATCTTCATAGTCAATTTATTTATGTTTTCTACTTGTTGTTTATTAATATTGATCCAACATTCTAGACCGTAATTTAAGAGAGAATCCACAAGAAATTTGTAAATTATAAGTTTTTGTTTAAATGGAAAAACGTTTTTGATATGATAGATAAGAAAAGAATATGAGTTCAACTTCCCTATTACAAACTCAATTTGCCAATTTAATTTCTTTATTGTGTCGTTCAACTGTATCTAGTAATTTATTTATTTCAACCTATAAATTTGTAGGGGATTGTAGAATTTTTCTTAGAGTTTCAAAATAATATTTTTTTATAATTACTAATTTTTTGTTTTAACATATTTCTATATTTTTTTATATTTCAATTTGTAATTTGTATTGGTTGGATTATTTTTAGTTTGTTTAAAAAGTTTATCTTTAATATTTATCTCATTTATTAACTCTTCAGTAATCCATGGTTGTTGCTTTCTTTTTTTTTTCATTCCAACCTTATATTTAATTTCTTTATTTTATTTGCTGTTACAAACAATAGTTAATATTTTATCATCAAATTCTTTAGAATCTTGACAGTTATATATATCCTCATTATTGCGTAACTCAACAAATTACCTTCCATTAATTTCATTTTTAGTTTCATTAGTTGAAACTCCACTATGAATGAATTTTGTTCAAAAGAATGAAGCGTGCGTCAATCGATTGCCTCCCTCTTTTGATCAAACGATTGACCGTCTAGGACCACAGATTGATGGGTTATTTGAGGCGTGCGCCAGAATTGACGAAACCGTTTTGGTCAAAATATTGACCGTCTAGGGCCACCTTAAAACTAAGTTTCAGGAAGACCCCATTTTCTGGTTCAGAAGAAGTTACGTCCTTCACTCATTTGAGGAGTTTAATTTCCTTAGGAAATCATTACTTTTTCAAAATAATAATATTATTATCCGCATTTCCTATTTAATATTGATTTTCAACGCTTAATCGTATTCAGTTGTTAATTTTCAGAGTCGTTGAATGATAGGATCGAGGTCAAAATTATTGCAATTTATTAAATCATTTCTTATAAACGAAATTCATATTTAGAATCAATTAAGGAAACTTATAAAAACATTCAACATTAAAATAATAAACTATTAATAAGTATATTTTTTTCCCTAAAAACTTCAAATTTCAATGGTATGAAGGTTGTTTGTTTTTTGGTTCTTTGTTTGTTTTGTTTTGTTTTTTTAATTAGTTTTTAATATTTCTAGAAATTTTGTTTTTAAAGAAAAATAGGAAAGAACAGAAAATAATTTTCGCCAACTTTATATTTTTAACTTTCACTAGGAAATATAATTTTGTTTAATTAACAAAAAATAATGAGAAAAGTTTCATTATTTTGCTCATTTTTTGTAATTGTCACAATTACCTAATTGAAATAACAATGAAAAAGTAAAACGTAAATAGGTTTTTAATGTCAGTGATTATGAACTGTTTTTTTTTTGTTTAAATCATTTGACTAAAAGATACTTAAATTATTTAGAACAGATTAATATCAAACGGGAAACAGGAAATTCTTTCTAATTTGGATCTACAATTGAGGAAATGGATCAGATTCGAAGCCAGATGTTTATTAATAAACAATTTAGTCAAGGTTGTTGTATTTTCTATTGATTTTCAGCATTTACTGATCAATGTTCTCACTCAGTTTTTCTTTTCCGATATAATTTAATCTGAAAATCTATTTTACTTAACCTAATTAAAATTGAATTATAAAACAAGGATTAATTTTCTATATAAAGAAATTTTGTTTTTTATTTTATATTTTTTACGTATTTGGTTCTGATTTTAATATAGAAAAAAAAAAGAAAGAAGAAAGAAATTAAAATATGGATAGAAAATTAATATCTGTTTGTAGCATTTTGTAATTATTAAAAGTTATAATTGTAATCTTAATATATTATTATTATCCATTGCCAAGAATATTTTTATTTCATAATCATTAAATAGATTCATAAAGATAATATTTTTAATATTTTAGAAATTAAAGAAAAATTATTTAAACAGATACATTTCTGTTAAAACAATTCAACATGTGCGAATAAACACATTTTTCCTTTGTGTTTTATTGTGAGGGTAGATACTGTTTTACGGATATCTGAAACATGTCAGTACTTTTTTAATGTTTTAATGCATTGCTGATTGATTGTCATTTCTTATTCATCCAAAACTCCATTATTACAAAGTGATCTGAAGATTTCTTGTGAATGGAGACTGTCTGTGTACCTTCATAATCAATATTCTTTACCTGTTTCGTGTTTAGAGATCATTCACAGGCAAATAAATACCTGCATGAATCAAATTATGTCTCTTATGAATGGAAATCAATGTGAGAAAAACATCCCCTCATTTAATGGTCCGTTGATTTCCAAATCAATTTTTTTTTTATCTAAAAGTCGCTTAAAACAAATCCTGCCCAATCCTCTTTTTTTTATATGAGATATTTAATAACAGAATAATAAGCTTATTAATAATAATTGACTCTAAAGTTATCACTTTTGCCTAGTAATCTCAATCGTGAAGAATGTGAGTTTAAATTAAAAAGCGATTAATAACGTATCAATGGTAGTTGAAGAATCTGCTTGATTTATAGAAAGACAACTAGAACAAAAGAAAACGACAGAATGAAATGAACAGGAAGAAACGAAAGATAGATTCACTTTCGAATAATATTTAAAGAACTTATTTTTGTACGTGAAACTCCATAACTGAAAGCCTTGTAGAACATGTTCTATGGTATATATTGGAGAACCTTAATCGAACAGATCCATGAACGTATTCCGATTGGGCTTATAGTTAATCTTATAATCATGATCCAAATCCTATCCAAGTTGACATTGAATACAATGATATAAAAGGAAAATTTTGAAAGCTGTAATTATCCAAAATAAATTGACGAAAGGTAAAATTATTATGAATTGGTAAAAAGGAAAGAGAGACCTGTGAGAGCGATTAAAATAATGACCCCTTAGACTACAACAATTATTAAACGTAAATAGTTAATATGTAGTTTTGTTTTTATTGTTATGTTTTCGATTTATGTATTGGCGTATGAATTGTTTATTGTAATTTAAAAATTTATTTTTGTCTGAAGCTGTTTCTGAAACAGCGAAACAATAAAATTGCTTTTTTTTTTTTTTTTTTTTAATAAAAAATTGAATTTAAAAGACTTGTAAATAGTAAATATCTTCCAAATCTTACATTAACAATAAAATTGCCTAAGTAATTTTTGTTTACATTTTTATTATTTCGTGCAATTTTTAATTTTGTTATTATTTTTTTCTTATTTATTATTTTTCTTTTTTTTCAAATTCTGTTGATTGGTGAAGATATGAAAATAATATGATAAATCCGGAATAATAATAACAATAATAATAACTTTCTTTTTTACTTTATTTTAATGAATGTAGTTAATTTTCTCGTGAATTATTTCTGTATTTTCATGAAGATTTTAAAAAGTTTGTTTTGAACCGAAGTCAATAACTATCAAATCCAATGAAAAGTCAATCGCTGAAATTGAAATAGATTAATAGTAATTATCTAGAAATTCCGAAAAATCAGAGATTTTTTTTTTCTATCTTTTTTTAAAATAAAAGAAAACAATTCAACTAATGTTTCGAAGTGTTGAAATGTTAAAAGAAAATAGAAGTTAAAATAGGAGCCTAATAGATTTCCATTTGAAATATGCAGGGAAACAACTATTCTTAATTTATTTATTTATTTTGATTTGATTTTTTTATATTTCTTTTAATTTAGATTCAGTCCATTGAAGATTTGTGAGAATCAATGGCTAATAATTTTCGTGCTATTTTTATATCTCAACAATTAATAGTAATAATTATAATTAATTGATCATTCCTAACGATGTCATTGTTAAACCACAACAATTTGAGACGGACTACAAAAACATCAACTCAAATTTGAAATTTTGATACAAAGAAAAAAATTACTTTTAATTTTGTCCTTTAAAATTTTTTGTCTTATAAATTATTAATATTCTATTGTGGTCATTTATCTTCCGTTGAATTAATTGCTCTGTAATTAATTGTAGGGTTTCTGCGTAATTGTAGTTCAATGCCAAGAATTGACTCGAAAAGGAAAACAAACAAAAAATAACGTCAAACAAACAATGGTTTCTCCTCCTTTAATCGCTGTTGAAGGTTAGAGGAACTAGGATTCCGTTTGTTTATAATCAACCAAAGGAAATGCATTGAATAACTTGATTTATTTTGGAGCTCATGGATTTAGCCAACACACCTGTTTTTTGTTAAAAAACTAATTTAATTAAAATAAAAGGTATTACAGAAACGACCCGTGTTTCGAATTATCTTCGTAATTCTTTATCGATAAAGAATTACGAAGATAATTCGAAACCCGGGTCATTTCTGTAACACCTTTTATTTTAATTAAATTAGTTTTTTAACAAAAACCAGGTGTGTTGTTGGCTAAATCCATGAGCTCCAAGATATGTGCAACACACGTCAAATAATAGCTGTATTTAACTTGATTTATTTCTATTTAAATTCTATTATTAAAGACACTCTATTCTTTGAATGTGGTTCAATGGTAATTTACTTTTAATTTTAAACATTGAATTTTAAGTAATTTTGTCAAAATCAAATTCAGAGAAATTTAGGAAATTGTAGAAAAATGGAAACAACAGAAAAAAAAAAATGCAAAAATAGTTCACGTCTTACAAATTCTAAATGAAGATCTTTTTATTTTAAGGAAAGAACTTTTTTTCAACGATATTATTATTATTATTATTACTTGAAACCTTAAATTGAAATTGCAAGTGAATTTTTCTCAAATTAAGGCACGTGATAGAAGCACAAAATGTCTTGAGTTTTTTTTTTAATTTATTATTTCTATAAAATACGGAGCGTGAATAAGAAGAGACATTGATTCAATGTTATTTTACACTTTGAGTTTTTATTTATTTACTGTACCGTATTTATTTATTTATTTTTTCATTCTTTTTCAAACTCATTAATAGGGTGTTTTTTTTTTTAATATATCTTGTTTAGTTTAGAAGCTGTCGCGTAGATCCCTGAGCTCATAATTACGTAACGCAATTGTGGGAGGAGGGGGTGGGGTTCAATTTCCGTTGTGGTTTGTTACAATGGGCTTGGGGGAGGTGATTTACTTTAGTGTGACCGTCACAGCAGTAGAGACATCATGGATAAAAACAACACAATAAGTCTAAATGAAATCACTCAATAACCACTCAGAAATCGTTATTCTGTTAATATTTTCTTTCCTTTCTGTTAGTATTCTTATGAGTTTTAAGCTCTAATTAATTCTTCTTTAGTAAAGATTCAAAATAATTCGTAGTATTGATATAAGTATTTCAAGTAATGTAGTTTTTTTATTTGACTCTAGTCAGACAACTTTTGTGGAAACTTCCAGAACAAATCCTTTTCCGTTTTCTTTTTTAATAGGAAAATTTCATCAAAAGTTTTATCACCTTTTGAAGGAGGAGGAAGAATTGTTGATCTTATTCTAAGTAAGAGAAAGAGGGTCAAACTAAAGATAGTTTTACATAATACGTTTATGGACTCCACGCTAAGGAAACATTGACTATTTGGTTAACATAGACATTTAACAAATATAATTTTTCATTTTGAACTTTTTAGCAAAAGAACTTTAGGAAAATGCAAATATCACATCAACTGATTGATAAAAAAAGGCAAATTACATTTGTTTCTCCTAATGACTTCTTAAATTCCGAATTCTTTTCGCAAAAAGTTTATTTTAAACCATTCAAAGTCTGTATTCTTAATCATTAGAAAATATTTCGTAATCTGATAAAACAATCTTATTGTCTTATATGCCATCTAATTCTGTCTTCTTCATCTGTGCGGGATTTTAAACGATTGCTCTGTATTAAACAGATTCCATCTTTCTTTTTGCTCTTACTTTATTTTATTTATTATTTTTTGTTTTTGTTTTTTTTTTCTTTCTTCCAATCCCCCTACTAATGAACGTTGGGGAGGGACATGGGTGGGAATGACCTCTAGTGGAGTGGGAGCTTTATCTCTTTCTAGGGGTCATAAAACAGAAGCCTTAAAGTATATTACCGTAAGTTTATGTAAGAGCATCAACAAAAAAGAGTGTTTGGGAAATAACTTTTTTATTGGCGCTAACAGACCAGTAACAGTCTTAAAGAAAAAAACGGAAGTTTTAATTCCTGAGATTAACTATGAAGAAAATAAAAAATGTAGGTCTTCTAAAGTGGAAAATCACAACAAACCCAACAGAATGGATCGCAACCATTTTTATATCGAAATCTGAAATAGAAATCGACTAAAATTTTTGAGTGAACAGTATCCTAAAATATTGAATTAAAAACAACACACAAATAGATTTTAAAAACGCCCCTTTTCAACGGTTTTCGCGTAGGACCCCGAAAGACTCCACATGCTAAGCATTTTATTAAATGTTTTTATAATGTTTTTAAAAATCAATTTGTGTGTTGTTTTTAATTCAATACCTCTTTTTTCATACACGTTAAAATTTTATTAGTAACTTAAAATAGTTTCATTTCATTTGATTCGCGCCATAATATCGAATTATTTCTAAAATCTTCCCAGTTATTTGCACATTGTAATAACACAACTCTTTTTATTTTACAATTAAGCATATTTCTATGAGTTTGTAAGTATTTGATAGCGTTTTTTAGTTGTAAAATGTAAGTTACTCATTTCAATGGAAGTTGAGGAAGAAATTGAAAATTAAATTGAATAGATATTTGTTTGGAAACTGTTTTCACAAACAGTAGAATTCGTTGAGAATCCCCAGGGTCTTTATTTACTTCAGGAAACATCTTTGGAATACGAAGTTTAATCATCTCAATTTAAAGAATAAATAAGGAGAGGGTGGTAATGTCTAGGACTTTTTATTATTTTTTTTATATTTTTTTTTGCGTAACCTAAGTTTATTACGGATAACATTTTTATAACTCATACTAAAGGATGCATTAAACTATACATAGTTTATGAACTGAAATGTTTAAAAAACGAGGAAGCTTCTTTTTTCAATCGTATATCTGTAAGACTGACAATAAAAATATCCAGATATTTTCAGAAAAAGAATAAACTAGAGATCCTTTTAAACTATTCTGGAAACAGCAAATAACACACACACAAACACACATGTAAATATATTTGTAGTATCAAAAGAAATTATTTTTTAAAAAAAAGAAACATTTTTTCCTAAATTACGTACTTTAGGTTAGAGACCCGATCCGTAATCATTAAAGATATTAAAAATATATATATTCTAGAATGTGATGTTATATATAAGCTTCTTTTTTATTTTTACTGTATTTTTTTTCGAATTATCCAACCCTCTTTATTTTCTTGTTTTTATCAAAACAAGAAAAGCTTTAAAAGTTGCTATATTATAAAAAAAGCGATTCGATTGTAAAGGAGTCTATTTTTGAAAATATTATTTACTAAGAATACATTTATCGAGTTATTTATAGTTTGCAATAAAAAAAAAAATGTTATTATTTTGAACTTGTAAATAGTTCGATGGCAAAAAAAAAAAAATGAATTTTCTTTATTATTGTTATTATTATGGATATCATGTTTGTTTCTCCACTCTAAAATTACGGGGCTCACTCAGCGTTGCTCTTACGACGTAAATAATAGCAGACCATAGTGGTTGCATTGGTTGCCCATACTTGTTTGTAATCAACGACGCTTGGCCGTAAGGATATCGTGCAAGGATTTCAAAGTGGCTATTACTTCTTCTTCCACCGGATCCACTTAAATTGCCCATAAATCGAAAGCCATTTCGTCAATGGCTATCGTCTTAGCCTATTTCTCTTAGCAGGAGAAGTTTCTTGTTAAAGAGGACGTTGGCTTTTGTCATCGCGATCCCATTTCGTGTTGTTTGCCCTAGGCCTTTCTTTCACGCTGATCTCGTAAGATATGTCTCATATTCAATGCTGAATGAATACACAACAAACAAAGAAATCAATTTGATATACTTGTTTTTCATGGGATTTCCTTTGTATACGTTTCTACGGGGGGTCCGCCCCCTATTCTATTGTCTCGTTACCTTCCTAATATGAAGTATAAGTAGATATTATCTATATATCTTAATTAAAACATAAATTTATTACTTGGATCATCTGCGTTAAGTTAAAAACATTAACTTTCACAGCCTAATTAGTTTCCAAATTTTGCTTTTGTCCCAAATTTTAAGGTTGTAATTGAGATTTCTGTACGGGGTTTTTTTTTCATCACTTTTAATAAACAAACAGAAAGGTCTGGAAAATTTTGAGACTTCTCCTGTCGCTGGTTTTTAATAAAGCATTTCTGGATAATAAAAAAGTTTAAGATGCATTAGACAATTAATAGGGAATTAAAAGAGATGATACAAAAGATAAGGTGCAATGAAAAATAAAAGAAAAGGAATTATGTTAAGGCAAAGAAAGGGGATGGGAAATGTTATTCGATGTTTCAATCAGCACTTTTAACATTATTAGATTAAAAAAAGGGAAAATATTTTACTCTTTTATTTGTTTTTCCTTAACATTATCTCCGTCGCATTTTGTTTTGTTTTTTCCTCTTATCATTCCCCTCAATCTATATGAAATCAATATAAGGGAATAGATAAGATATATATGAAATAATTACTTTTAAGAATTCTTCATAATGCAGTATTAATCCAACCTTAGAGACTACTTCGAATAATGAACTTGGCTCTTTTGATTATTTAAGACAATAATTGGCTCCAATTTTACAACTAGAGTAACTATAAAATATTTGTTTCTTGTGTAAAGATGTTGTTCAGGCGAAGAAAAGTTATTTCAAATCTTTATATGCAATTTGTTTATTTTATAAAATTTCCCGTTAGTTTTATGGGATTTTTTGCTGAATTGATAGTCCAATGACGTCATGATATGAATAAAAGTGAAAGTAATTATTTAACGTTAACAAAACAAGTAAATGATATAAGGTTTGGTTGATGTCATTTTGTTGTTGTGTCATCTGTTGAAAGGTGAATCATCTGTTCTTGTGGTCAGTTGTGAATTCAAAAGAGAAAGAAACGAAAAACAGGAAATTCCTCCGTGAGTGAAATCTCTTCAGTTGTCTTCTGAGAATCTACTCAGACACACGATAATTTAACTCAAATTCAAACACCAATTCAAAAGAACTAATTCATCTCCTTCCTAAAGTGATTTACTTTAAGAAAAGTGCTTTGCTACATTTATAAAAGAAAATATTTTGTGATTTGTAACAAAAACAATAAAGAAATCTCTGCTCCTTAGCTTTGCTTCAAGATCTTGTTACTATAGATTTTGACCTTCTTCGTTACTTTATTATAATATTAGCAATTTTTAATTTTTTTACATTAAAAAAATTAGAAATTACAAATATATTTACTTTAAAATTAAAATAAATCATTTTCAAAATAAAGGTCTATTATTCATAAAAATTTAAGTCATTTCAATTAAAAAAAAAACCTTTTCTACAATTTTTCAGTAATTACAATTTTTAACTGTTGAATAATTATTTCTTTTCATTTTCACCTTTTTAATTGAATTTAGTGAAATCGTTTTAAAATATTCCCATTGGCCTACATTAGATATATTTCTTATTTAATGTTTATTCGTTATAAATTTGTTCGTTATTTCCTAAAATGAAGACTCGTTGTAGAGTTTTAATTTTGTATGAATCTTGTGTAAAAATGTTGAATATGTTTTTTTATCGTTCATCTGCACCGTTTTTACAAAACCATGATTTAAAGTTAGTTTTGATTCTTGTGAAATATTGTAATTTTTATTTTACAGTAGGACCTACTTTTTAATATTGGTTTTTTGCTTTTCTCAGTTTTTGTGAAACAAACAAAGTCTGTTTCGCTGTAAACGTTAAATTACTTCAGAATAATAATATAAGGATTGAAATATTTTCCATTAACTGTTTTGTCCAGTTTTATAAGGAAATCCCTCGGTGATAAAATGTATTAGTGTTTTGTTTTGTTTTTTTTCTTCTCTTTTTCTCTGCTTTGTTGCAGAAGTTGCTGAATATTTAAGCATCATTCTAATCCTATTAGGGCTTTCAAAATTTATGGTTTCGTCTTATTTTTTGTCCCAGTTCTATTTGTTAGATTGTAATTGACACTGAAATTCGAAATAGGGTATTTATGTGATACGAAGGTAAGTTTGCGCCAAAGATGAAATAGCGCATTGATTTTATGTGTTTTCAGTTTTCGTTTTAGTCTTGTTAATCTTCATTACTTGTGAATATCTCAGCATTGATGTTTATATGACATCAGCCTTGAGACAAGTGGAACAACCTGTGACAAGTTGGGAACCGGTTCAACGAACATTTGATGTCATTACAGGGTGTTCCATTACAAACCACAAAGCAGCGTTGGCTGAGCCTAACCCTTAGGAATTCACAAGTTTGGAGTGATGCCATCCAGAGAAATGAAGGACTATCTATTATAGAGGCACTGTTCATAAGAGTTGTATTTAATCCTTCTGCTTTTATTTGCACGTGAATCAACTCAGTGATTTCAAAACGGTTTGGCCCAACAGTTGTAGATTGGTTTCTTTTAGGCTTCAAAGAAACAATTAAATCAGACGTTTACTTTGATTGTGATTTCAAAGAGGTTTTTGTTGTTGTTGTTGTTATTGTTTTATTTTGAAAATTTACAGGATTTTACGACATTTCTTTGTATATTTCTTTGTTTCTCTCGAGATAATGTAAATAAGAAAACCACTTAAAAGTATTGATTGTACATGACTTATCACTTAGTAAACAAATTCCAATGTTTAGTGGTATTGTCTCTCTTATCTATTGGTAATGATTTAAGTGTCTCTTTGGGATTTTATCTTTCTCCAATTCTTCTCTCCTGTTGTCTTTTCACTTCTTTATTGTTTTATTGTCATCACTGGCGTAATACCAGTGCTTGTCCCATTTGATGTCAACTATTTTTTTAAACAGTGTTTCGTGAATGAACTTATTCTCTTCTGTAGAAGTTTTCCTCAATTATTGTAGCTTTGTTACTGATTGACTTCTTCACCGCAGCACTGGGAACGATTGGGAAACACTTTGAACTATCATGGATTCCTTGTTTGATTTAATTACTTCTAATTTAAATTAGCCAAATACTATATATTAAACTTGCCCAATTCAGAACCCTTAAAAGTAAATTTATTAGTACTGCAATATTAATTGAGCAGGTGATGCAGAAGATATTCTCATGAAAAACATCACAAAACCAATATCCTTTGACGTTTTATTCATGTGACGAGTCTTACAGTTCATCTGTGGGAAGTAAATTAACAAAGGCGCCATTCTATTTCAGTGGCAGAAATAAACACAGAACTTTTTTCTTTCTTTTCTGCATAATAACAGACATTGAAGATTTCTTTATATGTTATAAAATAAAAAATATTTTTGTGTGGTATTTACAATATTTAATCTTCACTGTCAACACACGTATTTTTTCCAAGTGTTGCGCTTCCTGAATAAGATTCTTCAATTTCCTAAAATAGCTTATAGTTTCATAAGAGAATTCATTTAAAATACAGAAAAGAAGTGCCTAATCATTATATATATAAGACTTAATTAGGCAAAGTTTGAAGAGTTGAGGTTCGCGCTCAACTCGCGTTTGTAATTCAGAAAATACAAACACTATAAACAAATGCAGTTTTCTCAATTCCTTTGTATCATACTTGAAACTATTAAATATAAAAGAAAACTCCTTTGAGATGATAAACACCTTCTTTAATCCACAAGATATTTTGATTCTCTTAACGAGAATCTTCTTCAAGTTTTATATTCGAGGAAAAAAACTGTCTTCTTCCTGTACAGCTTTTCTAATCGTTAAGAAGAAAGCTTTTCTTTTTCTCAAATGTAAACCTGAAGAAGATTCTCGCTAAGAGAAATATCGTATGGATTAAAGAAGCTGTTTTATCAGTTCATAGGAGTTTTCTTTTCTATTTTCTAAATGCATAAATAGCCTATTATAAATATTTTGCAATTTTTGGGATTTACTCAAATATTAATCATTATGACAAATGTTTCCGTACAATTAAATTTAATTCTTAAATTCTCTTAATGAAAGTGAACTATTATTAGTCATTATTAGTGTAAATAAAATATTTTTTGTTAAATTGAAAATTCAAATGTATGTTGAGGTTAAGAGATACGAATGATTATAAAAAAAAATTATTTTTGGTTTTCTTTCCATACATATTTTCATTAATTAGAATATTTATTGACTTTAAAATATATATAAAAAAACAACGATTCTTACCAAAGATATTTTAACTTTATTATAATATTATATTTCAAATTGATAAATTAATTTTTTTTCTTCTGTACTATTTTTTTTAGTTGAAATGATAAATGAAATAGTTATCTGTTTATAATTTCTTTTTTAATTAGATCTGTTTTTTTAATTGAAATTGATTTAAAATTAAAAATTAAAAGAAAACCTTCGGATTTGTAGTAGAATCAGAATTTTCATATTTAAACAGGAGAATAAATAATAAAAAAAAAAAACCTGTTTCCGCCCGGGATCGAACCGGGGACCTTGCGCGTGTGAGGCGCACGTGATAACCACTACACTACGGAAACTTCTATATGAGAGGGTTTCCAAAATCTGGAATAAAAGCATTTCAGAAAAAGAGCTTCTAGCAACGGATTTAGATCGAAGTGAAGTTGATTCAAAGAAAAGTAACAAACACTGATGGAATTTCCACATTTCTCTCTGAGTATTTTAGAATATTAAATTTAGGTAATATTACTAGAAAAAAAGTTATTTTTCTTTATTATTTCGCTTTTTTCTATCATTTTAAAATTAAGATGCCTGCGATGTTTCTATTTCTATTTTGGGCTTATTTAATAACAATGTTATTATATAAAAAAATTAAAACTGTCTAATAAAAATTATTAAATCTTGACTTCAAGGAAGACATTATTAATGCCGTATTCGAAAACGTTGGTAAGTTAAAAATACCACCAGAGTAGATATATTTTTAAGATAATATTTTTTACAAATTTGAAACGAATTATTTTTATTTAGTGAATTGGATTCTGGAAGAAAAGCCTATTTATGAAGTTAATCCTCTGAGGAAAGTAATTTGTTTTTGTCTTATTAAGAGAATTTGGAATACGAGGAACCTGTTTCTATGAAAGAAAAATTCCCTCTAACTCTATTCTAAGAATAGCAATGGGAGAAAGAAATAATGGAATTAAACATTACTAATTAGTAATACCTTAGTTTTACCACGAGATTATTACAAACCTTACAGTGAGATGATCGTGTTTGTTATTAAAATCAAAGATTCATTTTCATTTTTCTTTTTTTTTTTTTTTTTTACTTTTTCACTTATTACAAAGAGGGTCACATCTGGCTAATATTAATTTATTTTCTGTTGATTTCTTAATTAATTTGTTATAAAAGAAGCCGTTAACCAAGAACAATGCGTCATTTCGGTTAATTTTTTTTATTGGATGATGAAGATAATTTCATTTTTTTTATAGTTATAAATTGTTTCTCAATATTTATATTTATTTGTTATTTTCACTTTTGTTTTCTTTTATAAATAATGGAAATTTCTTAATAAATGTGACAAGTTTATACTAAAGGACATCCTACAATAGTTGTTTCACTCTCTTTGGCTATCATCAACTAGGAGTAATCCCCAGGAACTTTCTTGCAAAGAACGCGAAGGTTCCATGAGCCCGTTTCCGCCTTATGTGGAAAGAAGTTAAAACTAGTCGTATTATAGACTACAGTCAATATACATGGACATAAAGGTCAAAGGATGAATAATATGTGTTTTTGCGAAATTGTTATTGATGAGAATGGTCTGTAATGTTACTGCTAATAATTTTAGTGTTGTAGTTAATAATTATAGTGTAATGACAATTGTTATTCACCATTAGTGTCTTGTAATTTACCACAAATGTAGTGCGTAGTTGTAAGATCGGTGTTTATATAAAGCTCTGAAATCAGAATCTCCCGAGGTTTCTGAATGAGATGAACTTTATAAAAACGATAGATATTGTTATTTGATGGGTTAATCTAAGTCATCAATAATGATTTCTGATCCTAAAAGAAAGTTATTCTACTGATTAGCTGTTTTCTTGAATTCTTTTGATTTCTCTGTCGAGTCACTCAAAAGATTTAAGGAGAAAATTATGTTTAATTTCATTGGTTTGAAGAAGCCAAAGAAAGACTACGTCAATGTTATTATTAATATCTGAAAAAGAATTAAACT
The DNA here is from genome assembly GCA_023159025.1 of Thereuonema tuberculata. Classification (NCBI taxonomy): domain Eukaryota; kingdom Metazoa; phylum Arthropoda; class Chilopoda; order Scutigeromorpha; family Scutigeridae; genus Thereuonema; species Thereuonema tuberculata. The sequence continues at coordinate 21,843,779 of JAFIDM010001028.1, read as the reverse complement.
TTTAGGTATCATAATAAAGGATATGTCTTTTAAGGATTCTTGAAGCAAATGAATATTACATGGAGTCAATCAGGCTTAAATATTTTGCATTTGATAATCAGCGTTTTTGTCTATTGATAAGATAAGAAGTTTCCTATTGAAGTGTTTATGTCACTGACCCACATGGATATTTATCAGCTGCCTAGTTTATAAAAAGAAGTTATTTTGAGAAAATAAATGGTTTATATACACACATGTATTTACACAAAGCTGAAATAAGCAGTTCCTAAAACTCTTGATGAAGTGGCCCAAGAATTATATAAAAATATATATAATTATAATATAATACATAATTTTATATAATTATATATTATATAAAAATATAAATAGTTTTATATTTTAAAAAACTATATTTTATATGTTAGAAAACTATTTTCTAACATAATAATAGTCAGATTTTTGTTGCTAAAAATATCTTAGATTTCAGTTTAATTATATTTATATTTAAAATCAGTCAATTTAATTAGTAGTTAAGTCAGCTTTTTAAGAAAATATCCTTGGAAGGTGAATTACATTCATTTCTCTGAACACACTGTCATATTAAATGCATGTGGAAAAAAAAAAAAAAAGAAAGAAAAACATGGAATTAAATAGAAGGAAGCCTTTGATGTTCACTGACTTTATCACAACAGATAAATTGTAGGAAAGTCATTGTTATTGATGATTCTGTTTGTGTTCATTGAAGTTAAAAAATGATACATTCTGCCATGGAACGCCATAGTTCTAATAATTACATGAGGTATTAGTCAATAGAAAGTGTTGTGTCATATTATAAGTGACGGGTTTCCTTTTTTTTTTTAAATTCTGATTCAATTTTCATTAAATGCTGTAATTATTTAGCAGAGAAATTTATGTTTTACTGACTGATTAGTTAATTTAAGGAAATTAATAGAAAGAAAAATTCCACCATACAGAAAACTGTTTCATTAGATTTCAAATTTGTTTGATTTATTCCTGTTGATTTCCATGTATTGTGAAGCGAAGCAGAGTAATATCTTTACCGAAGTTCATGTTACACAGAAAAACAAAATCTCTAATTAAGACCCCATAACTTAGATGCCAAGTCCTAGATAAGACTTGAAGCTTTCATAGAAAGAGATCAAAACTTACCAATCAGTTGATATTCCTTTTCCTTTTTTTTCTTCTCATCTGTTTTCTTTCCTTTCTTCATTAATTATTCAAAGTCTTCTGGGAATATTTAAGGTAATGTTTATTCCAAATTTTTATATATTATAATTTAAAAAAAAAAAAACAAACAACACGTATTTATTTTGAAAGTCAATTTTTTCTAATACTTCAAAATAAAATACGTATATATTTTATGCTATTTCTGAGGGAGAATCTTAAGTTCTTTATTAAAAAAAAAATTTTTTTTAAACACAAAAAAAAATTAATTTTTTTTTTCAAAAAGTCATCATAGTAATAACCAAGGATAGCAAATAAAATCATAAACGAACCAAAATTAGGAGTGAAAAGAGATCATATCCACTACAATATTACTTTGATTTTTTGTAGTTATTTTTTTTTTTTTTTTGTTATCTCTTAAAATTTTTATGATGAAGTTCCTGGAAGTTGCTTGTTATGGATGGAAAATGAAAGGTATAATAAAAAGATTGTGTAAATTAATCTTTTTTTTTTTTTTAATACTGAAATTAGTTCATCAACAATTTCTGTTAAACAATTTGTTACATCCAAAAAATAAATGAAATTAAAAAAAAAAATATCTACGCAGAAATATTTCTTTATGAGTTTTCTTTTTCTCTGTTTCGATTCATTGGGAATTAGCCCTCCAGAAATAACGTTTTACACTTCTGAGAAAACATTGTTTGTGGGACTGACTTCTGTTTCTGTCTCTGCGTCTGATCTCTGTCTCTGTTCTCTCCTTTCTTTTGTCTCTCTCTCTACCTGATGTCGTTCGGCGTCTATTAAATCTGTCTGTTGTGATCTTTTCAACCGTTTCCTCTCAATATCTTTCGCTCTTCTTTCTCCTGCCTTCCTCTTTCTTTCATTATCCGTTTCGATACTATTTGATGAATTAATAGAGATTTAAAATGATGGTAAATATGAGATAATCCAAAAAGAATCGATTCCAATGAAAGCGGTTATGATTTGTTGAATAGTTGAGCAAAAAGTGATATTTTATTCCTTTTGGAATGAACTCATTATTTGATAGCGCGCCCTTGTTGATCAAACTCATTATTTGATAGTGCTCGCAACAATGACAAATGAAAAACCGTTTTCTATTGTTGCGCCGGACAGACAGACCAGACAGACAAAGAAATAAAAGATTTTAGTAGTATAGATTATGGACGTTAAATTTTGCTTTGCGCTTTATATTTGAATAAGAAGGCATTAAAAAAATGGTTAAATATTTTGTTAATTCCAAATGGGTCTATGTTAAGCGATTGAATCAGATGGGAGCTGAAAGATCCCTTGTTGAATTAATTTAAAAAGTATCCACATTGCAAATATGAAAGTATGTCACGGAAATACCTCGTGTGGTTATCGTGATAGACAACTACTTTGGAAGCCGGTTTTCCATGGGCTTTTCCCATTTTCTCTACACAGGTATTCCTCCTCTTCTTCTATAATTACTCAGTACTAATCAAGCCTCAGGTTATTATTTTCTCCCAAATTTGGTAATTAGATGGAACTTAAATAAACCACAAGTAGTTTATTTAATTTACATTTAAATTTACATCAAACAAACATGTATGTCTCAAACTTACAAATACATCTTGATATTTTCGAAGGAAAAAAAACATGTTGTAAGAGTATTTGGGGGAGGACGATATTTTATTTCCAAAATACCAGACTACTTATAATTATATGAGATAATTAATTCTCAATTTTGTAGATAAAGGACGTGAATTTTCATAGGAATTTATCTTTAGATGCAATTCATTTTGAGACCTCATAAGGTAGCATTTACAAAGTTTTTATTAAATAGTTAAATTAATAAAAAAGACAAACTTAATTTCATGTTTTATTTAATTGAAGGAAAGGAGATTTCATTTCTTCATATTTCTAATTTTTCAGTGCATTAGTATGTATCCAATTATTTCAACTTCAATATTGTACAAATAACAAAATATTATTTCATAAGACTACTTATCTTTTATCTTGAGTTTACCGTCACATTAATGAAACGTGTTGCAAAACATTTCCCTGCAGAGTACAGGCTCATCCGAAAGATCAATTTGAGTACCTCTAAAGGTCGCTTGATAATAGCTAGAATTGTAAATGTTCGGCGTTTTTAAATGAAATTTTTAATTAATGTAATCCTCTAATTTTTTTAATTGTGATCAGGTTTTTCATTATGAAATTCCCTGGGTTGCCAGCCCGTAAACGTTTTTTTTTTCCTTGTAAATCTTACGAGATTTCTTAGAACTTTCTTTAGTGTCTAACGGAACTTTGTGCTGGTTTTCTGTATTTGTCTCCAACTGGTTTTTCCAGACTTCTTTTGTCCCAACGCACTATCCAACCAGAAACAACTTCTATAATAAACCAAAATTTGAACAACCCCGAAATAACTACGGATTAAGATTAAAAAGTAAAACAATAGTAAACATATTTAATCAATTTGACAAAAATCTAACCAACCTAACAAATTTTAAAGACTTAAAAAGAAAACTCTTTAATTACATCACAGAAAACAAGATAAAATGGCTCAAATAAGTACATATCTTTAAAATCCAAACTCCAGAAAATATCTCGCTTTTGTACAGAACTTCTCTAGAACTTCCTTAAAAGCACCTACCTAACCAACTATAGCATTGGTTATAAAAAAACAAAAACAAACAAACAAAAAAACAAACAGGAAGTTATAGCGAGTAGTAATACTTAAATACTTATCCTCGTATTCTTGAATTTTTATGATATTAATGTATATCCGTACCATACGTAACTATTTTAAATTTACATTTAAATACATATCCTCTTATTCTTAACTTTTATAATATTAATGTATATCTGTACTATATGTAAATATTTCAATCACATTTAAATATATATCCTCTTATTCTTAAACTTTCATAATTTTAATGTATAACTGTAATATATATAAGTCTGAACATGCACATATGTGTATTTACGCTCCTGTGTGTGTATATTATACATATACACAGAGACATATACACATGTCTGCATCTTCATATTAGAGTGAATGTTCCTAAATGTTTTGCATTTTACTGATTGTACTTTGTAGATATGTAGATTATATGTACATTGCATCATATTATCAACCATAAATTAATCAGATTGTAACTATTAAACTCCAGAACCTACTGACAGGGAAATTTCCCTAGTAGGACTGTAAAAAACTCAAATTATATAAATAAAAAAAAAAAAAAATACGACGCAGATCGAAGCTTCTCCATGTCCACAACATTCAAGAAATAAAAGAAAAGAAAGAATTATATCAGGAATTGTAATCGTCTACAATAATAATAATTCACAGAGTCTCTGTTTCAACTGTAAACATATTAATAGGTTGTTTAACTTTTTATTTATTTACTAACGTCTAATAATATAAGTGTAGATATTATACAAATAACAGATTAATCATCTTCAAGGCTTTTCGGAAATTATTTGTTAGAAGTGAATTATTTAAAGAACAGTAAAATTTTAAATGATGAATTTCTTAAATAATAAGTTTATTGAAGCCCATCTCAGATTTTCTTTAGACCACTGCTAGGCGACTAACAATATGATTCACGTATGCTTTGTTTCGATTAGTGCGCCGCAACAGTAAATAAAAATAATTAAATTCACTTTTTTTTTTTTTTTCCTTTTTAAGTAAAATTGCTGATTTAGATACAGTGGGAAAGATTCTCCTTCAATTTCCTATTTGTTCGATTTTGTTTTGAATCTCTTGAAAATTGATTCATAAGAACACGGTGTAAATCCACGTTAAATTGAATTTATTCACTTTGAATGACTTTTCGCATTTTCTAATGAAGTACTGGAGAAGTTGAAATTTTACAATGAAAATTTAACCAGTTGTTGTTATTTATTTTCTCAAACATAATTTTACAATAAACAGCAGAATCAAAAACCCAATATTTTAGCATTCGAACGAATTAATATTAACAAATAAAAGAAATCAGAAAGCAGGTCATTTTCTGTTATTTTTTTCTTGGGCCTTAACTATATTGATAGCATCTCTTAGAATCAGATTTGCTTGCCATAAATAAAGTTATTTTATGTGCTTTTACAACTGTTAACAAATTATTGTAATAATTATCACGAGCCGTTTTATTATTGTTGAATGAAATAATAATTAAGAGAAATTATCACTTCTAAATTTATATGACGTAAATGTGTATTGAAAAGCTTATTGAATTAATAATGTTCATTTCATAATTGGCTTTAAAAAAATAAATTAAAATAATATCTTCTAAGTTTTAATTCTTTCTTTAAAACAAAATATAGTAAAACGAAACTGCCAAGTTTTCAAAAGAATTTTTTATAAAATTAGTATATGACAAAATTAACTCGATTGTTATAAGTTACAATGTTTATCTTATGCTTTTCAATGTAAGTATTTTGATAGCATCTCTTATGAATCAGATTTGCTGCCATAAATAAAGTTATTTATGTGCTTTTATAACTGTTATTTGAATCAGAAACAGGATTATAATGACAAGCAGTCGGACGCTGCATTCCAAAGTGGTTCATCACTTAACACGCAAACCAATGGTTACAAACTGGTTTGACCTGTTACACTTTTGTTTTTTAGTTGTTTTTTTACCTCCGGCGCGTCCGTTAATGCTTTGGGGTTTCAGTTTACTTTCAAGTGAAATTTTCTCTTAATATTTTTCAAATATTCTAAAGGCCTAATATTTTATAAATAATTACATTCTCGCTTCAGTATTTAACATCGAATGTCAAAATCGTGGAAAGATTTTAGAGTTGTACTTTTAGAATTTATATTTTCACTAGGAAATTCAAAAATTTGATCCCATTGTAAATCCTCTCAGCCTAGATTTGCTTTGATGTCAGTTTCTGCAATATGTTATTTTATAACAATTTGTTCTCCACAGGACAATAACTAAAAACATGTTCAGTTATAACGGACAAGAAACAGACACGATAAAGGGTAATTTAAAATTCGTTATTTTAAGTTTTGCTAATATAATTTCAGTCAACCTAATCTCAAAGGAATTTCTTGTTTTGAACCATATTTTTTTTTAAAATAATAGTAAGATGTTTGGGAATGCTATTTTAATTCTATAAATTTCTCAAAAGTATTTTAAAATATTAAGTTAAACGAAGATGTTTGTGATATTTCATTTTTTTTTTTTCCCTTCGAAATTTTTATGAATTTTAAAAAGTACTCCTCTCTTATCCGTTAAATTAGAAGTAAATTACCAAGTTAATTTAAGTGTCAGGTAGTTCCATAGGAAGTGGGCAGTTTCTGCGTTGGCTGAAAGACAGGAAACTAAAATATTTAATCAAAGTAATTTCGATTACAGCAATGTAATGCCATTCTTACAAAAAAACTTGCAAGTCTGGTCTCTTTAACTGCAGCTCTAAGACTATCTAAAGTCATAAAACGTGTCGGCGCTAAGTCCTGATAGTCTCTCCCACTTTAACTCTCGGTTTTTGGGAGGGTCGTTCTTGTCACATGAATCTTGAAAAAGGAGTATGCTGGTTCAGTTTTAGATGAACAATGTCAATTTGATCACATTAGTAATTGGCAGTGATGGTTTAATCAGACTGTAGGAAGTTGTAATGTAAGACTCCTGTGAGACCACGAAACACTAACCATTGTCTTTTTGGGGTGAAGGGCAGGTTTTGGTTTGTGTTTGGCCTTTTGATCGACATTTAGGCATTGGAAAGAAAGTTTACGATTATACAATATTTGATCCTAATATAAAGAAAAGCAGATTTCAAGACGCCTGTTTTAGTTAGTATTTGTTATTTCATGGGCTCCCATTTGTCCCATATTATTTATTAACTCTTACCTATCTTCCTTACATGTCTTGGGACGGTTGCAATGCGTACTTTAAGATCTGAGGCAGGCTCACTTAGAGTTACAACTGTGTTCCTCTACGCCAGTACCTTCTGTTAATCATTATTAAGGCTTTTCACAGGTCTTCTACGACGCGACGTTCAATCTGAAGATCCGTAATGAAATTTTTCAGACCAGAAACTACATCCTTTCCAAAGGCTAACGATGTTTCGAGTAGCTTCTGCAGTAGAAAGATTCAGTGGTAACTCATAAAAACGTAAAATTACCAGTACTTCTTTAGTAGTTAAATACTACAATAATTTATTCCTCAGTCAGCCTGATTTGGTGCTTGAAGAGTTATCATTGAACCAGCTTTTCCTATGACGTATTATTACAAGTTCGACACTTCCATTCCGTCGGGGAGAAGGGGTTAAGCCTCAAACTTTACAACTGCCACTTCATTGTGGAACAGCCTAATATTAAGGGCATTAATCTTTCCCGCCAATATTTAATTTCATTGAAATTATGAAGTTTATTAAATTACGAAATGGATTAACTACAACAGTATTAATGGAAAAATATTAAATAGGTTCTAATGGACATTATGTATTTTTGTAGAAATTATAATTTACTTGCCTTTGCATTGCAACCCGAAAAAGGTTTGTTATAAAAATAAAAAAACAGATTAGTTTCAGTTGCGTAAAAATATAAGTATTATTCGTAATTTTAAAGTAACCAATATTTATTAGCAAATATACAAATTCTATAAATATTAAAAAGGTTATAAAACAAAACGATTTATATTACGATGAATATCAAAGGTTTAGGATTCCATTCGTCAAATTGTCATTCTGCCCCGAAATTGAGAACCTAAAAGTAAAAAAAATAAAGTGTAGGGTTTTTAGATTAAGATTAAATGACAATAAGTTTTCGTAATAGAAGTATTTCTGAATAGAATATCCCTCAACTTTCGAGAGTGATATTTCACTACACCTTAGCGGTTTCAGTGACTGAAGCAAATAATTGGAAACAATACCTGGAAATAAAGGATTCCTGTCTAGAATTTGGAAACATTGATGCGGAGAAACTGAATATATCGCCGACAGCAACGTGATCAGAGTTCTAAAAACACCCTTTCTTATTCCAAAGTGAACTGCTCGCAGGAATGGAAAAGGACTGTAAAACAAGGAAAACTAAGATAAATAATACGGCACCATTATGCCAACGTGAAATTATTAATTGAAATCTACATATCCGAGGGTCAAGCCAAAAAAATAAATGCAATGAAAAGTTAATTTGAGTTGTTTTTTTTTTTTAAAAATATTGAATGAAAGTACATTCGCAAAAGACAAAAATAAATAAATACCTTTACGGCCAATTGCATTCTCGAAAGCTCTTCAAGAATATCTGCATTTGCAACAGATATTTAATTTCCTTCGCTTCAACAAAAACCATTGATCTCCTACATGAGATAGACTAACATCACAACACATAACCCAAGACGAAAGACTACGAAGTGGCTTCGCGCCACGAATTTATTCAAATAAAAAGAGTAGTCCCGCACTCAAGTGTCAGGAAAATAAGACGAAGTGAAAATCGTAAAACCCAAAATAACATCAGGAATGATATAAAAATATGAAATAAAATAATGTAAACTAATTAAAACTAAACCTTTATATTAAATTAATAAAATTAAAAACAAATCAGTCATATTTAGGCTTTAAAGTTATCAGGAATTATGGGAAAACTGAAAGTGAAATTAAAAACAAAAGTTAGTATTTTACGGGAAAAAAAAAAATAATAATAAAATAAAATGGTTAATAATAATAATAATGGTTAATAATAATAATAATGGTTCTAATAATAATTAAATAATAATGGTTCTAATAATAATTAAATAACAAAAAAAAACATGGTTTATTTATAATTATTTTATAGATTAAAAGTTGTAAATGTTAGTACATGACATTTCAATTACTTTGAGGTTCTTTGTTTAGGAATTTGAGGTTTCTTAATAAAAATACTTCAATTATTATAAACTAACAAACTTGTGATCACGTGATCTTGAATTTTGAGGTAATTTTATGTTACCATCCGTTTCCGCGACCGCTTTCTCACAGTCCGTCTCGGAGTCATGTGATAACAATAAAATGTGATCGATCTCGGGATGTCTCGGGACGTCCGCATCGATAAAACTAAAAATGCGAGCATCCTCAATACTATACCTAATATTTGCCACCTTATTTGTATTTCTGCGTCATAGGGTTTCGGAGGAGAAGCGAGCAGGGAAAAAAAAATATATATTTTCTATTAATAATACGGATTAAAACATTTTTTTTGTAGGAGAATCTTGTACCTTAAGCAGGGCGCACACGATGCAGCTTTTGCTGTGCAACTCGTTGCAATTAAGTTGCACAAAAAAGGTTGCAAACGACAGTCAGGGCGCACACGATGCAACATTCTTTGCGCCGCCGTTCGGACCAGCGGGCAATCCCATAATTCATTGCGAACCCGACTTCCGGGGTGAAAAATTCAAAAAAAAATCTAGGTTTTTCAAACGCTCTGATACATTCTGCCGCATTAAATTACTGCATTTACATACAAAATGTATTTATGTGTGAAAGAAACTCGCAATACTCTGATATTTATTGAGTATTCGCTATTTGCCCATCTCAAGCGAAGGAAATCTGTTTCGACGCCATGTTTCCCCCTTCGGGCCGACGTCACGACTGACGTATTCCAACGCTGCACTGTGATTGGGTAATTCCATGCAGCTTTCCGAGTTCCACTGAGCAGATATCCTTGCCTTTGCAGCTTTTTCTCCATGCAACTCCGGTTGCAACTTTGACCATGCAGCTCCAAAAACGCTCTAGGCCAAAAGTTGCACATGCAACTCGGCCCAAAGCTGCATCGTGTGCGGGCTGCTTTACGTTTTGAAGAATTTTTGTTAAATTCTGCCTTCTAAAATAAAATCTGCATATGTATTACCTTTAAAAGATCTCTGCATATTCAGTATAGACACTTAGCCAGGATTTTGTTAAGGGATTTTAAGGAGGGGGTGGGTCCATTATATTAAATTTTTATAAATGACTTTGCTGTCTTTAAATGAAACTTAAAAAATAAAATGGTCTTATTACTAAAATCTACTGCGAAGGTAGGATTTTTGAATTTCATCATACACACTTTCTTTTTTTTTCCTTCCTTGAACCCCCCCCCCCGGCTACGTGTCTGTTCGGTAGATAAATTGTCAATTGATTTTTTTTTTTTTCCCTTTATTGTAATCAACTTTACGAAAATGTATCCTATAATGCTTTTGTCAACCATTCCTATAATCCAGTGAACTGAAAATCAACTCATTATACTTTTATTTGAAAGGGTTTCTTCCAAAATAAGATTAAAGAAAAATTTCTCACAGCCAAAGTCGTTTTGTCACCGTTTGTTTCTATGATGATAATAACGTTGTCATTGTACAAAACGGAAAATTGGTTTTAGGTTGGATTTTTTTTAATTGAAATATTCCATCATTTTACTTTTGAAATGTTAATTTGGAATCTTCGGAAGCATTTAGTTATTTATATAAATATCCTTAATAAATTCAAATAATTTTGATTTTTATATTTATCAGCATAATGTATGTAATTTTTGTTATTATTGTCTGAAAACTAAACTAAATGAGACACAGATTAACAGCAGGGCGTGGGGGGCGGCTGCATTGGGCTTTAATCAGTCACATTTCACGGTTCTATTCACCGTGGAAAAAATAAAATATCCTTCAAAAGCTCCGAGGCGGGATCGACTGCAGCACCAAGACAGTTGGCCCACTCGAAATGAGCCTCTTATGTTCTCGGCCCCTGAATAACAAGATATATAAATGCTAAGTTAAGTTTCTGATTAGAAGATGACTTTTGTGGTATTTATAAAGTGTTTGAAAAGTAATCAACTATTTTTAAGTTTCTTACTGTTATTATTAACAATTCTTTTTATGAATCAAAATACAATATTTCATTATATTATTACTGATCTATTTTTTATTGTCCTTTTAATAATGCAAATGAAGTGACGTCAAGGACAGTTGTGAGAATTCCATATTGTTGTAATTTGTTTCAAAAGAATGAAAATGAAAATAGATAGGATTAGATCCGCGTTTCCCAACGTGGGGCGCATGCCCCACAGGGGGGCAATTGGAAAATGGATATTTTTTTTTTTTGGTTGTGAAAGTTATATCTAATTTGGTGGGGCATAGCATACTTTAGATACTTTAGGTGGGGCATAGCACAAAAAGGTTGGGAAATACTGGATTAAATCATCAGGAAGTTATTTTAATGGCCATCTTATATATTCCAAACTAAGCCATGGAATTTTGTTGGCATTACACAAAGACCGAAGTTCAACAATTAAAAAGCCCGACCAAAGAGGTGGTAAAAGACACAGTTTTTGATGTTATTATTTCGGCTTCAGTCGAACAAATTTCACACTAACTTGTAAATGATTATTCAGTGTAGAATTCATTGAGACAAGATTTGGTGGAAATCGCAAAGAAAAGGAACGGGAATTAAACCGATTCAGTTTTCAATTAATGTAACAATGAAAATGATGACGCAAAACTATAATTAGAAGGCTGTTTTTCAGCTATCCAGATTTTTTTTTAAAAAAAAAATAGGCGGTTAACTTTAAATATGAAGAAATTACGTTGAATATTTGTTGATGTTCTGGTGGTCGACGGCGTTAGAGCTGTGGTTGTGATGGCTGAAGATGTGGGTTCGAATTACGATAGAGAATGAATAAAATTTTTTCATTATCATTGAAAGATAAATTAGACTGAATTAACAAAATAACGGAGCAGTGTTGTTTTAGGTTACGTAGGGGAATGGTAAAGGCTCTGGAATGGAATCGAGATTCTAGTTTTTCAGCAGTACCTGGAGGACGATTAGTTCAAATGGCCAAAAAGAAGTGAAGTTAGTAT
>JAFIDM010001028.1:21799812-21821822 GCA_023159025.1 Thereuonema tuberculata | reverse complement strand
TACTGCTGGAAAAATAGAATGCTTCTTCATCTGCTCTTTACATTTCTTCTTTTCTTTTTCTTTGTATTTTTTTTGTTTGTTTTTAATATATCTTCCCCCTAATTTCTAAATGAATTATTAAACCGTTTTACAATAGTATCTATGCCGCACAGACTTCCAATTATTGTGGAAAAATAAAAACTTGTTAATGTGTTTAAATTATTAAAAATTTGTCTTTCACAATAAAAGGGATAAGATGAACATAACTCTTAAAGAACAGGAATGGATATTTTTATTCCATTTGTAGTCTGATACGATTATAAATATATAGTCTTTCAATGGATTGATTAAAGAATGAAACCTATTCTGTTTTGGAACTGTATTTCTAAAACATAAACTCCTTTAATTGTCCATTAGTCTGTGCTAAAAAGCAAACAACATTTTCAATTGCACACAGTAAAACATCATTGCTGTTTGCTTTTTTTAAAAAAAAATTCTTAAAGTGTGAAGAATTAAAACTCTTTTGATAAAAACAAGGAGGCTTAACATGCGTGTATTAAAATAAAGAGAAAGTGAAAATAAATAAAATGCACTTACTTACAAAAATGTCGAGGAGAGAAGTACAAACATGGTAATAAACCAACAGTTTCGGAATACTGCACGTATTCCTTCATCAGGGACGGCACAAACATATAAGACATTAAAACAACATTTAAGACGACACGAGGTGTGAAAGCATGGTGAGAGTGAGGGAAGTGAGAGGATTAGGCAAGTTTAGCAATGGTTTAGCATCACTTTCTCCTTTGATAAAATTCACTGTCTTTTACATAATTAAAATAAAAAATTCACCTGCAGTTATTTTTGTTGAAGTAATGGAAATATTAAAGAAATGACCAAAATTACCCTTCAAAATAATTAATAAAATTACTTTTTTGGGTAATAATGATTAAGTAAATAACTTATTTAGTTGAACATTAGTGCATACAGCTTTTGCAGTCAATTTTACATGACTGCATGAAATTTTATTCTTTAAACAGTTTTGCTGTTACAGTTTTATAAGATAACTTCCCTTTAAGAAATAAAAACAACAAGAAAAGTGGCTGTGAATCCATAATACCTACTTCCATTGTTCATTAGCTTTTTCCTTTCCAAATATCAGTACATTCTAGATGTTTAACTGAACTTATCAAATGCTAATGGGCCCACATCTGACCAAATAAAATTCAGGACCATTTGTTTTTCCATCTCCATTCTTATAAGAAATTTTAGAAATTGTCCAGTCTAATTGTCTGTTTGTTTGTTTTTTCATAGATTCATTTTACTACAAAATCTTTTGCAAAATTTTCTGTTAATACAGGTCGGTTAATCTTGCAACTGCTCAATAGGTCCACCATTCTTCTACTGAACTGCTAACAATCTTCAAATGCTGCTTAAAATTGATTCTTTTCCTTTTTGATTTAACATTTTGTTCAAATATCTACTTACATCTATTTCAGAAGATGTTAGAGCTCTGGGTAATTTTTGTCAGTAAAAGTTTTAGGACAAACTTGCTTGCTGTAATTAACTTTCATTATTGAATCATATTTTTCTCTTTTACAGGTTCTGGTTGAGAATGAACCCATTCTTTGGGAGTGGCCTGATTTGATGCGTCACATTACACAAACCGTCTGCACTCGTTATCTGTATGGAGAGACTTCATCAGAAGGACGGTCCTCTGAAGGGAGAGCCTCCTCCTACAACAGTGACTGCAGTGATACCTCACTCACCTGGGAAGAAGTAATTGCTGTTCTTGGAGAAAGTGAAAACAAACAAGTGATAGTACAGGTAAAAGTCCTCATCCACTCTCAATTTTATTTTTATCTGATTTGTTTTATTCATTTTTGATTTTTTTATTTAAATTCACTTGCATTCATAAAGCTGAATGTAGATTCCAACTGGCTTAATAAATGAATATTATGGAGGGAAAGTGATTTTCAGGGAAATTCAGTTTTTTAAATTATTTATATTTATTTGCTTTTGAAATGTTAATAGAACAATATTCAATTTTAGTCCTAAGAAGTCAGAAGATATTACAAAACTTCATTGCTCAGTATTTGGGCCACTTCTTTTCAAAGGAAATGTAATAATAAAGAAATAAGGTTCCACATAGTCACTCAAAAGATTAGAAATCAATTAAATATTTTTGCAGGACCGTAAGTGTTCAAATTTATAAAGGAAAATGGGAAAAAAACATTTATTAAGCATGGATGATAACAGGATTTAGACACTGCACCAATCAAAAAGAAAAAGTGATTCAGAAGACTGGGAAAAGATGAACTGAAGTTAAATCTCTTATCTGTGAAGAGAAATGAGGAGGATATTCATTGAATTGATTCAAAAATACCTTAATTAATTTAAATGGTTATTTCATTACAGCAATACTGATCCAAACATAAATTGTAAAACCGAATTTTTTAATAGCAAAAGTATTTTCAATAATTTATTTTCTGATTTTTTTTAAATAACTTACTTTCAAACACAATGAAGTCTGAAAATGGGAAAAACAAGTACTTGAGCAACTGTCCATGAAATTCTAAAACAAACAAATGGAAGAAGCAAAACAATAAGATGATGTAAAAGTTACATTTTGATAAAATCTTGGTTGGAAAGTTTAATCTTATTCATTGAAGTCTTTTATTCATCAAACTTTTGATGTTAAAAGTGTTTTCAAGACTTTGTTTGTAATTAAACAAAGAAAACTTAATTCATAGCTAAGGCTTTTACAATAATATATTAAATAATCATTGATTAAAAACTTCCATTTGAAATAAGCTCTAGCACTACAATAAAAAAAAAAATCTCCAATTTGTAAAAAAAATAAATCTTATAATTAAAATTTGAAGAAGATTTAATGTCATCTTTAAATTCAATAAGCCACCACCCATAATTATATATATAAAACAATATTTACAACTGGTTTTGAGAAGTTCAAGTTACTCCTTTTTATCAGGCAGTTAAGTCAAATTTTGCTTATTTTGTTCTTAATTACCTGATGAAGAGGAGTAACTTGAGCTCCTCGAAACCAGTTGTAAAATACCGTTTTATAAATAGTATTGTAGTAGTATAAATTATGTGCGGTAGCTTATTTAAACTACTTATAATTAATATATTTGTTTATCCAAGTTCATGCCTATCTATCTTATTCAAATTATAATATTACTGTAAGTTATAATGGCAAGAATACAAACATTAAAAAAATATCCCTATTTCTGGTTTTGAATACCCCCCCCCCTGCTTTAACTTTTCCTTAGCTTAGAAATAGGATTGTACATCATCATTTTAATCATGAAAAATAAGTATTATTAAGATTTCAATACGTGGTTTGTGAGCTTCGCATCAGGTTTTCAATAGAACTCTGAAAATATTTTACCACTGAACAGAAAAGTCATTATCACTGTTGAAAAGTCTTAAGAAAAAGGTCACTTCAAAATGGGGTGGTTTTACTGAAACCCTAATTATACGCTTAAGCATTCAGGCTGACTCTATCATTTTGGATGTCAATATTGTTCAATGTTGTGGCCAATTGACTTAATAAATTTATTTAACTAACCTAAAAGTTAATTTAACCTTTAAAAACAGTTGTTTGTCAATTTACTGATTGATAATTACATCATAAATTCTTTCTAATAGGTATTTGAACAAATATTCCACATTATTTTTCAAGCTTTTTTCCTGCAAAATGCTGTGAAAATTATTATAATCTATTTAAATTATAATGTACTCCTTTTAGAATGTATATTCCTTCAAAAACTTTTAAAAATTAAAATTAAAGATTTTAAAGTATAAAATCGAAGTAATTAAATATCTGAAACGATAAAATTTTGGCATTAAAGTCATACAGGACTTACATAATCAATCATTATTACTAGTTACAAAAATAATGTCGTAATTATGATCTATCAGCGGACTCCAAAATAAAATTTCAATTTGTATTGAGTCAGATGATAATAAAACATAAGACTTCCTATCTTTGCCGGACAATTTCATAATGTTTTAGTCATTTTCATTGATATTGTCATTCTACTCTTGAATTCATTCTTGCATATAATTATTATTATTTTAAAAAATGGAAGTAGATATTAATCTGGCAGGATTCTTTATAGGGAAGAATTTTGTTCCTATAGTATTGATGTGTCAAAGACTGTACATTACTAAAGTAGTCTCTTCTGCGATGTTTAAGAAACAATTATACATTTCTCATTTTGTCTAGAATAAAAGCTATTCAAAATCATTCTGTCAACTGGACTTTTCTGCTGGTCTAAATCTGAGTGTGGTGTTGGCTGCACCAATTCAAACAAACTCTCTTATTTACAATTGGACCTAACACATTTAAAAAACATACATTTTAAAAAGTCTTCATTACATGTTGCGGGGTCCAGGTTCGGACCCCTTCATCAGATGACACATGGAGCAAACTGAAAACAAAACCTCAGTTTTATAAACTACTTCCTGTCATGTGATCAAGGTAACTCATTATTATGTCAGGGGTTGCAGGTTTATAAATATATTTTTTTTAAGACTTTTTCAAATATGTTTTTTTAAGTGTGTTAGCTCCCAATTGTAAATAGTAATCGCTAATAACATAATGGAAAACTCTATTATTGTAGGCAGAATCTAGACAATATAGTCCATAGACTCACTTTGCAAAAAGCAACTCTCAAGACGACTAGAAATATAAGCGTTGTCTAAATTTTCAGAAGATGCTGTAGAGATAGTTTATGACTATATATCTTTAGTGGCAGTTTGTTGTTAAAAGTAAGATTGGTCCTCAAAGATAGTCCTTTGGTATTTTTCCTCCACCCTCATCTTATTTCAGTGGTCCCCTAAAATTGCCAAAATCTTCAAACCATTCAAGAGTTTCAAAACTCAAGGGCCTGTAATTCTTATGCCTCTTATTTTTTTTTGGCTGAATCATATCAATATGTAAAAGACATTATGAATTATTTTTCTTGCAAATTAATTGCATAAATATGTCTATAGGCATTTATGATAAAACACTTTTCATTCTAAGTTTGACTGTATCTACCTCATTGAAATGAGAAGAGAGCTTGCACTCCACCAAACATAGATTTATCATTATAATTTGCAGGTGTAAAATATACTATAGTTAATAAATTCACTGCAGTATATTCACTATAATTAATAATTTTTTTTCTTCAAAATTACCCTTTAAACTCAGTTTTTTGAACACAATAAAAAGCAAATACACACTTTAAAAAAACTCACTGAAGAGTTCGACACAGTATGAAGTAACAAAGAAAATAAGTTACTTGAAAATGAGCTAGAATGTGGAGAAGAAGATGATATTCTTAAGGATTTCCAATTTACAAATAAACTATCTTCATAGAAAAGTCAAACTAATATAGATTTTTTCCTTAACTCTTTAAGAAATAAAACTCAAAAATCAACAGAAGATGATCTGCAGCTTATTTCTATTTAAATAGTCTTTGTTAGAGAAACATTCAAAGATGAAACATTATTTCAGTGAACTAATTATGAAAAGTTTGGATTGGGTTCAAATGTCTTTTAATGAAATATCAACTCAAGACAGTTTCTTGGATTTTAAAAGAAGATGGAATTAATTGATATTCTTAAAATGTACTTCTACATTTTCTTCATAAATAAAAAAAATCTCAAAAACCTTTATTCCAAGTTGTTTTCAGTTAAGGAAGATATTCTCAAAATTCCCAGTAGTATCATTATTTAATGACTGAAATAGTTTAAACAACAAAGAAAAATCTGCTTAATTATCTGAAAAACTGTGCTATTATTAACAAAAACTAATGGACATGTATTGTTCATCATCAAGTTCAAGTTATTCCTTCAAAAATAATAAATAAATTTAATTACCAATAAGAATAATTTAATTTTCTTAATAATGTCAAGACTTCCCTTAAACAACCATTGTTTATCAATTATTAATAAAATGCTTCTAATCAGACATTTCTTGAAAATTAAATGTGAAAATCTAAGAATGAATTGCTTGTCCAGTTCCTAATAAATAGAAACTTTGAAAGCTTAGGCTTAGGTCATTTCATCATCTCTCTCATATGTAGTTTTGTGAGGAATTATAGCCAAAAAAAAAATAATCATCTTTAAAGAATTTGTTAGTAAAATTTTATATATCTTACAAGTAAATAGGATTTTGAGCCCAAATACTAGTATCAACAAAATATCAATTGAAAACCAAAACAGAAAGTACAGTATCAACAAAACTCAATACTATCTGAAACCCTTATCAGAATCCATCAGAACAAAAACTGAATTAGATTTTAAAGCCTCCATCCAATGCTGGATTTAGTTGTAGATCTGCTGGATCTGGTTAAAGTAAGCACATTCATAAAACTGAGAAAAAGAAACTCTTAAAGCAATTATACAATTAGTTGGATTTTTTTTAACAATAATAAACTTTATTTTGAAGCTCTTATTCTGGGATCGCTGACAACCTAATAAAACTTAATCAAATGATATCATATTTTGTAGATGCTGTTTCCTTTTGATGAGAACAAACATCCATATAAAAAAAAAGATAGTTTCAGAATTCCATGCTGTCATTATATTATACTGTAATTGCATAACCTAGTTTTAATCTTATGAAAAAGAAAAGTTAATATAATGGCAACTATTTGAGTTAAAAAGTAGGAAAGGCGTATGAATGCTAAAATCTAATTTAATAGAGGCACAACATTCTCTTTTTGCTAAGGACACTAGTACAGATGATAATGCGCTGCACACAAAACTTTGACAAGCTCTTCAATCCACTGATTGAAGTACATCATCTTTGTAATCTTGTCAACAATTTATCAACAGATTCTTTAAACTAATTAGTAAAGGATTGAAAACTTTTTCTTTAGCTTAGTTTGTTTAAACTAATTGGAATCAAATATTTATAGAACACAATATTTTGACTCCAATTAGTTTAAACAAACTAATCTAAGCTAACCAACCTAAACTAACCCAAAACTTCTAAATAAGCAAAACCAAGAGCTTCAGAAATACAAGGAGAATTATTACAAAGGAAAATAACATAGATAGGATGATGCAAGGAAAAATGTCTTTTCGAGACTCCTTGATGTTGCTTTTCAGGAAAACTTAGATCTGTATTTGAAAAAGTTTTTGTAATTATCTATGGCGGAACAGTGAATCAAAGAAAATAGTTTTAAGTTATTTTTTTATTATTATTATTCAAGATTTTTAGACAATGTTAATTAATGATTTTTTTTTTCTATTTTACAGTGTTATGGTCTTACATCTATGGATTTCTACCCTCCTCAAAAACTACAACCAAAACTAACACATATGGCAGTTGTGTCCTACGATGACAACATATACCTGATAGGAGGTAAAAGTGGTTCAACCCATCTGCGCTCAGTCACAGTTTATTCACTTCCTGATGGCAAGACAAAAGCTGTTCATGCTCTCAACACTTCCCGAAGTCATGCAGGAGCAGCTGAACTTAATGGAAGTATCTATGTAGTAGGTGGTCACAATACAAATGGCTTCCTGTCCAGTGTTGAATGTTATTCTGTCAGTCGGGATCAATGGCAACAGAGAGCTCCACTCCGAGTAGCAAGAGGTGGACCAGGAGTTGTTGGTTTTGGTAACCGCCTATTTGCAATTGGTGGCAGAGCAGGAGACTCTGTGGCTCCACTTGCTACTGTTGAGTGTTATGATCCTAAAACTGATCAGTGGACACTGCTTCCACAGCTACCATTTCCTCGAAGCCACTGTGGTGTGTGTGTTTTTGCAGGCAAAATTCATGTATCTGGTGGTTATGTGGCATCTGATATCCCCGCAGCCACTGCTGGTAACGTACTTGCGTATGATTCACATTCATCATCATGGAAACAAGTGATCCGTACACCCACTACTGATGACTGTATCACAGCCCTTGTCAGCAGGTCAGATAGTCCACGTTATCTTTATGCTGTCTCTGATGCTGGACAATTGTTTGTGTATGACTCACACACTAAACAGTGGTCGGACAATGAAAACTTTGCATCTCTTCCAGGTTATTATGTAGCTGCAATACCTGGAAGAATCCTCAGCTCATGTGGTGAAGTCTGAAGTTTTTAGTATTCAATACTAATGATACAAATCTAAACAGTTTATACGACACACAATAAATTTTCAATTTAAAAGACAAAGATTTTTTTTTTTTGTTATTCTAAAAGGATAACTTTACAAATTTGAAAGTAAATAAAATATTTAAACATACAGCCTGAGTGAAAAAGAAATGTCAACAATTCACTAGATGATATTTTTGGCAGAGAATGAAAGACCAATAAAATTAGTGATCTGCAACTACATTCTTATCTATGAAACAATATTTATCTGAATTACAAATACATACTTTACCCAACAAAATCTCATCCATTTGGTTCTAAATTAATGAAGTTTAGAATTAAAAAAAAATCACTGAATTTAGTCTAAAAAGATTTATTAGATCTCCCAGTGACAGGAGTAATGGCTCATTAGTGTCTGATAAATATTCACTAATAATTTCAATTACTTCATTAATTGTATAAAATTGGGAATGAAATGAAAATTATATGGAAAAATCAATAAATCTATTCCAAAATTATAACGGGATTCCAACTTTCAAAGTTCATTTATATTCTGATTATCATTAATATTGAGTTTCTTTATCAAACTAAAGATGCAAACATTTTTTTTTTCCAAAAAGTCTTTTGATCATTTGATGTCCATTTAATTATTCATCCTCTAAAAAGTGCATTCTTTATCTTCCAGTTAAAAAGATATTGTAACAATTTAACAAAAGTGTTTGATTAACTTGCCATTTGTGATAAGCAAAAACAAAATTCTTTCTGTCCACTGCCATGAATTACAGTTTACTGAAAATTTGTTTTAATGTAGTTTTGATACAAATATTAACAGAAGGAAGAAATTCAAGAAAACATGATGTATCTTAAACTTCAAATAAATTCAGTGATAATAATGAAGAAATTTGAATGGAATTCATGCTAAATAAATCAAGGCAGCAAAAAGCATGAAATTATATTTCAAAGGCAAAATAATATATATTTGCTTCTTTTAAAGATTGCCTTTTTTTTAAGTACGATTTACTTCAACATTTTTTTAAAAAAAGTATTTTTATCTATAGAAATATATTTTGTATGTTATTTTTCATATTTTATATTTCATTGTCATTATTAAGGGTGGAATCATAAATTATTTTTTGCTTTAATTCGTTCATTTACCTTTTGATATCATATGATCAATTCATCAGTAAACGCCATAACACATAATTAAACATCTAATTTAACTGTTTGTTTTTGTGTTTTGTTTTCAGATTTTCAATGAAATGTTCTGAATATAATCCTCTTACTAAATTCAAATGACAAAAAACAAGCAATAACAAACAATCGCCTTCATAATCACACCACTATCATCGTCTACTTAATAACGAAGTCACACTTTTTATACTACTTTCCTGTGTTATTGTATTATATAATGTTGTTATTGTTGTTTGTGATATTACAGCATTATGATGCAGTTTAAAAAAGAAAAAAATCTGAAAAACATATCTTTTGTTCAATCTTTATTAAAGATTTCATCACATTTTTTTTTTTTTTTTTGTAAAATTAATCATTATTGGTTATAAAATAAATAAAAAATTAAACAACTGAAGGTTCTTTAAATTTTATATAAAGGCAGTTTTAGGCAGAGGTAACCTAGATTTCTGTTTTTAGGAGCCTCATATATGAAGATGTCTATTTGGTTTTTTTTTTTGCTGGATGGTGAGAGGTCAAATTAGTTAAATAAATGTTCGCTACAAACTTTTTGAAAATTTATTTGAAAGAGGCCTTGCAAGACCACTCTTAGCTCGGGCCTCACCAGCCTCTCAGTTTCCATCGGTGGTTGATCATTCAAATGAAACTCACAGGTCAATTTTTAACCAAATTCGAGCAATAAGCCATTGAATCATGAACTTTTAGTTTTGTAAATATTTTGTTTATGAAATGTCTGCAATGGTTTGAAAATTACATTTGGATTTTTATTTTTGGTTAAGCTAATAACTTTTAAATAATTTGAATAATGAAAACTGGTAATATTTACAATGTGAAGTTAATTTTAATGTTGTTAAAAATAATAACAAACAAACAAGCCAAATGTGTTTGAGGTTCAGTAGCATCGACTGCAACTGAAAGGTCACAAACTCTGGATATCTGTTATTCTTTCTCAGATCTTATTATTGTTATCCAAAATTTGGCAAAAAAATGGAAATTTAATGAAATTACTGAAAGATCCTTGAAAAAACATTACTCATAAATCAATCACATTATCTTTCTTTCCCTCCCAAACTGTTAATTGTAGATTTTGAGCAGATAAATCAGTGATTAAAATTTGAGCAATGGATTTTAAATTTCCATCCATTGCCATTCTGTCCAGATCTTGAGTCTTTAGATTGCAGGTATCTTAATTACAATTTGCATTCGATTTCTCTGATTTGTCCTAAAAATGTTCCCTTGGAATTCCTCAAATTCTACCTAAGCCTGCAGGTCATGTGGAAGAAATAATCATCTATTAGAATTACCCACAAGAACAGTTGCTGCTCATATATCCAACACACATGGAATTCAAGGTGAATGAAAGTCCATTTACAATAAAGATAAAAGTTTCGGGTTTTTATTTTTTTGTTGTTGTTTGTTTTGTTTTGTTTCTTGAAACAGTCAAGGCAAACTCCTCCTATCAAAATGTAGTTTTTTATTTTGGTTCATTAGTTAATTATCCAACATTAAACAAGCGTCGATTATCTCAGTTAACTTCTTTTAAAATAAAAATGGTTAAAAAATATGAAATCTGTGAAATTAAAATATGAAAATAAAAGCCAAATCAGACGAGGCATTAGATAGCCAGGGATTTCAAAATATATATTAGATTATTCTTACTTATATTTGTAAGAATTATATTAAATAATACAATTTAAAATAAATCAATTTTAAATATCTATTTCAAACTGATTATAAATACCTTTCTATTTAAACTTAACATCCAAGCTACCCTTGAGGCAAGAAATTTAGAATGTCATGAACTCATTGTCTTAACTTGAATTCCTGCTGTGAAACAAAGCCCTATCCATAAATGAATGAAGATGAACCAAATTTACTCTAGGGTTCTTTTTAATCAGCCTAAATTTACAAAAGTTTAAAGCTAAATGCAATTGAATTAAATGATGTAACATATTTTTCAAGTTATATTTGACATATATGTCAAATATATTTCAATCTCCTCAAACTAATTTCTGGCTTGTGTGTTTTTATTATCTTGTTGTGTTTTTTGTTCTTTGGTATCTTTTACAGAATAAAACACATTTTTTTCATACACAGTTTCTTGAATGTCATTCCTTGTTAAAGAAAACAACACATACGCTGTTAAGGCAACATGTTCCAGAATAAAGATCTTTAAAAATGAAACCTGGAATTCATAAATGAGTAATAGATCATCAGGTTAATGAAATTTTAATGAAAACTCTTTGAGCAATTGAATCTGTCTCCTTATAGTCATTTTATTTTTTAGAAAAGGACATATTAAAAAAACAATATCTAATTTATGGGTTTACTATTTGCCAACCACAAATGTTCTAGAAACTTTTATAATTAATAAGACTGCCAAAAGTTATTTAAACAGTAAACACACAAAAGGGAATAATTCCTTTCAGAATATATTAAAATGTAACAATGATGATTGTAATAATATGATAGAAAGTCATCAACTAACTAAGATGGTATTGTAGAAGAGTTTCAAAGTAAAGTGAGATTCTTCAGAAATACTGTTCTTAAGAAACTCACTTTACTTTGAAACTCTTCTACAATACCATCTTTGTTAGTTGATGACTTTCTTCTATCATATTAGTATAACCCTTACTAGTCCATGCATTGCAATGGTTCTCACACTCCTTAAACAAGAGTCAATGAAATACGTCATTAATTTTAATTATACTATAACTACAGAATGACAGTCACTGAACTCGTTGTTTTTTAATTCTGATATAAATAATGAATAAATGAAAAATTACATTTTTATAGCAACACTAAAGCTTTTTAAGTTAAAAATATAGTAGGAAAAACTTTTTTTTTTCTTTACTTAGTATTTTTGATAATTAAACATATCGGGAAAGTTTGGGTTATTCTGAAAACCAATTTCATAATCAGGGAATGAGTGAATTAATAAGAATCTCTGATCTAGAGAACAGGTAGACTCTCTGTCTATCTATTATACAAGAGTTATGGTATGCAAATGATTTTTGTTGGAACTCTGCAAACAAAATGGCAGAACTGGAATAAGAAATTTTGTTTGTATCCTAGATAAAATTTGAGTAAACAATAATGCTAAATACGCCAACTCTCTTTCTTTTGGCAACCTACAATATTTGTAAGAAAAAGGCCTAATCATGTAAATTTAGAAGACTGACAATGGATAGACAATGGTAAAATGTATGTCCATTTGTCGGTGCTGAAATTTTCATACTGACTTGGAGGAAACCATTAACAACAAATATGCAGCTCAAATATATAATCAAGAACCATATAAAGGTATTCACTAAGATATAGGTTTTTGTACCAGTCACCAAGTTCAAAATAAACATTAAAAATGGGTTACAGCAATCACAATATTAGTAACAATACCTTGACAGTAGTGTCTCATATTAATTAAATATTCTTGCCATTATCCTCTCTTCTCGTAAATATTGTTTAAGAATCACATCTGCGGTCTTTGGATAATATTTCAATCAAATTCAACTGCAGTTAATTTAGCACAATGAATATCTAGCATATACCAAGACCAATAAGCAACTAAAAGTGTCTAGCGTCTATACAGGCACTCAGCAAAAGAAAACCAGAGTATTTCTGCTATATCTAAGTGCAGATGATTTCTCTGCATCAAAGAACATATACGGAACTTTTTTAGAAAAAAATAAAAGTGAGAAACAACTTTCTGTTTAGCTTCAAATCTCCAAGAATTAATTAGAAAGGAAATGAATACTACCTTGTTTTTAGAAATCCTAACATGGTCAGAATGGAAAAGAGCTTGATCAGTATTTTCATAAGCAAAATTAGATTCTTGAGCAACTTATGATAAATTAATATTGAAATCAACAAATTAAAAGTGTTTTAATAAAAAATCTTTAATGATTTTAAGAACATTTTCTATTACCATTTTTTTAATTTTTTTCTATCTAAAAGTAGTACTTCGTACGACCAATAATATGTTAAAATGATTGTTGATATATTTCAGATAACACAATCAGACCACACTGCCTTCAAAGTCAACAATGCAGTCCTTGCTTCAGCATCGCTTCATCCCAGCTGAATGACTCCACACTGCAGGCTTTAAAAATATCTTTTTTCTCTCTGATTATTTTTAGGAACAATTTTTTTAGTTATATAATTGAATTTGTCTTTATATGTTCTTTTAGAAAATATTTAGGTTCACAAGTAAAAACATTCTTCAAAAAAAAAAAGAGTGAAAAAATGCACTTTGGAAACTGCTGTTTTGAAAAAAGAGAGGAACTTTTCCATGTAGAAAAACAATTGGCATAAAAAAGTTATTGAGTTAGATCAAGCATTATCTACAGAAGAGGAATAAGGATCGAGTGTGGGAAGCAAGGACAGAAAGGGGTCCAGTTGTGGGATCAGAATCTTCATTGCATATTTTAATTAATATATTATTTATAAATCTCAAAAGGGCCCAAGGGAGGGGAGCTTCCTTTGCACCCCATAAATCCACCATTGATTATCTATTGCTACATAAATACATGCAGTATGTAGTCTTTATTTAGTCTTTTATTACCGACAGCTATGGACTTATTGTTATATACTGACATGTGAGGTTATATCAATTTGGTCAAAAGATACAATAAATGAATAAAGAAAGAAAGAATTACAAGTGACCTCCATATGTTGGATATTCTACTTTGATATTAATAGAAAATAGATGCAAACAGAGAAGTACTAACTGATTGAATTCTATTGCACCCACACATTTATCAACAAATTAAGTTATTGAATATGATACAATATTGCAATTACAAATTACAAAATAAGTTCAAGAATACTTAAAAGGGATTGCCCAAAATTTGAAAATTGACGAACAACATCCTTTTATTCCAGCACAAAAAACTGAAAAACTAATTAGTCTTAATATATAAAAATTCCGCAGTTCATTTTAGAACAAGCTAGGGATTTGCAATAAATTCAACCAAATTTATTAAATACGTACACTAAATGTACAGCGTGTCTATAATTAAAGTTACCTATTCCATGCACTCTACAGCAAAAACTACTTATCAGAATGACACCATGGGAAGGCTAATCGTTGGAAAAAAATTAGGAATGCAAATTTCCATTAGAACATCATCCTCGTATCACTATTTAAGCAACAGCCCCACATGCGGTTTCATTTGCATTTTGTGGTCAACTCAAAATGACATTAAGTTTACGAGAACTTACATTACTTGTGAAATTCTTTTACCAAAATGGGAATTCTTCACCAGAAGCTTTGTGGAGGTTTAGGTCGTTACAAGGTCTTCGACGAGGTCCATTGACTGCGAATGGATTACGAAAAATGATCCTCAAATTTGAAGAAACAGGGTCGTCGAATGTGAAAGTCAGAAGAGGACAAAAGGTTGTTGCCACGCAAATGGTTGATGATATAGCAACGAAAATGGAAGAGAACAGGATGTCAAATGTCAGGCCAACGTCAGTGTACAGTGTGTTGCACATTCATTGGGAAGCCTGTTGCCACAGTCCACAAAATTGTTCTAAACATTATACCCTGCTATCCTTACAAAATTTCTCACGTTCAACAACTGCTGCCTCCTGATCCACATCAAAGAGAGACCTTCTAAGCTCGGCTGGAACATTTTTGGATGGATGAGGTACATTTCCATCTGCATGGTGCAGTTAACATCCATAATTGTCGCATTTGGATGAGAGAAAATCCCAATGCACGTCTGGAAATTCCTTTACATTCCCAAAAAGTGACAGTTTTGTGCGAGTTTATGTCTACATTCATTGTTGGACTGTTTTTCTTCAAAGAGCCTGTGCGCACAAGTCCTACTCCATCTTCCGTTACTAGCAATCGATATACATCATTATTAACCACTTCAGTGCTTCCAGCACTACAAGGTGAGTGTCTTGAACAGTGTTCATGCAGAATGGTGCCCCCCCCCCACCACCACACATCGCCAAGTGTGTTAAAAAGGTGCTCAGCAATCATTTCACTGATGACTGCATCATCAGCTGGCACTTCAGTACTGCATGGCCCGCACGCTCACTGGATCTCATGCGATTTTTGGCTGTGGGATTTTCTTAAAGATCTGGTTTATCGTGACAACATAGCAACCTTGGCAGATCTTAAAGCAAGCATACCATGTCACATGCTCAACATTTCCAGGGACACCTTGTGTTCAACAGTTGAACATGCGATTCTGTGATTTCAGAGGGTAGCAGATAATGTGGGTCAACATATTGAACATGTTGTGACATGACTGTACCAATATCAGCGCTGTACTGCATTGTCATGGTCAGCATTCATGCCTACAAATGCCCCCTGATGGTGGACTAATTTTTTTTTTTTTTTTTCAATGAATGTCTTTCCCATGGCTTCATTATGACATACTGCAAATTTGGTTCCATTTCAATATATAGTTTTATGTAGAGTGAGTGGAATTGGTGAACTTTAATTATAGACATCCTAAACTAAAACACTATCTAATATCAAGGGAAATTTATGTTTTTTTCACTAGCTACAACTTGACATGTGACGACTTACATAATTGATTTTTCACATTGGAGTTGAACATATGACATGAAACACTAATACTAGCTGTGTGAACCAAATTTGTTTTGATTATTTAATTCTGAAACAAATGAAGTTCCGAATATTTAGAAGAATATTTTTAACAGCAAATAATTCAGAATCAAGACCATGGTCCAGTATATAATTTAAATAAAGAAAAGAAAAAGTGATAAAGCACACTTACTTGATTGACACTGATTGGTGAACATAAATCCAATGGTTTCATGACACTGTGTGTTCCATCATGAGAGGACAGCACAAACATATAAGACAAACAATGTGTTCACCATGTGTGATTAATTTTCTTTATTTCATCAATGAGCATTAAGCCTTCTTATAATTTAGATAAAGTATCAAGAAAATTCTCTATAGAAATAAATACAGCGAAAACTAAAGTGATGGCTTTTAAAGAAAAGGAGTATAATCTGGATTAATAATGTTATAATTGAGCAAGTTAATACTTTTAACTATCTGAGATACCACCTTTCTTATATTGAAGAAAATGAAAGGATTGTAAAAATTACAAATTTCTTCAAAATATTAGGTGTGATAAGTCATATTTTCAAACCACATTAATTTCTATACTTTAATGTGAATTTTTAAGATCTTTGCAAGACCAACTCTAACGTAAGGCAGTGAATCGTGGCCTATTTGCAACATGGACCAAAAAATTAACAAGTGCTGAAATGAGATTTCCCACATTCTTTGATCATTCACGAAATGAAGATTAATAATACTGAGAAAATAATGACAAAAGATCAGCAAATATAAATCTCATAGCACATTATTGATAACATTGGCAAAATCATGTAAATAGAATGAACTCTGAAAGAATATCAAACAGATTTTGAAATATGAACCAAAACAAGAAAGAAGTGTTAGCAAACCACTGAAAAGTGGAAAGCTTCTGTAATGCAGTGCCTGTAACAAACCAATAATGGTCTAATACTGCATTAGGAGAAGAAATAGTAGTAGCAGTATTGAATATCATTGATACTGCCAATAACTCACTCGATGCTTGTATTTTTATATCTATTTTTTTAAAATGATTAAACAGTTATAATTGAAATATTTTACATTCTTAAAAATTTTGATTATGAAATTAGGCATTTTGAATTAAAATATTGCAATTAACTGAAGGACTTGTTTAAAATTCTTTGATTCATTAAATCCACAGTGCACCACTGTTTGGAAAAATTGAAACATCATGAAAGACTGATCTAATGGTATTAGCTTGAAACTTACAGGATTGCACATCAGGTTGGGACAGGTAAATGATTATAATTTCAGTGAAAATGTGCATGCAGTTTCAGAGCAGCACCCTCTGAACTGTTCAATCTTGATTATAAATAGATGGTTCAAACGAGATGTTGCAATCAGTGAAGAACTGAGATTGGATCGAAAGGGTGTTTCTGGTGTCCCACTATGCCCTGTGACTGAAGAAAGTTACATTATGAACACCTGATGAACTTTGAACGAGGAAAGATTTTTGGAATGAGAGAAACTATATTTTCTTGAAACTACAATTTCTCACAAAATTGCCACTTGTAGGACAAAACAACAGAAAGTGACGCAAAGGTGGTATCAATGGACAGATGAGACTCACAGAAATCCAGGAACTGGATTGCAAAATGCATGACTGCATGGAATACAGAGACCTCTATCCCATGGTAGTGACTGATCCCATGGTATTAGCACAGCAGTGGAGCACTCTCACATATTGGGCTTTGTCCTCCAGCACAATTCAACATTCATCTGCTTAACAGAGGATTGGTCGCTGGCAGCCCATGGCTGTGAATTCCATTGAACCTCAATCACGATGCCTCAGGCTACAATGGAATCTCAAACCCAGACATTGGTGTGCTGCTTGGCAACACATGTTTTATGATGAGTCAGGATTCAACTTGCTGCACTGTCATCGTCACAAATGTGTTCGAAAACATTGTGGTGAACTCCAGCTTGGAAAGTGCATTTTGCAGCATCCTTTTGGCCCAATGCCCAAATGTCATGGCTTGGGGTACCATTCGATTCAATTCACAAGCCCGCCTGACACGAATTCAGAAGGAACGCTCAACAGCCAGTGATACAGCATATATATTTTAAAGGCAGAGGTAATACCCTTCCTTCAGTGTTGTTTTGGCTCTATATTCCAGCAGAACAATGCTCTCCACACAAGTTCAGAAGAATCTCCAAGACCTCTTCCATACGTAGCAGATTCTATGGCCTGCATGCCCCCTACATGAATATGTCCGGGATATGCTAGATAAGCAACTAAGTCTGTCAAATGCCTCTGCCTTCCACCACAACTAACTCTGTTCTCTCATAGCAGCAGCCTGGAAAACTAATATCAAAAGCTCTTCCATTCAACACCATACTATATAGAATGTTATTGTTGCTTGAAGTGGCTTCACACAATATTGAATTTTGTAGTAATAAAATCTTACAAATACACTTAATTATCTACTGTACCATGAATTATCTGGAATAAATTTCATTTGAATAGAGTGCTTCTTTCACAAATAATAGTATATATTCTTTCAGTATTATATTCATATATATATATATATATTTTAAGCTTGAAAAAGCCTAAATAAATCCAAAGTTAATTTAAAATTTCTGCATCTATAAAGCTTGAAGCTGCTGCTCATCTATTATCACAACTAGACGTTATTTGTCTCTGAATCGGATACTTTGTTTATATTAAACAGTAGCAAAAGTAATTATGAATTTCCAAATAAATGATTTATGAAATAGGAAAATTCAATTACTGAAACACTAAGTCTGAGTTATTGAGAAAATTATTGGTTTGAAGCTAAAATGAGTCACTGGAGCCGTAACGTTTTAGTTTAATTTATTTTTTTTAAAAACAATACAAGCAATTACCACAAGCATTACTTAAGTACAAATGAATATTATTCTGGATTCATTAATGTAAAATAGACATGTTTTGTAATCTAATAAAGCTGCTGGACACAATGTTAAAGATTTTTAATTTAGTTTAATTTAATGAAATGACATTTTTTTAAGTTAATTAAGCAATTATTATCTTATATAAGAATTCAACTGAATAGTTGTAATTAATGAGCCTAGTTTTAACAGCAAATTACACCTTTTTCTGTTAAAAAAAATTACAGTCTCCTACTTACAAAGTAATCAAATACTGTTTGGAATGTTACTTGCATAACCAGTGAGTAAGAAACCCAACAAGTTTATCTTTGAACACAACCATTTAGCAAACTGAGGTTTCACTGCTACTGACATTGCACAATATTATACCCAGTAATTCTCACCCTATTTCTTAGCTTGCTGTCAGTTTTAATTTAAAAGATGTAAGTTATGTGTTTATGAAAAAGATACGTTTATGAAAAAGAGATTCAGGCATCAAAAACTACCTGAAAGTTCCATTATATTTATTTCGTTATCCAAGGCAACAGTTTGAACAAATTGATCTTACTCTGGAACCAGGTACAGGATACCGATCATGGGCAGGTAGAGAACGATTGCAAAAAAGTAGGATAATTCCTACAAAACAATTCAAAACAACACTAGAACAAATTTGGCTTCATACCACTAGCCATTCTGCAATCTATCATATAGACTGGAATAAAGTAAAATCACAGAAATAGAAGTGGAAAATCCATTCTTCAGTAGCAACTCACATCAACTGATTTGCTAATAGAAAGACACTCATCCTAAATTTCTTATCAGAAACGATATCCTAGGGAGAAACAACTTCCACCTGAATTTACCAACTCTTGTGAACTTTCAGAAGCTGTCACATTGCAGCCAAAAGTCAAAGTCACTCTGAATTGGTCACCAGAGAGACATCACAGAGAGCTTCATTCTTCTTTCTCAAGGGGATTCAGTTGTAGAGGCATTCAAACCATGCTCTGATAATGCAGCTTTCAACTATAACTAATCCTGCAGTGCAACAATGGGAAATACCAGGTTTTAACAATGATACGATTTAATTAAACTATACAATAGAATTTAAAGAAACCACCATCAGCTGTAACATGGTGATTATAGTGAATAAAATATTTGCTCATTGACAATCTTTTAAAGTCAGTGACAGTGCTTGATGCTGACATCCCTTTTTACATCGAGCCGATTCATTCTCTTCTGGTTGTTCATGACTTAGCATGTCTCAATTGTGCTATCATTCATCACCATTAGATAGAAACAAAAAGCTTAAATTTAACAATCTAATATAATGCTATTGAGGAATACTTGTAAATAATAGCAAATAATGAAGGTATAACTTACAGGGAGAAATTTAATTAAAGAAAATGACATTTTTAGCTTCTCTAAAGAAATCTACAGAAGAAAACTCACATGATTTAAAAAAAGTAGATTTTATTTAAGCATTACTTTTTTGATTATTTGTAATACTTTTTCTGAAACATTAAACAATATATATGTATTAAGCTCAAAAGCTTTTATTGTTAATAATAATAAAAAAGAAAATCGTTTCACTTATTAAAGAGAACACCGTGAACATCAATAGTGTTTAAATTACACTTCAAGTAAAGAAATAGAAATTTATTTTGGGCTTCAAATTTATTTATTTGAATCCTTAAATAGTAATTAAAATTAATGAGTATTTTAAGTAACTTTACCTTAAATCTACGAAAAAGAAAGAAATTACAATTCAACTCTGACTATTGAAAATTCAATTTTTTAAGTAAATTTTAATATTTTAAAAAGTTTTCTCTTAATTTTATTCAATTAATTCAAATTTTAAGTGAAAAATTTATTAGAAACAATTAAAAATGTAGATATTTCAGTTTTTCTTATTTGTAGTTTTAACAAAGCTAATTTAGTATTAAGTTATAAAAAAAAAAAAAAAAAGGTAAAATCTTTTTTTTTTTTTTTTTGTTTCCCTGCATAAGATATTATTAGATTTTTTTCATTATAGGATTTTCTCAGATACTAAATGAATCAAATTATTTTTTATAAAATTCAATATGGAAACAACTCTTCAGTTGATAGGTTCCAAATCGCTCACATTTTACGACATGTGACTCATTTATTGAGCAACTATTACAATGTTTAATCAATAATAATTAACAAAGATTAAGGTTCTAAGATATCCATT
Source organism: Thereuonema tuberculata (assembly GCA_023159025.1). Lineage (NCBI taxonomy): Eukaryota > Metazoa > Arthropoda > Chilopoda > Scutigeromorpha > Scutigeridae > Thereuonema > Thereuonema tuberculata. The sequence continues at coordinate 21,800,881 of JAFIDM010001028.1, read as the reverse complement.
TTCAAGTTTCTGAAATCTTCATTTATGATATAATTTGGCAAAGATTGTTTCGGACATTTCCAATGCAATTACTAAAATATATTTACAAAAACATTTCATTTTTTAGTGTAAAGTGTTCAAGCAACTGAATGCAAATCCAACAGAACAACCATTAACTGAGTAGTTTAGGTTCATTGTCTTCATAAAATAGTTTTTGTCTGTTTAGTAGCTCTGTCGGTTTGGTGCTCTGCACAATATCAAGATGAATTTTTTAATCAAAAAATGCAATTATGTAAAATAATTTCCAAACCCTTAAGTAAAAAATTTAAAAATTCAACAGTAGATGCAAATTACTTACAAATCACTCAGTATGTGTTGCAATAAATAACTAATAATACTAAAATATTGCAAAAAAAAAAAAAAAACCTACTGATTCTTCAGAACAAAAATACTGAGCTTTCTAATTACCTATAAAAGTGGAAAAGGAAAAAAAGAAATAGCAGGCTTTTAAGTTATTCAGCCTCAAATCTGCTACTTAATACTTAAATAACGAAATAATATTGCACAAATTTTCAAAATAAGTGCAGCAAATTAACATATTTGATTCAAGCTATCGTAATCATTGAATATTGGTTTTCTTTTCTTTACTCATTTAATGGTTTCAATTATTGTTTACTCAAACATCTGAAGCCTTCGGACATGTTGTAAATTCCTTGGCACTCGGAACGAGGGAGTCCAAGTTCCAGTCTCGCAGTCAAAAATGTAAAACCTCATCGAAGAGGACAATGCATAGATCTTTCTGTCATAACCAACAGCATGGGTAACACTCTTTGGTGGAGTGCCTTTGCCCTGGAAGCTCAACCATCCCATCTGTCGATCCAAATGAAACAAACGATTAGGCAAATAGTCCGAGAACACAAATACAGCATCATTGGTTGCAGCGCACACAGGAGTCACCTGGTGAAAGTCTTCTGGGAGGGCAGCAACCTGATTGAAAATGAAGGAAATTGCAAAAACAAATCATAAAATATATTTGTTAAGTTGTTTTTTGGTTGTTTGTTTTTTTAATATAAATTAAAACTAAATAAAT